>OY986435.1:120382802-120890302 GCA_963920525.1 Dichetophora obliterata
TGTTCAAAGACAGCAGCCATTTGGCTCCCGGCTGAGAGCAAGCACCGAATAAAGGGAAGCGGTGCAGGAAACGGCTTCGTTTGGATTCTTGGCCACAACTTTACCCTAATGAGTTGCTACTTGACCCCCAGCGATAATATAGAAGACTTTCAGGCCAAACTCGACTGCATAGAAGACAAAATTCTGCAGATCGGAGGAGAGTTTATTGTCGCAGGAGACTTTAATTCGCAGGCGATTGAATGGGGTATGCCTTCAACCAATCATAGAGGAAGACGAGTGATCATTTTCCGAAGCGAACCTTTTCCTTTCGGGAAAATTAGTGGTCGCAGTCGACAGATCAAATGCGTCGCCGCCTAGGGACTAAGCCCAGGGACGAACCCCTTTCCTTTCAGCCTGATGACAACCCGGAAAGAACATTGATTATGATTTGGACACGATATTGACTATTTGCTATGGGCTGGAGGCTGCAGTATTCTGTTACCTTAGTAAGCAAAAGTGACATTTTGTTGAAATGGCTTTCAGGCAAATGCTGCAGCCGCCTCCGTCCCGTTAAAACTGTGGCTAGGCTTCGAGTACGTTCTGAACAAGTCGCCGTTAAGTTAGTGGTCCAGGTACAGTTGAGAGTGACTCCTGTTTTTACGCTTAGATTCCGGCTCTGAACATAGGCTCCCATAAAGACGTATGTCAACCCTTGCGTGACCTCACTGCTTGCAAAGACAACCACGGGACAACAACAATTTGATGAAGAACCTGCAGGTATATTTGTAGGGAGCAAAAAGACACAGCGATCGCCGCCAAAAGGTTGCACTGCAGAAGCGCTGCTGATGCAAAAAGAAGCGATGCCATCGAAACCAGAGAATACTGTCATAACTCCAAGCAACTGTGATGTGGCGCCCCTCCCGACTAGATACAGCACGCCAATCTCTTCACCAGCTCCGGCAATTCATAGCTCACCACGTCAGGAGTTCATTTTAAAAATGAGAGCATCAGAGGAAGAATCGCTTCAAGAGTGCAGAAAAGTGCTCAGGAAGATGAAAGCGGCCATGATAAGGCAGAAAAATGTCAACATGGACATTAAGAACGGGGTTTCAGAGCTTGACGAATTGCTTGATGTGATTGCTAGCTACAGAAGAAACTGGACAGGAGCAGAGAAAGAGGGAAAGCTTGCTGAAGCTGCTAAACGCCAGCCGTCAGCCCAAGTATCAACACCTATGACGACAAACGCAAAACGAGCTGCTTCAAGTCCGTTAGCGCAAGGGACTAAAAAGAGGCCTAAAGAAACGGAAGCTGTAACAAACGAAACTAGTAGAGATCCAGAAGAAGATGCACAATGGAAGACTGTAACACACAAGAAGAAAAAATCAAAAGTATTACAGCAACAAGCCGAAAAAGAGAACAAGAAAGAAAAAATGAAGGGAGAAGGTAAACAAAAACAAGTACGCCTGCGACAAAAACCAGAGGTACCTTGTCAACAAAACGATAAAGAGAAGAAGGATGGAAACAAGAGAGGAGGAAGGAAGCAGATTAAAGCACGCCCCCGAGAAAAACCAGTTGCAGTTCTGGTTCAACCAGCAGACGGCCACAGCTACGCCGACACTTTAAAGAATCTGCGACAGAGGGTAAAACCAGAAATCTCAGACATTGCCATCCGCTCGATCCGGAAAACGAAAACTGGAGCCATTCTTTTAGAATTGGGAAAAGGCGGAAACAAGGATGAATTCCGAGAGGCAATAAAAAAAACACTGGGAGATGATGCAACCGTTACTGATCTTAAGCCAACGGTGACAATCGAAGTACGCGACCTGGATAGCTTTACCGATAAAGACGAGGCAGTAGTCGCCATTAAAAAAGCGCTCAAAAACCCAGGAGCAGAGGTGGGAGTAGCTATATCGCGCACTGACAGCAGAGAACAACGACGTGCATACGTTACGCTTCCAACGGAAAGTGCAAATGTCATCCTAAAAGAACGGCGTGTACTTATCGGCTGGACAAGTTGCAGAGTAAAATATCTTGAAGATACTAAGCGCTGCTACAGATGCTTCGGCACTGGACATGTCCAGTCAAGCTGCACTGGCCCTGATCGGAAAGGCCAAGGCTTATGTATACGCTGTGGAGAAGCAGGACACAAGATAAAAGAATGCAGCAACCCTCCAAAATGCTGCTTATGCCATCATGAGGGCCGGGCTTCAGTAGACCACCTACCGGGCTCCCGCAAGTGTGAAGCCAATAAGAAGAAATGAGAATACTTCAGGCGAATATGCATAGAAGTAGGACGGCAGACGCTCTTCTCTCGCAGCTGGTTCTAGATAGAGATGCAGATGTTGTTATTATCAGCGAACAATACAAAGAAAAAATAAGCGGAATATGGGTGGAAGACTGTTCAAAGACAGCAGCCATTTGGCTCCCGGCTGAGAGCAAGCACCGAATAAAGGGAAGCGGTGCAGGAAACGGCTTCGTTTGGATTCTTGGCCACAACTTTACCCTAATGAGTTGCTACTTGACCCCCAGCGATAATATAGAAGACTTTCAGGCCAAACTCGACTGCATAGAAGACAAAATTGTGCAGATCAGAGGAGAGTTTATTGTCGCAGGAGACTTTAATTCGCAGGCGATTGAATGGGGTATGCCTTCAACCAATCATAGAGGAAGACGAGTTCTAGATAGGATTGCCAGGCAAGGCCTAGTAGTCGCAAATACTGGAACTGCCACCACTTTCCGAAGACCGGGATGCAATGCTACAACTCCAGATATCACACTAGTATCTGAGAAAATGGCTCACAGGCTAAAATCGTGGAAAGTCCTTGAAGACTTTACAGGCAGCGACCACCAATACATATCATACTGTGTAAATATGTCAAGTCGCCCTGCTCGAAACACCGCCAAAAAGAGCACACGCAAGTGGAATGCCTCTAAATTGAACCCAGACGCTTTTCTTGCCGAAATAGATGCAAACCCCCAAATAAGTTTTGCTTCAAATAACGCAAGGTCCATAGTAAACCAAACTATGAGAACAATCGAGAGAGCTTGCGAAAAGTCAATGCCGAAACATGTAGGCACAAAAACTCCGTCTACTGGTGGACGGAAGAAATAGCGCAACTGAGACAAGCATGCTTGCAGAGTCGGAGAAGGTATACCAGAGCAAGACGCTTAGGTGCAGCTTTATCCGAAAATGATGAGTTTAAGAAAGCCAAGAACAACCTCAAACAAGCTATCATATCGAGCAAAAAAAGAAAGTGGGAGGACCTCCGAAATGACATTAACAACGACCCCTGGGGGCTCGGATACAAGATTGTTATGCGAAAGCTCGTATCAAAACCACCAATGCTTGAGTTAGAAGCAGATAAAATGGACAACATCGTAAATGTCCTTTTTCCCACGCATGACGTAACAGAAGAAGTCTTGGAGATCCCTAAGGATGATTCGCCTCCACTTTTTACAGAAGACGAGCTCAAGCTAGCCGCGAAAACGCTTAAAAATAAAAAAGCACCCGGCCTTGACGGCGTCCCATCAGAGATTTTGAAAATTCTTGCAATCTCGAGACCCAACGTACTGCTAAGCATGTACAACGCTTGCTTAACAGAAGGCATTTTTCCAGAAATATGGAAGAGACAAAGTCTTGTACTCATCAGCAAGGGAAAAGGAAACCCAGAGTCTCCTTCGACCTATAGACTCCTTTGCATGCTTGACACATTTGGTAAGCTACTAGAAAGACTTCTTAAGCCTCGCCTTGCGACAGCAATTAACATTAGTGGGGGACTGTCCCCAAGACAGCATGGCTTTAGACCCGGTAGGTCTACAATTGGAGCTATCACAGAAGCCCTGACAAGCTTCGAAGATGCACAAACTAGGAACCACTACTCAAGGGGAATCGTCTTACTGGTGACCCTAGATGTAAGAAACGCCTTTAATAGCGTCAGCTGGAAAAATATAATTTTCGCTCTAGAAAATCGCTTCCAAATCCCGTCGTATCTAATGAGAATGATGCGAAACTATCTTAAGGATCGCAAACTTACTTACGAAACCACAAGCGGTCCCAGACAAAAACAGATAACGTCAGGGGCTGCACAAGTGTCAATTCTCGGCCCAGATCTTTGGAACGTAAGTTACGACGAAATCCTTCGTATGGATATGCCCGATGATACATATCTTGTCGGGTACGCAGATGATATCGCAGCTATTATCACCGCACGAGACACCACAGACGCACAAAGAAAGCTCAATCAGGTCATGCTTAGAACAAAAGCGTGGCTGGACTCTCACGGCCTCCAACTGGCTACAGAAAAAACTGAGCTCCTTCTTCTCACAAGAAAGCATATCCCACTAGAAGTAGAGCTGAGGGTATGCGCGAACATTAACACTACCCAGAAGGTGGTAAACTACCTAGGGATAAGGCTTGATAACAAGCTATCCTACTGGGCGCAGATACAATATGCAGCGACGAAAGCAGCCCAAATAACAGCATGGCTTAGCCAGTTAATGGCAAACATAGGTGGTCCTAGGCAGAGTAAGAGAAAGTTGTTAATGTCGACAACACACTCCATACTCCTGTATGGAAGTGAGCTGTGGGCTGATGTTCTGAAAACGACACGCAAAAGAAAGCCCCTATCGGCAGTACAGAGAACGGCAGCCCTACGGGTAGCTTCAGCGTACCGCACGGTTTCTGAAGCTGCAGTATTAGTGATCAGTGGAACCATACCAATCGATCTTCTAGCACAAGAGCGCAAAACGTTATGGGAACTGAAGAAGGAACACAATAACGACAGAATGACCAAGCAGGCGGTTCAGCTACAGACCCTGCGACGGTGGCAAGACCGATGGGACACTGACACCAAAGGCAGGTGGACAGCAAAATTAGTCCCCCACCTAGATAGATGGTATAATCGAGAATTCGGTGAGGTAAACTTTTACATCACGCAGTTCCTGTCAGGCCACGGGTACTTTCGAAAGTACCTTCACAAAATGGGAAAAGTAGAAAGTCCCGATTGTATCTATGGCGACGGACAGCTAGATGACGCAGAGCACACCTTCTTCCAATGTGCACGGTGGCAAGCGGAGCGTAATGCCCTTATATTAATAGTAGGCGTTTTCAACGTAGATCGCGTGCTTGATATTATGGTCAGCAGCGAAGAAAACTGGAAATGCGTAGCCAGATGCGTTGAAAATATTCTACGAAAAAAGAAACGCGATCTGGAAGCTGCCGAGCTACCGGTGGAAAGTAGATAGTGGTAGCTTGGCTAGCTGTAGCGAAATAAAGCGCTGCAGGCAGCTGATCTTGACCTATAACTTGAATGAGGAAATGTGAACCTCGAAGGCAAGAAAGGCAGAAGCGGAGGCCCGGACGCGGGTTTTTACAGATGCTGGCTCACACAGCCAAATACAGGGACCACCCCGAAGTAATGCGAAAGCGGTTCCGGGGTGGGAAAAACTCCCGTATAAGAAAGAGGTGGTTTAGTCGGTAGGCGCTAGCAATAGGCGACAGCGGATCCCGACACACCGGTCAAGGGACGAACTTGGCTGACGGTGCGTAACAGGCATTCCACCTGACCTTTTCCGCAAAAAAAAAAAAAATTATTATTATTATTATTATTATTATTATTATTATTATTATTATTATTATTATTATTATTATTATTATTATTATTATTATTATTATTATTATTATTATTATTATTATTATTATTATTATTATTATTATTATTATTATTATTATTATTATTATTATTATTATTATTATTATTATTATTATTATTATTATTATTATTATTATTATTATTATTATTATTATTATTATTATTATTATTATTATTATTATTATTATTATTATTATTATTATTATTATTATTATTATTATTATTATTATTATTATTATTATTATTATTATTATTATTATTATTATTATTATTATTATTATTATTATTATTATTATTATTATTATTATTATTATTATTATTATTATTATTATTATTATTATTATTATTATTATTATTATTATTATTATTATTATTATTATTATTATTATTATTATTATTATTATTATTATTATTATTATTATTATTATTATTATTATTATTATTATTATTATTATTATTATTATTATTATTATTATTATTATTATTATTATTATTATTATTATTATTATTATTATTATTATTATTATTATTATTATTATTATTATTATTATTATTATTATTATTATTATTATTATTATTATTATTATTATTATTATTATTATTATTATTATTATTATTATTATTATTATTATTATTATTATTATTATTATTATTATTATTATTATTATTATTATTATTATTATTATTATTATTATTATTATTATTATTATTATTATTATTATTACTATTATTATTATTATTATTATTATTATTATTATTATTATTATTATTATTATTATTATTATTATTATTATTATTATTATTATTATTATTATTATTATTATTAATATTATTATTATTATTATTATTATTATTATTATTATTATTATTATTATTATTATTATTATTAATATTATTATTATTATTATTATTATTATTATTATTATTATTATTATTATTATTATTATTATTATTATTATTATTATTATTATTATTATTATTATTATTATTATTATTATTATTATTATTATTATTATTATTATTATTATTATTATTATTATTATTATTATTATTATTATTATTATTATTATTATTATTATTATTATTATTATTATTATTATTATTATTATTATTATTATTATTATTATTATTATTATTATTATTATTATTATTATTATTATTATTATTATTATTATTATTATTATTATTATTATTATTATTATTATTATTATTATTATTATTATTATTATTATTATTATTATTATTATTATTATTATTATTATTATTATTATTATTATTATTATTATTATTATTATTATTATTAATATTAATATTAATATTATTATTATTATTGTTATTATTATCATTATTAATATTATTGTTATTATTATCATTATTAATATTATTATTATTATAATTATTATTATTTCATCCTAATTGATCAAATCTTAGGATTTAATTGATTTATAATATTTTTTTTTTTATTTAATCGGTTATTTTTTTATTTATATACCTACATTTACATATATATCTATCGAAAAAAAATTCAACCCGTAACAAACTGCCCTGCCAACATTTACTTTCGAATCGGGAGATTCGCTTTTTCTGTTGGCAGGGCAGTTGTTGATTCACTCAAATTTCAATATTTGGTATGAGAAATCGCCGTGTTACACATCTACCTACGGTACACATTACCCCACAGGAAAGCGCCGTAAAATAAACTCTACTACTTACTTACAAAGAGTGACTGTTTGGTGCGGTTTATGGGCTGGCGGCATCATCGGGCCGTATTTTTTCCAAAATGAGGCCGGTAAGGCGGTTAATGTGAATGGTGTTCGCTATCGTGAGATGATAACGAACTTTTTATGGCCCGAATTGGAAGATATGGATGTGGACGAAATGTGGTTTCAACAGGACGGTGCCACTTGCCACAAAGCTAACGAAACAATGGCTTTTGCGTGACAAATTTAATGTCCGTGTTATCTCACGTGGTGGCGATGTCAATTGGCCGCCAAGATCATGTGATTTGACACCGTTGGACTTCTTTCTTTGGGGTTATTTGAAAGAAAAAGTGTACGTCGATAAGCCTGCATCAATTGAAGAGCTAAAGGATGAGATAATTCGGCACATTAACGGCATAGAACTTCAATTATGCCTCAACGTCATCGAAAATTTGGACCATCGGATGGAGGTGTGCCGCCGAAGTCGCGGCGGCCATTTGGCCGATATTTTGTTTCATGCATAATGGAACCATACCAATATTATCATAATAAAAGGAAATGACAGTAATTTCTTAAATAACTTGTGTTTTATTCAAAATCAACATCGGCCCTTAAAATTTAAAATTTTTCTTCTCTTTTCACTGTACACAACACGTATCCCACCGTATACATTTGCAGAACGTATACATATAAATTTAAATTACCCTATAGGTAAATTTTCAACTTTTGAAAAGACACAAAAAAAAAAACGCTGAGACACGTAACTTAATTTTCAGTCATAGAATTTAGTGGCATATTCAGTTTTTCCAAATTAGATCAAATTCTCGAGATATTTAGATTATTGTTATTTGACCTTCATTTAAAAAATTTTTTATGGTATTTCAACACTTATTTTTTATTGTATTTTCGACAATACCCTACTTGCTTTTATACTATATTTAATATTTTAGACCAGGCACTTGAGCCGTGTTCTATTCAATGTATATTTGGTGCATTAACGAATTATACTGGGATTTGGAGTTAATAATAACACAACGTGTAGTTTCAATATTGATAATTGTACTCACAAGTTTATTGATTTTGTAAAATACTTATAGCTAAAATTTAATATTTGGAAAATACAAATATAAACAACATAAATGCTACTTAGCCTTGAATGCTAGTAAGTTCATTGTCGAAATATTATGCAGTGTAAGCGTTTTTAGGCACATTGCATTGGCCTTGGATTTAGCGTAAAGTTTGTTCTGCTAACCATGCAGTTTTGGGTGCATTGCCTTTATTGTTTGTTATGTTTGTATTTTCCTTTGTTTGGACTACTAATGAACATGGCTTAAGTAAAAAGATATTGAAATATAAACAAGTGCTTATGTGTACTATTAATTTATTACACAATAAATGGACAACAACATATGATATATATATATATCCAAACATATTCCCCGGCGTTGAGCGAATGTCGTTCAACCTTATCTTTCATATGTGGTGATAACTTCAGGTTCACGTTCTTGGACGGGATCAAGTGTGTTGAGGTTGTGTCTTGGTGCTGGTTGTGGTGAAAATCGATCCTTGTTGTGGAGTGTTTTGATTCGTTTCCACACATACCACATTACGATGCATATGATGATGACGACACATGAATAGCTTACGATGCATTGATGAATATCATGTGGTCGAACATTGCTGAGATCGCCGATGCGTAGATTTGCGATTTCATGCTGAAGTGCTGTCAGTTGGCTAAACTGATCTTCCGCTGCTACTTCTTTGGTGTTCAAGAGGAATGGTTCCATGTTGTAAGGAGAGTCCAGCTATTTCATAATGCCTAATTTTGTGTATGACGAATGCGTGGAAGTTGTGACGATGAAGTGTCCTTGTATAGTTATATAATCATTTTTCAATGTGCAGTCTGGTTGAAGGCTGAACCGACCAGATCCAATTAGAATTAGTTGAAATACATCGTTGTTGCACACAGCTGACATTCGTGTTGATGATACGGCAAAGATCCATTGGTTTGAATGTTCCATTTGAATCCAGACTTCCTTGGATTTGGTTTTTATGAATTCGCAGCTAGTAATGGTCTCGTTATGCAGTAATTTGATTTCACATGGCTGTTCGCCAGCTCCTTTGTTATAAATTGAGTGAATGTTGGCACATAAAAAATGTGTCTTGTTTTGCCTTGATACATTGGTTGAGTACCGTGGGGGATATAGGAAAATATCGGTCACGATGTAGGTTAAATGCCATGAGGGAAGTTCTTGATTTTATGGTTACCATTGTATTGTTGAACAAGACCGGAATAGGTATCACATTAAAAACCTCAAACAATTCTTGACTGACCAATGGTATTTTGATGTCAAATATCACATAATCGGCCGAGATGCCTCCTTTTACCTTCATTAGCTTGTAGAAGGACAAGAGCTCGTCATACTCCACAAGTAACTGAAATTGGGATGGAAGGTGATTCTTGATGCGCATTACTTCCTGTCGACATTGTTGGGGGCTAATTAGCATTGGATGAATTCTCCCATGATGAGTGTCAATTAAAATATCCAACAATGATGATTGAATTTGTTGTAGATTTGATAGTATTAATATCATTTGTACTGCTTATGACAATAACAGTCTAAATGTTGTATCTTGAACTGCTTCTTCTGATGAAATATTGATTCGAATGGCGATTTCTTCATTTTGATGCTCGATCATTCCTAATCTGATATTAGTCCCGTTTTGATGCTGCTTCATTATGTTGATCGTTGAATTCATTATCGACGTTTGTGTCTTCAGCAAACTCCGTACATGTTCCTCGTTAGCATGCACTTTGTCAATGGTCTGAGACATCTAGAATTTCAAACAAAGAATGACCAATATTGCCAATTAAATCTGGATTCATGGTGCCATTTGTATCAATGTTGTGGGCTGTGAAGATACTCATTGGACCATCTCCTCCAAAACTCTTTCTTGAGTTGCATGGCCAGTTTCCATCTGGTGGGATTTATGACGTTGTTTGGTTGAGCATAAGGATCGATTGTCGAGGTCAATGGCTCTCCTATGAGAAAGTGTCCTGGGGTGAGTGCTTGGAAGTCATTCGGATTTGATGACATTGGTGTGATTGGTCTTGAATTCATTATGGCCTCTGCTTCAGCCAAAACGGTTCCCATTTCTTCATAGGTTAGTGACGCGGATGCCACGGTTTTTTGTAGAAAGCCTTTGGGTGATTTTACTGCCGCTTTCCAAAGTCCACCGAAGTGTGGTGCACGTGGTGGGATGAATGAGAAATGGATTCCTTTCGTATTGCATTTATTTGATATTTGTTGTTGCGAATTGTCATCATGAATTATCGATCGTAATTATTGAAATTGGTTCCTGGCTCCTACGAAGTTTGTAGCGTTGTCGCAGTATAGTGTCTTGCAGTGTCCACGACGAGCCATAAAACGTCTGAGCTAGTTTACCTCGAATTTTGAAGTGAGTCCAAATTGGACCAAAGAAATCTAATCCAGAGGTGACAAATGGTCTTGCAGGTTGTACTCTGTCGGCGGGTAGATTAGATTACCCATCAATTGTTGTAATAATTTTGGTTTGGCTCTAGTGCATTGAACACAGTTTTGAGTGACGGAGCGAGCTAAGGTTTTTAGTTTTAGAGGCCAAAATCTTTGTCTTGTGATAGACATAATTGTTTGAGGACCAGCTTGAAGGTGTTCCTTATGCAGATCGTTTAGTAAAAGTTTTGTTATTATGGTGTTGTATGGTAATAGCATCGGGTGTCTAGCATCATAACTTAAGTTTGATGACTCCAAACGTCCTCCCACTCCTAAAATGCCTTTATCATCTAGGAAAGGTGTTAGAGTGTTGATTGAACTGTTATTGCTCACAGTGGAATAGCGAGTTAATTAACTAATATCATTGTCAAACTTTTCCCGTTGCATAATCTTTACAATAAGTAGCAGCGCTTCTTCCACTTCATTTGCAGATCATAATGTCGTTGCTGCCTTGGGCGACTGGTGTTCAGTTTGATTGATGAAACGTAGAACATATGACAATACCCTTTGCAAGTGCCGGAAGGAATTTTTGTGATTGACTTCTTCAAGCCAGTTTCTTGTGCGGTTCTTAGCTGTTGCCGTTGTGGCAGCCACTACCTTCATCCTGCGCTCTAACGGGCATTCTCCTCGTGGTGGTTGGAGAGGCCAACTTGTTATCGATCTATGTAAAAATAGAGGACCATTCAACCAGAGATTATTGTTAATAAGTTTGCTTGGTGTCAGTCCTCTTGCTATAAGATCAGCAGGATTGTCTTCAGATTGCACGTGTCGCCATTGTTGTGGAGATGTATGCTGCTGAATGGTTGAAATCCTGTTGGCGACAAAAGTATGATAATGGGATGAATCTGCGTTTATCCATCCTAACACTGCAGTGGAGTCGGACTATAAGTGAACAATCGATTCCTTGATGATGTTGGCTAACTTGGCTGCTCATAGTTCGAATCGTGGTAAGGTTACTTGTTTTGTTGGCGCTACTCTTGATTTTGCACATATAAAACGTACGACTGTAGAGTTGTGAGTATGTGTTGTCTTCATGTATGCTACAGCTCCGTATGCCTGCTCTGAAGCATCTGCGAAAATATGTATTTCAGGATTGTTCGCCTCCTTATGGCCAAAGATATGACGAGAGGTGCTGATGCTTTGCAATAATTTGAAGTCTGTTTTGAATTTTAGCCAGGTAGTGTGAAGATCTTGTGTAGAAACTGCTGTAGAAATATTTTTGCGGTGGTTGTTACTGGAGTAATGAAGCCTAGAGGATCAAAAATACGAGATATATCTGCCAAGGCTGTGCGTTGGTTTCCATGATTTTCAGCTTGAAATTATCATTTTTAGGATTCCACGTGATCCCCATTGTTTTGATGCTCTCATTGAGAGAATTGTTAAAGTCGAGTGCAATTTCTTGATCCGTGGGTGCGATATCTTGTAGTAGTTTTGGGTGATTTGCACACCACTTTCTTAGATTGAATCCCGCGGAGCCCAACATAAGGCGTAGTTGCCGTTGCATTTGAAGTGTAGTAGTGATTTTGTCAGAACCACTTAACACATCATCTACATAAAAATTAGTTTTAACTACTTCTGCTGCCAACGGATACATTTGAGCTTGTTTATCAGCGAGCGCTTGCAAGGTCCGCATAGCCAAATATTGTGCAGAGGTTGTGTCATAGGTTATCGTGGTGAGCTTATAGCACTTTAGTGGATGTGATGGATCCTCTCTCCACCAAATTAGTTGATATTTCTGGTGGTCATTGTCCACCCATATTTGTCGGTACATTTTTTCGATATCGGCTGTAAAACAAACCTAGGGAGCCGAAAGCGTAAAAGCGTTGTGACCACGTCTTCTTGTATGGCTGGCCCTGTGGCCAGTATTTCGTTTAATGAGAAATTGGTTGATGTTTTTGTTGATGCATCGAATACAACTCTAAGGTTAGTTGTTGAGCTGTCTGGCTTGAGAACGGCATGATGTGGTAGGAAGTAATGTGGACATTCGATGCTATCTATCGCTATTTGACCAAGCTTTCCATACTCTCGCAAAAATGCTACATGCTGAGTCTTGAGCTCAGGATTTTTCAATAATTTGCATTCAATGGCTGTGAAATGCTGTAAGGCTATGTCCTTGGATTCACCAAGTTGATTTGGGTAGTGCTGAAATGGTTACTTCACTATAAATCAACCATCGGTGTGTTGGTGAGTGTTTCGAAGAAAATCCTGTTCACATCGTCGTTTGGCTGCGGTTAAGTTGCCCATACTTGAATCGCATTCTTCCAGCCGCCAGAATTTTTCCATTACCTCGGTGAGTGACTGATCTTCGGTGCAGATGCCACAAGTAATAGCTGTGCTGATTGAATCTTGTTTGATGTATTCACCACCAACTGTCCAGCCGAAAAGAGCAAGCACAGGTCGTCTAGTGGTATTTGTCCAACGCATAGTGTTGAATAGAAGATCCCTGCTCGAAGGAGTAAATCGATGCCTCTGGATTCATAGAAATTGGGGTCGGCTAATTGGAGGTTGCTGGGAATTTTCCAATCGCATATATTGATGCTACTTGATGGTTGCTTGGAAACAATCTCTGTTAGAATGTGAGCTTCAATTCTCTTGGTGAAGCCGGTCGTTCTTGATTGTAGTTGCAATGCCTTCTATCCCTATGCCTTCTATCCCAATGGCGCACTGATTCCTTTTTGCACCGATTTTGTTCGCAAGCCACCTTGTTATGAAGTTAGCTTGTGAACCGATGTCTAATAGTGCTCGGCTATGATTTTGATGTCCCCACTTATCAATTATGGTCACAGAAATCGTGCTGAGTAATACTATTGTTGATTGTATTTGCCGGTCTTCAACAGGTGTAAGTGATACCGGAGAGTTTTTCGTTGTCTCAGAAGACTGCAACTGGTTGACCCTAATAACTGGTCAACCAGTTGCTGGAGGTGCGAGCCTTGTGCACCTCCCAAATGAAGCAATGTGTTGTGTTTCTTAAGGCATTTTTTGCAGGTGCCTGACATGCAAGATTTGGCATTGTGTCCACTTTGCAGGCAGTTTACGCAGTACTTTGCTTTTTGGACTGCATTTAACCGCTGGCTTGGTGTCATCTTGATAAAGTCTTGACTCTGGAACAGCTCGTGATATTGGTTGCATGTTATGCAAGTTCAACCTTTCGCCACTGAGACACTTAACGCCTGAGAGGCCTTTCGTCGCCCTTGTTCTGCGGTGTCCTTGTTAGATCTTCCTCCTAATGCTTCCAATGACTGGAACCTGAGTTCAAGGCAATTCAGGAATTCTTTCAGAGATGGTATTGCCTTAGGTTGGGTTAAGGATTGCTCCCATAATGCGTGCGTTTTTTTTGTGTAGGTTTTGGGTTAGGATGTACAATAGAATGGGATCCCAGCTGTCGGTGCTCACTCCTAGACCTTGAAGATTCATAATGCACTCTTTGGTGGTGTCGTGGATTAGTTTGATCGCTGATGCCTGATCATTGATGATTGTTGGCTGAGAGAGTAGTCTGCTTAATGTTGCGTTTACCAACAGCCAAGGATTCTCGTATCGTTCCTTGACCACCGCCCAAGCTGCCTCGTAATCGATTGCTGATGCTGTGAAATGCCGAATTAGTCCTTCCGCCTGACCAGATAGCCTCGACTTAAAAAACCACATCTTGAATTGGTTATTTGTCGACCAATTCCATAAATAGATCGTGAAACTGTCTCCACTTGTAGTAGCTGCCATCGAATTTTGGAAGTTCGACCTTAGGCAGTTTTAATCCTGATGTCATCATGTTTGTGGTTTGCCTGTTTACTGCTATGGGAGAGGTTTGAATAATTGATGGCGCTGATTCTTAGGCCAAGTTCTGAAGCTGAAGCTGTTCGATCTGGGCAAAATCCTCGTAGTCGTATGCGCTAGGTTCATCAGCTAACCAGATTTTTTGATGTAGGTCCTGGGTGGCTTTAAAATGTGTTTCTACCGTCTTCGCCTGCATTGCATAATATTGCTACGTTTGTTGTGTTAAACTATTAAGAACTTGTCTTAAAAACTGCTAGCTGTATCGATTGACCTTTTTTGTTTGTCAATCAGTGAGACTAGCTGAGTTGATGGACTTCTGGTGGCTGTCACCATGGTGTTTGTTTCGATTTATTAAGTAGCTGGCTGCGGCGACCGTGCTGTGTTAGTGCACTCTGCTCCAGCCCTTAATGTTGATGTTCCCTGAACAAGTTTGATGGCCTGCGCTGCATTGTCCATCTCGTCTCGTGCTTCTCGGTATTTCAAGCGAATGGTGTTGTGAATATCCTTCTTAAAATATGGGTGAGTGACTTCCTTGCCATGCTGGTCGCGGATGGCGTTGTTGAGTTTTTCGAACTGTACCCACAATTCGTCCAGCTCCCTAGCCTTTGTTGCTATGAACTCTGATGTTCGGCGATCATGTGGCGCTTTCCTATAGTTGGATATGGTTTTTTGTATAGCCACTGCAAGCTCATATTGTTTCAGTGCGAGTTCGTCAATGCCCATGATGATGATTTTTTTTTTTGTTTGGCTGTTATGAATATTATGTAGACTCTGTGTCTAATATTCTGAATTGCTGAAATTTGTTGTATATGTAGATGCGTCTGATGACGTCTGTTTGCTGTCGTCTGCTGGTTACAGGACACGTTTGATGAGTTGATGATAACGCTGGTACATAAACCAGGATATCACGTTTGAAGTCTTCTGTTGTGGACTTGATTGTTGTTTTGACTCTTGGTACTTGCACCAGGATGTCAATTGGTAGCTGTTTGCTGCCTTGACAAGATGATTAAATGATCAGTATATTGAGGGATACTTGGCACTTTAACCAGTTATCCTTTCCTGCTGATCACGTCGGGGGTCACCAAAATGTATAGTATGCTTTTATACTAAATTTTATATTGTATTTTAAAATTATACTGGGATTTGGAGTTAATGATAACACAACGTTTAGTTTCAATATTGATAATTGTACTCACAATTTTATTGATTTTGTAAACTATTTATAGCTAAAATTTAATATTTGGAAAATACAAATATAAACAAAATAAATGCAAAATGCTGACAACATAAGTTCAATGGATTGCTACTTAGCCTTGAATGCTAGTAAGTTCATTGTCGAATTATTATGCAGTGTAAGCGTTTTTAGGCACATTGCACTGGCTTCGGATTTAGCGTAAAGTTTGTTCTGCTAACCATGCAGTTTTGGGTTTGTATTTTCCTTTGTTTAGACTAATGATAAACATGGCTTAAGTATAAAGATATTGAAATATAAATAAGTGCTTATGTATACTATTAATTTATTAAACAATAAATGGACAACAACATATAATATATGTATATCCAAACAGTTAGCCTTGTGTAATCTATGATTTTTCAAAGGTTAAACAATTTTGCATTTCTATCCATTTTGACCAAATTAGAATGTTAAACGAAAAATCTTGAAAAAAATCTTGAAACTTTTTTACTCAAATTAGTGTTTTTATAAGTAGATTAAATTCTGGAAGTTTAAGCAAAATCGGAGGTGGTGAAAATTTCTGTTCTCCAAAAATAAGGAAAATATAACTAAAAATGGGTCTTTTCAATCGCAAATATCTTGAGATTTTGATCTGATTGGGAAAAATTGAGTATGCCACTAAATTTTACGAACAAAAAGTAAGTTAACGTTTTCGGCAAAAATTTTTTATGGTATTTTAACAATTTTTTTATTTTTTTTTTCGAAAATACCTCCAACGTAAGAATCAAGTTAGCGTTGTGTAATCTATGATTTTTCAAAGGTTAAGCAATTTTACATTTCTCTCAATTTTGACCAAATTTGTTAAACGTAAAATCTTTAAAAAAAATCTTAAAACTTTTTTACTCAAATTAGTATTTTTATAAGTAGATTAAATTCTGGAAGTTTAAGCAAAATCGGAGGTGGTGAACATTTTTGCTCTCCAAAAATAAGGAAAACAAAACTAAAAATGGGTCTTTTCAATCGAAAATAACTCGAGATTTTGATCTGATTGGGAAAAACTGAGTTTGCCACTAAATTCTACGACCAAAAACTAAGTTTACGTTTTCGGCATCTTCGTGTGTCTTTTTGACGTCCCTACAGTGTAATCAAATGAACGTAAAAGTGAATTTCATTGGTACATTTGTTAGTTTCACGATTTTTTAATATGTGTGTGACTATCGCAAAGTGGTTTTAAAAAAATGTTCTCCTCAAATTCTAGCGGTGACACTTCCTCTCAAGCATACCAATTAATATATGCAGTTACGAGTCCAGAATTATTCAAAAAAATTTATGAACTAACTATGTAAGTATCTACAACTTACAAATGTATATTAAGGCGCCTAATGCTCCATAGAAAAGAAAAAAATTGATCGAGCCTTTCCTTCAAAATAAACCTGGGCTTATGTTATGATGATTCCCCAAATATTTCGACTGATAGCCATCCGTGAGCTGAAATGGTTTGAAATAACCTATAAAATAGATTTTTGTGTAAAAATATTGGCTGGCGTAATAGTTTTAAGTAAACAAACTATCAGAAATTATAGGCCGGAAAAATCTCTTCCAATCTACATTAAAAAATTTTGATATTTTTTCTTTTATTTCCATACAAAAACTTTAAAAATTTAAATAACTTCATATTTTTCTTTTCATTTCTTACAATATCTTTTCAGTAGGTGTATATTTTGTAGTTAATATTTTAGTTTTAATTTGTTTCAGTTTAAGAAATTCCTGCCAGCAATTCTGACCAGTGATTATATTATTAGAAATAATTAAGTTTTTTGAACTTTAGTTAACATAATTTAAAAAAAAAATCATAAAAGTGCTCGAACATCATTATTTTTAATTCAAATACAAAAAAATTAAAATTTTTTGATGCAGATTGGGAGAACTTTTTCAAAAATATTATTTCAGATTATTTCACTTTTTCTAACTAACACACCAGCTAATATTTTTACAAAAAACTCGATTTTTAGAGGTTACTTCAAACCAATGCAGCTCAAGGATTGCTATTGTGAGGCGCCTTAATGGATTTATATGTTTTTCTTTTTAAAATATCTGTTTTCGTTATTTTACTTAAATAAATACTTGTCGCCCTGCTCCAAATGAAGCGATTGAATCGATTTTTTATATTTTTTTTTGCTTCAGAACACCCTTCCCCCATCATTCCTTCAGAATCCACAGTTTTGTAAACAGATCACATTAGCTCAAATTGAAATTGAGTAGGGAAATTAAACCAAATTTTTTTTCAATATCAGTTTTTGTAGCCGGCATATTTACTTAAAAAATGAGTGCTCGCTTACTGTCCAACACTAATTAGTTCAAGAGATATATGTATTTTAATTTTGATTCACTTGCTAGATTTCAAGTTTTATATTAAAAAAAATGTTGCAAAAAAAAGGTCATGATATATAAGAATTGAAAACTCAACAAGTAAGTCCGCAGTTTATTAAATACATTGTAAATAGAATACCGCGGGTTTTCTTGTTGCGTTTTCTCGCAGAAGTCGGCGGCCAGTATGTTTCGTACGTCATTAGCAGTAATATAGGAAATGTTGCTGTTAAAATATTATATTATGTGGAATCGTTTCCGAAAAAAAACAATTTGCGATATCATCACTCGATTAAAGAATCATGGAATCTCTGAAAAATATAACTGGAAATTTCAATAACTGGCTGCTTGAATTTGATACCTTTAACTTTCCTAATTCCGGTGAGCGTAGGTATTTATAAAGCAGTGCTTCAAGCTTTTGCGTATCAGCATCTCGCTCTAAAGGACATGGATTCATTGAGAGGCGTTTCTTTGGGCCAGCCAATTGATAAACGAAGCATTGTACGCAAGCCGAGAAATCTCTACTAGGAATATTCGTCTTAAAAGAGGAATGCTTTTATTGACAAAATACTCGATGGTTTCGTCCTGCGTGGAGATCCGGTGAGACCAAGTCATCCACAGGAAAATATACCGCGGGCTTACGTGTTGCGTTTTTTATTCTTATATAACACGCCTTTTTTTTGCAAACTTGAAATCTAGCCAATCTAACCCAAACTTTTTTTGGGTCGATCTAATGTACATATATAAATACACTAGATGCTTTCGTGTTTGTCGTTTATTAGTTTTGTTTATTTTCAGCAAGATAAATACAATAGAGAATACAGATTTTTTTTATTACTACTAAGCAGGTTTGCGCATGAGTTACTAAGCATGCGTTGTGCTTTGAAAACTCTTCCATATTAAAAGTATATATTGCTAATTAAAATTTGTATTTTAAATTACTTTTAAAATATACACTTATGAAAAATTAATATTTCAAATTTTTCCAATATTTATTTTCATTTATTAAAAATAACTTTGAATTACAAAATTGAAAACAAATTAATCACTGAAAATTTCAAATGAAAAGTTTTTATAAAACAAAACAAATTTTTATATGAATTTAATTGTGAGCTTTTTAGATGAAGTAAGTGTGAAGAAAGCAACAACAATAACTTATTTGTTTTGAATAATTTTTGTTTAGAAGATGAAATGCTTTAATATAGTTTTGAAAAATATAAATAAAATAAAAAAACAGAATTTTTCTCTATTGCTGTACAAAAAGGAATTTTACGTCTATACTTACGATATTATCGAAACTGTGCCTTCTTTTTAGTTTTTTCTTGCATTGTTGAGTCCACTGTAGTAATTTCATTACAATTTCTTGGTTTTCGTAAACATAAAACATCCTAATCGATGTGTTTTATTTTTCTATTTTTCCCACCTTAAATTTTTTCTATTTTAGTTTGCTTTTAGAATATTTAGACCTGTGCGCGATGGTCAAAAATAATAAAAATGGTATTTATTGCAAATAAAACAATTTGTACTAATAAAAGTTTGATCGATTATCAAGTAGCACGCAATCATATTCATAGTTGTTTAATTTAACTTTGTTAAAAGGGCATTAAAATAATGTATTTATTTATTACATTTTTTCAAAATCTTATATCTAAACTTATTGAAAATATTTTGACATTCTTTAAGTTAACAAAATATTAATATTTATTTAATGCATTAAGTGATTCTATTTGCAAATATTTTTAAAACGCTATATCTGATTACCATGCTCTCCCTTGTAAAGGTAAATATCCTCCACACTGTTGTTGATGTCCATTTGACATAAAATTGTTTTGATTTCGATAGGCCATGGCTAAACTATTTGACATCAGAGAATTATTGCATGGCTGCTGCAGCATTTGAGCATTGTGTCCAGTAACCGTCCCATTATAACTCGCAAGTAAGGAAGATGAAGTGTCTGGGGAATGTGAATTAGGTGCATCTGCTGTTATTAAATTTAAGCTACCAGAAGAAACTCCAGCAGTACTTCCACTACTTCCGCCACCGTTACTGCTGTTATTTCCCCCACTACTTCCGTTCCCAGTTGACCCCACTTGAGGTTGAGAGGAGCTAGGGCCTCCAGAACATGGCTTTCCATCCTTAACAAGTACTGGAACAGCAACACGTCTTGGAGAACTTGCTGACTGAAAAGTAAAGAGAAAATACTTTATTATTTTTCAGTAAAAGGTTTTGATGCTTCAAATTATATTGAAATATTAATAATATTTTAAATATTAAATTATATTGAAATATTATTAATCATATTGAAAATTTTAGAGGTTAACCTTTACAATATATCATATTAAACCTAATTTTTTTTAATTCATTTTGAATGTCATCACCTGTGTATAATAGACATGAAATCATAAATAATAAAAATAAAATAATATAAAATAAATAATGACATACATGAATAGTAGGAAAATATGGCTCTGTCTTAAGTAAAGTGCTGCTCTTTTTTTATTTTTATATTTCAAAATATACCCCAAAAAATTAAAAAATATTATATACGTATCTTGTCAAGTTCCATGGAATTGAATGTTTTTCTGCTTTGTCTTTTAAGGTATAATATACGTGTAAAAAGAGTAAAACAGTAGCTTGTTTTCAAATATTTTTTTGAGGTACATTTATACGGGTTATTGTACATAAAATCTAATTTAATAATTTTTGTTTGCAATTTTCTGCCTTTTTCGCTGTTCGCTATAAATGAAATTGATAAAAGAAATATCCAAAACTCTTCGATGGATATGGCCTTTCCCATGTATCTGACACAAACAAATCAAATGTCGTTTTAAAGTATTAGTCAATAATTGAGCATCCAACCTAAGAACGACCTCCACGGGGTTTTTTTGAAATTATGGTGAAAGTTTGAGTAAAAAGTTTTAAAAAAAATAGATTTTTGCGCGCTTTTTTTTATATAAAAAAAAATATAAGGAAAAAGGTACTTGAATTTAGGTGGGATGCTTAAACATCCAAATTAGAAACAAAATGCAATAAGTTTCATTGAAATTGAAGCAATAAATTTTGAGTTATCTATCGAACCGTTTTGGATGTTTTTTTTTCAATTTAATTTTTAGCTTCCTCTACAGAAAGCCAAAAAATTACTATTTTCTATATTTCTACATTTCTAAATATTTTTTAAAGTACTTTTTATATAAGTTAACACAAGATTCTGTCGAAATCGCTTAGAAGACAAAATCTGTGCTACATTCAAAAGTACGTGACTTTTGATAAATTTGCCAGCTGCATGGTTTTTAACGTGGGAGGATCCACTATGTAGAAAACCAGCAGCAACAACAACAATAACAATAGCCAAAATATGAAGCAAAGAGAGCACCAACGACAGCAACAATATCAACAGTAGTAACAATAACAGCAACAACAACAACTACATCAACTACATCATCATCTTCAATGTGCCCAGAATAGGTATAACTTAGGGTAACTTTCAATTAATAAGTTAGTTTTTAAGTGAATGTTTAATAAAGAAATGGCACATAGTGCCATATACCACTATGATTAAAATACCATAAAATAGAAAAAACTGAAAGAAAATTAATGTGCTAAAATACCATAAGGCAAATAAAAACAAACTGAAAGAAAATTAAATGTACTTTAAAAGAACTAAAGATAAACAATCAATTAAAATACAATAAGACAAATAAACAACGAAGGAGAACTTTACGAGAGTTATACGATCGACATAGCAAAAGGAGAAGAACACAGCAAACAAAGTAAAAAAAGAAAATCAAGAGATAAGGAAATAAACTGTTAATATGATTATGTTTATGTAAGTACTCAGTGATCTGTTTTTTTTTTTGAGGTAACATATTGAATTAAATTATTTAAAGTTTTTTGTAAGAATCTATATATATAAAAATGGTGTAAAAAATGTATAGTAAAACATCAATTGAGAATGGCTGGGCCGATTTGTCTAAAATTTTTTTTCAGTTGTTTATAATTGCCAGGAGAAGGTTTTTACGAAGGAAAATTTTGGAAAAACCCTCCGGGAAAGTCCGATAGGTGGCGTTGGGGTGGACTTATATCGAAAATTTGAATTTATGGACCAATTTAACTGAAATTCAGAATGTATGTTTGTTTAATCATAAGAAAATAATTTGTGTATAAATGGACCCGATAGGTGGCGCTGGGGTGGACTTATATCGAAAATTTGAATTTATGGACCAATTTAACTGAAATTCAGAATGTATGTTTGTTTAATCATAAGAAAATAATTTGTGTATAAATGGACACGGTAGGTGGCGCTGGGGTGGACTTATTTCGAAAATTCAATGGCGTGAAAAGTGATTTTGGTATTGCCACAATTTTGAAATGCAATCCTGGTACGAGGGGGGTAGCGAAGCACACCGGGTTCAGCTAGTAAACTTTAAAAAATAGAAATTATAAAAAAATTTTAAAATTATTATTTTTCATTTTAAAAAAAAAAAAAAAATGTCCGACGAACAACTTAGAATAATAATTTCTGCTGCTGTTACCACAGCAACAGAAAGAACTAGGTTGGCATTTGAACGGACAATAGAACAACTGACGGAACGAATCAGGACTTTAGAAACACTAGCTAGGGTAGAACAATATAAGCCAGTTGAGATAAATCCGGCTGTGAAATGCGAAGAATCTCTAGATATCGTAAAGTCACTACCTGAATTCAATGGCGACAGGACACGCTATGTTAGTTGGAGACAAGCTGCCTTTGCAGCTTATAAGCTTTTTGATAAATATGAAAATAGCTCGAGGCACTACCAAGCGGTAGCAATTATGCGAAATAAAATTGTAGGCCCGGCTGATCAGGTATTATCATCATTCAACACAATTGTTGCGCGTTTAGACTTTACATACGCGGACAAAAGACCCATTTATTTAATTGAACAAGAGATGTCGACTCTCCGTCAAGGAAAGCTTTCAATTGTAGAATTTTATGATGAAGTGGAAAAAAAATTAACACTTATTGTAAATAAAACTATAATGTCACACGAGGGTAATAATGATCTCATTATGTCATTATGCCAGAAGTATAGGCAAGATGCTCTCAGGGTATTCATATCAGGATTACGTAGGCCCATGAGCGACATAATGTTTTCGTCACAGCCTGTGGATATGCCCAGCGCTTTGGCGTTAGCGCAAGAATTGGAGGCTAACCATGCCCGATACTCATTCGCGAATTCTTTTAGCAATAGAAATGAAGTTAATCAGACAGGACATAATAATAGAAGATCCTTTGCGCCGCAATATTCTCCTCACTATAGGCAAGTTAACGGACACCCTCAGAATAATCCTACCCCCATGGATGTTGATCCTTCTACTTCAAATTTGAGACAGAGAACCAATTTCAATCCAAACTGGAGGATCGCACAGGACTCCGAAACTCGTCAATCATATCAGAGGCCGTTGCCTAATAATAATCAAAGAGAGGCATTTAAAAGACAGCGTGACAGCGATAGGCAGACTCTCCCTAAAATTCAAAGAATAAACCATATAAATCAAAATACCGATGAAGAACATTTTAGTTATGACAAAGCCCAAAGCGAGTTTTTTGAAGAAATTAATTTTTTAGGAGAAAATTGCTCCTGCCATATGTAAGCCGAGAGCTGGCAGGGCGATCAATAAAGCTTTTAATTGATACAGGTGCGGGAAAAAATTTTATGAAACATAATACAAATCTAAAAGGATTAAAGGAAATCGATAAACCATTTAGAGTACAATCAATTCATGGCACCGCCGAGATATATGAAAAATGTTGTGTTAATATTTTCGGAAGAAATACACATTTTTATATCCTTTCTGAATTAAAAACATTTGATGGCATAATAGGGTTTGATTTTATGAAGGAAATCGAAGCTAAATTGGACTTAAAAACAGGAATATTGCATTACAAGGGTGGTCAAGAGAAGTTGCAATATTACAACTGTAAGGATGTTAATAACGTAGTATTACGTGAAAATCCTACAGTTAAACCCAATGAGAGCGATATGATTTCACTTATCTTAGAAAAACACTCAAAGGTCTTTGCTTATCCAAATGAAGCATTGCCATTTAATACTAACGTGGTTGCTACAATAAGAACTGTCAACAATGAGCCAGTGTATTCCAAATCGTATCCTTACCCAATTGCTGCTTCCAAATTTATAAATGAAGAAATTGCTAATTTATTGCGAGATGGCATTATTCGCCCTTCTAAATCACCATACAACAATCCTATATGGGTTGTGGATAAAAAAGGGGTTGATGAGAATGGGCAAAAGAAAATGCGAATGGTGATCGATTTTAGAAAGCTGAATAGCAAAACAATTTGTGACAAATATCCCATCCCCGATACTTCTGTCATTTTGACAAATATGGAAAAGTCAGCTTTATTTACAACTTTAGATTTAAAATCTGGATTTCACCAGATTAAGTTAGCGGAAAAAGATAGGGAAAAGACAGCTTTTTCCATAAATAATGGGAAGTATGAATTTTGTAGACTTCCCTTTGGACTTAAGAATGCCCCTGGCATTTTTCAGAGAACAATTGATGATGTTCTCAGAGATGAAGTCGTTAGGAAATTTCCATGTGTAAAATTTCGTTATACTACGAAACAAGTTAATGATATTTTCAATGAAGATGATCAGAATGAAATACTTGCAATGAAACATAATAGAGCGCATCGTTCTGATCGAGAAAATATTAAGCAAGTTTTGAATGATTATTATTTTCCAGATATGCGAAAAAAATTGAAAGAGATAGCTTTAAATTGTAAAATTTGTAAGGAAGCCAAATATCAGAGGCATCCGGTTAATCCAGAAATAGGGGAAACTCCGATACCATCTCGTCCTGGTGAAATGATACATATTGAAATATATTCCACCGATAAGCATCACTTTTTAACTTGCGTGGACAAATTCTCAAAATTTGCTATAGTTATTCCTATTGAAAGTAGAGCCATTGTTGACGTTAAACGAGCGTTATTGCAAATTCTTAATTGTTTCAATAAAACAGAAAATGTTACATTCGATAATGAAAAATCATTAAATTCCCAAACAGTAAAGTTTCTTCTTAGAGACCATTTCGGTGCAAACATCTTCACAACTCCTCCTTTCCATAGTACAACCAATGGACAGGTAGAGAGATTTCATAGTACCCTCACAGAAATTGCAAGATGTACTAAGCTTGATCAAGCAATAAGTGATACGAATGAGTTAATACTTCTTGCAACGGCAAAATACAATAGATCGATTCATTCTGTTACCGGTTGGAAGCCAATCGAATTAATATTTTCTATGCCTACTGCCCTTAAAACAGAAATTAAATCCAAAATCATTAAAGCACAGGAAATTGAGCTAAAAAGAAATAATAAAAACAAAAGGACGAGAAATTTCAAACCAGGAGACAAAGTCTAAGTTAAGACCAATAAGAGAATAGGTAATAAGTTTACTAAAGTATTTATAGAAAAAACGATTCAGAAGGATTTAGGCTCCACTGTTTTAATTGACAATAGGAAGGTTCACAAGTGCAACCTTAGGTAATAAGATTTATTTTAATTAATAATAATCTGTTGAGGTAGAACGTATTTTTTATTTTTTTTTTTTATTTTTCAGATTACTATTCATGTTAGTAAGTGCTCAGGGATCGAACAGTAAAATAACTGATTTTTCAAAATCAAATTTCATACCAATTACCGATGGAAAAGTAGCAATTTGGGAATGTTATGACTACATTGTACATTGTACAAATTTAACAACTTATAGTAATGTTTTAAGTGAGACCACAGACATACTCCACCTTTTTCCACAATCACATATGCGGAAACTCCTTCAATCGGACGTTGATTAGATTTTTCGACTACTTGATACCCTACAAATCCACCATAGGCATGCCCGTAGTATAAATATAATTGGCACTGCACTCAAGTACATCGCCGGCACCCCTGATTTTGACGATTTCAATGAGGTTAAAATTAAGGGAAATCAACTTATTGAAGCCAATGAGCGACAGTATTCCATCAACACCCAAATACAGGAACAGGTAAATAAACTTACTGAGACAGTAAATAAAATTTTGAAAAACACCAAGAAAACTGAAATTGACACTGGACACTTATTTGAGTTACTGATGGCTAGGAACAGAGCAGTTATTACGGACTTGGACAATGTAATTTACTCTATAATATTAGGCAAAATAAATATAGTTAATCCTGTTATCTTAGACTCTAAAGAAATTTCGCAAATAATGATCACTGAGTACGTAAATGTTAGTATAAGTGATATAATAAGTAATTCTAAGCTTAAGATTTTACAAAATGAACATGTAATTTATTTTATAATAAAATTTCCAAGAATTAAAAAATTATGTAGTTTAGTTAGGGTATTTCCGGTGGCACAAGGCAACAAAACAATTTTTTTGGAAACTGATACAGTTGCAGATTGTGGTGATTCAATAATTCCAGTAAAAAATTGTACAGCAGCACTAACAGCCAGTTTCTGCGAAATAATAACGGATACCGTATGCGTGCATCAGCTTTTCAACAATCATAAAGCATCATGTAAAACAATATTTAATCAACTTCCCCCACTTGTTGAAGTAGATAGTGGCCTTATCATCATTAATGACCAAACTGTAGAAGTTTTGGAAGCGAACAATTCTTCAGTTACTGTATCTGGCACCTTTCTTATAACTTTTGAAAAAATGGTACGCATAAATAGCACAGTTTTCTTAAATAACAAAACAACTGCAATGCTTCAACCTGGAGTCCCATCGACCCAGTTTGTTAACTTTACGGAGCATTTGGAAATTTTAAGTTTGCCTTACTTACATAGAGTTCATCTTAATAATCGCAATCACTTAGAGAAGCTGCATGAGGTCATTCAAACGCGTTCAATTCAAGCAACAACGATACTAACTATCATAGTGATAATTATTGTTATAATTTTTCTATACCGAAAATGGCAAACTCACAAGAAAAAAACCAATGAAGTTAAAAGGGTAGCACAATTTATTAAAGCGGCCGCGGACGGCCTAGACTTAGAAGGGGGCAGTTAACACAAGATTCTGTCGAAATCGCTTAGAAGACAAAATCTGTGCTACATTCAAAAGTACGTGACTATTGATAAATTTGCCAGCTGCATGTGTGGGAGGATCCACTATGTAGAAAACCAGCAGCAACAACAACAATAACAATAGCCAAAATATGAAGCAAAGAGAGCACCAACGACAGCAACAATATCAACAGTAGTAACAACAACAGCAACAACAACAACTACATCAACTACATCAACTACATCATCATCTTCAATGTGCCCAGAATAGGTATAACTAAGGGTAACTTTCAATTAATAAGTTAGTTTTTAAGTGAATGTTTAATAAAGAAGTGGCACATAGTGCCTAAAATAAAAATTCGTTTTTAAACTTTAACTTATACAATAACCTGTATAAATTTTAAAAATATAACAACTCCTTGTACAAATATAACAACTCCTCAACAACAAACAAGCTGCTGTTTTTCCATCTTTGCACGTATTTTATACCTTAAATTCAAATTCAATGGAATTCCGTTGTGTTCTATCGTTGTTTGACCTAGAGATGGCCAATTTTTAAAAAAACCTCCTTTTTGAATAACCGGTTTTGTAAATTTCGGTTTTCCACCGAAACTAAAAACCGAAAAAAACAAAAATTTATAAGGAATCTTTTTTTTCATATTTAACGAGTGTCTATTTTGTAGATGTTGGTGCAAGTTTACGCCAAACATTAACCGCCAGATTCAGTGTACGGTCTGGGCAGACTTTTTGACTTTTTGAATGCATGCCACTTTTTTGTATGACAGTGAAGAGCGGAATAGTTGATCGACTTTCTAAGTCAAAGGCATAATTGAATCTAGAATGAACATAAACAAAACTTAACCTATATAATGCTATTTACTACGATTATTGGTTCTAATTTTGTGAATATGATATGCACACTACACCGGTTGACACACGCTTGTAGACATTAGAAAATCTAATATAATTTTAAACATGGTGTAAAAATCTTTCTCGTATCATGTCCGAAATATTTAAAAATTTTATTTAATTTTTTTTCATGTAATACATTTCAGTAATTTTTTGCTAAGCCAAATATTTATTTATATATTTATTTATTCAATCAACTATTAACATTTATTGTTATACAGTTACTGTACGTACATAATTTAATCGAATGTCATAAAATTAATTCAGCATGATATCGGTTTTAAATGCTACCCTATTTTGGGTGATTTCAATCGAGCTGCAGATAATGTTGAACGTTTTGGTCATATTGTAAACCGGGTCACATTTGCCATAATTAGTTCTTCTGTAGGGTATATAGAACAATTGCCCTTGCCTAAAATTTCTTTCAGGCTCATAAAATTTGAAAAGAGATAGAAGTGGTGCACAATCAATATGATTCATCACTACATCCCGAGCAAGTTCCAAAGACTTTAGTCCAAGAAGAGCACATAGCGCCTCATAGGAAGGCATAAAATCCCAGTGGTGCTTGCGAATTGCTAACCTAGTGAAACGCTTTTAATATTTTCAATTATTTTAATATGTATAGAATATTGAGGGTCCCAGATAAAACAATTATACTCTAAAACCGATCTTACAATTGAAAAGAAAATGGTCCTCATGGTAAAGGGATCGGAGGACTCTTAAGTATTGCGCTATAAAAATCCCGTCATCGCATTCACTTTTGATATAATAGCATCAAAATGTTTGGCAAAGCTTAACTTTCGCTCAAATAAAACCCCTAAGTCTTTCTTCAAGTCGACTCTCTCCATCAATACCGTATTAATACCATAAGAACCTTCGAAAAGTTGATTCATCATAGAAAAAGACATTACATTACATTTAGATACATTAAGATGCAATTTATTGGTCTCGCACCAAATCCATGCCACGTTGAAGCAATAGGGAGTCTTCATGAGAGTCCACACATCTAAAGATCTTTACATCATCAGCATACATCAAGCACTCAAAAAAGCGAACATAATTCGGAAGATCATTGATAAACAGAACAAACAACAGAGGACCTAGGTGGCTACCTTGGGGTACCCCAGAATAATTGTCGATGTATTTATATAAATTATTACCAATTTGAACATATTGTTGACAACCAACAAGGTAGCTCTCTAGCCATAGAAGTAGCGAGGAATGGAATCCGAGACTACTTAGCTTATTAATCAAAACAGAGTGTTGAACTCTATCGAAAGCCTTTGCGAAATCCGTGAACATAACGTCTACTTGATGACCTTTTTCCATATTATTGGAAAGAAAGTGTGTAAAAAGAGTTAGATTAGTAGAGGTAGATTTACCTGACACAAATCCATGCTGCATCTCAGATAATCTAGTTTTAATGGAGTTATAAATTTTATTTTTTACTAAAGATTCAAAAATTTTAGGAATAAGTGGTAATTTAGCTATCGGTCGATAATTTGCAATATTTTGACTTGATCCCGATTTAAAAATTGGAGTAATTGCCGATATCTTCCAGATGCCTAAAAATTTCTCTTCACGGAGTGACGTATTGAAAATATGAGTCAACGGCTTACACTTTTGCCTTGTTTTTAAGAATTATGAGCGGAATATTATCTGGCCCACAACCCTTTTTAAAATCAAGACTTACTAAAGCTTCAAAGACATCATACTCCGAAAAGGAGATGCAGCCAAGGCCTGTTATTGGTACATCGACGGGCGTAACACGATCACGATTGTTAGAAGCATTATCACAAGCATAATTTGATTGAAAAAAGAAAGCAAATAACTCACTAATATCTTATAGGTTATCCGAACATTTATCAATATAAAACATATTTTTAGGAAGGCCCCAGGTACTTTTTTCATTACTCAAAAAAGTCCAAAATGATTCAGGATTACTTTTTATATTCGATTCTAAAGCAAGTAAATAACTTCTGTACAAAAAATTTTTAAGACTCTCATAATTTGTGCGTGCCTGGCAATATACATGACGGAAGATATAATTTTTCTTAAATTTCTCATGTTTTTTATTCATAATATTTTTTAGATTAGCAAGATGCTTATTATGCCAACTATGTTTATTACTCATGTGGACTTTTTTCAAAGGTACAAATTTCTGAAACGTCACTTTAATGACATTAATTAATAAACCAAATTATCTTGTAGACAATTACCAAAGATTGTGCACCAATTCATACTACTTAAGTTATCTGATATTACAGTATAATTAGCCTTCGCAAATGCAAATTCGAAAACACTCTCACCATGGAGTGGATTTTTTAGAGCCAGAATATCAAATTGAACTAAAAGAGCAGTAAGATGGACGCTGTTATTAGACAAAGGGCAAATTGCTTCAGAACAGCACACATTAAACTCTAAATCCGAAAAAACTAAATCTAATATATTGTTTAAGGATTTTCGAATAGAATTAATTTGATACAACCCAATAGATAGAATAGAATCTAAAAACTCTACTTCGGACTCATTAGCTGGTATGTTTGGAGTTAAAGCTGGAAAATTATCAGAATAGGTCCAGTTTACTTTGCTTAAATTGAAATTACCCAATAATAATGGATACTCATTATCTTTAAGACGCTCCACAATTTTAAATATTTTAAAGAAATGCAATGAGTAAATTTCACTAGTAGAATTAGGCGGTATATATGCGCAAAAGATGTAGAAACTTATTAGTTTGGAGCTTTTGCCCCAATTCGATTGGACTGGAATATCAACTTTAACACATAGCTGCTCCACGGTCCCTGTGGTTTGTAGCAATCGATCCTTTTGACAAGAATATGATGAGCGAACGGCTATTAATGTACCACCACCACGATCAAAGCCAGTAACAACAGGACAACGATCTCGGCGAAAAACTACAAACCGACTGTCAAAGAACTCCGATGAAAATATGTCTTTATGCAGCCAGGTTTCAGTCAGGGCGATGATATCGAACGAGCTAACCGATACAGCAGCATTAAAAGTGGATGATTTAGTGCGCATTCCTCCAGCATTCTGATAGTAAATAACGAATTTATTTAGAGTCGGAATCAGATCACTTAATGCAGTGTCTGAGCCGACGGACCTAGCAGGTTTTTTGAATTATCCATAAAGGGTCTTAAACGAACACCCATTGGCCAGAAATTGGAATTGTATACAATTTTGGTAAGCTGAGGTGGAATTGCGATTTTGAAATTACATGAGTTCGCTTTATTTTTAATTCTTTTGTTTAAACGAAAACAAGCAATTTAAACACTCATTACAAAGCAATGTTATAGCACTGAGATTAACGCAGGTTCTATGCATGCATTGAGACCAAATGCAGCAAGAAACCATCTCCAACCCCAACGTGCGGGAGCGGCACAAATCGCAAATAGACATTTTAGTCTATATATTATAGTTGTTTTTTTTTAATATTATAAATTGAGTGAACTTAGTATTAGAGACGATGTTAACGCGACGGCAGTCCATAATCAACTGTTTTCAACTATTATTAATAGTTTAGTAAGTTAAATAATGTAGAGGCCTATATCCTTACTATTAATTATTATTAATTACTATTAAGCCCCCAAGTTTTCAACTTTTAAAATAAGAATAGAAAAATTTCCTAATATTAAACAATATTTTAGCTGAAAAACTACAAAAAAACGAAATTTTTAGGCCATTTTTTAACTTTGGAAGCCTTTAACTCCTAAACCAATTTCAAGTGCACTAAAATTTTTCAGATTTGGATTTAAGAGGTCAAAAGCCATATTATTCGCAAAAATTAAAAATTTGAGTTGCCGTTATTCTTGAAATGTTAAGGGAGATATTTTTCACCGGATCTCACTCCGCATTGACACCAATCTACTTATTTCTTTTCCCATCATGAATCAGTTCTAGCAGCTTGCAAAATCCTACAATCGAGTAGGAAAATATACCTATTAGCTGAATGATTTAAAAAACTTATTTTTTTTTAATTCAAAACGTATGAATAAATAAATAAAGAGGTACATGTATATTAGATGTGTTTTGGGTTTCATACATTTTCTTAACATATTCCAGAACCTCCTGTAAGGCTTGATTCTGAATCCTGGTTTAATATAAGCACGTGACGCAAAAAAAGTACAGACAATTCTCAAACTGAGTGGGCGCCGCTAAATAACGTGAATTTTAAAAAGTAAAAAAATGGTTGTTTCAAATCGAGTTTCTTGTTTACGTTTGTTACATAAAAAACTTTTTACTATAACAATTTCTAGTGAAAAATCGTCTGCTTAATATGATATAAGGTTCTTAAAAAAATTAGTCCTTGGTACAAAATTGGTCTACTTTATTAAATTTCCTAATTTTTTCTTTCACTTTTGAATTAGAAGCTTTACTCTCGCCTAAATCGCTGCAAATTTCTTGAATTTAAATGCTGTAGAATTGTTTGTCATTTTATTAAGTTAAGGAAATATTAAAAAAAAATCAAAATTGGATCATCTTTATGATAGAAAAATAAGCCGACTTTTTGGAAAACATTAATTTTTTTATTAAATTTATTTACTTTGTCTTCTGCTTGCTTACAATGACTTTATTGAATTTAATGCCCCTTACTTTCTGTTGCTATGAAGAATGATCTTCGACTAATAAGGGATATCATTCCTTAACATTCGTCAATTTCTCGTAGGAATAACTTCTTAATTTGTTTCATTACATTCGTAGTATTTACTAAAAAATTCATTCGAAGGTTGACCGTACGCATTATTCGTAAAAGTTACGAAGTTTTAGTGGCATCGTAGCCGTAGTACGTGCCCCATACGCTAAAGAACCGCGGTTCAATCTGAACTCGGATGAACTGAAGGTTTTTTCGTGACTAGGTATTACGATCATTCGTAAATGTAAAGTACAATATAAATTTGTTTTTGTACGAATACGAATAAAATATTTGAAATGTGTGCCAAACTACGCTCATTCTACGAATTGTATTCTTGGCTGAAATTTACGAATAAAATTCGTAGAAAAAATTTTTCAATTAAGAGTACGTATTGAATAGTTTTTGTGAAACAAAAGTAAATGAAATGGTATCGAAACTTATTAGGCCGTGGTCATATTACTCTTTTTTTGTCACCGTTATTGACCGTGTTATTGACACCGCTCTCAATTTTTTTCTCAAACGCTGCAGAGAAATACTGAATATTAAATAAATAAATGTATTTAAATACTTACAAAATTTATTATTTTTTAGCAGCGTTTGCAAAAAAAAAAAACAATCGCGACTAAAACGTGTAATATGAACACTGCCTTACAGCAACGGATATAACATACTATTTGAAAATGAATGGTGTAGCTCTGCTTTATTTATAAATTAACCTAAAAAAAGTATTTTTGTATTCTTTTCAAAATATATTAAATACATAATGAACATATCGTCATATGAAATCAAAAAAGCCCTAAGTTACAAAAAATTCAAATTCGACTTTTTGATTGGTTATCTTATCAAAATACATGTTTCGCAAAATCTTACACTTCTATAACTAAAACCGACGTTTTGATGTTGTTATTATGTATTTACAGAATTGAAATTTAAACTATATATACAGAGTCTATGATATTTTTCTAAATTTAAGTTCGTTTTTCAGTAATTAATTATTTTTCATTTATTATTTTTTACAATTAATTCTTGTGTCATAAAATCAATTTTATAAATTTATTATACATTTAAATGCTTGTGAAGTCGGGCCGCTGCAATAATGAAGGAATTATGAAAAAATAAGAAATAGCTATTAAATAAATTGAACCCGTGAGGAAGGTAGAAAAACACTACCGAAACATCGGGAAAAGAAACGGAATACATTTTCTTATATATTTATTTTCATCTTTAACCAAAAGACCAACATAGCCGTATCGAACAAAATCAAAATAAAACCGACGTTTTTATTAACAAAGTTCTCAAAGCCCTAAGTTTGAGCAACTTACAATTTAGAAAGATTTTTGATTTTCCCTTAAAATTTTTTAATTTAAACTTACGGCCTTCTTGATTTAATATGAAGATATATAATACATTTTCATTGCCTAGGGGAGCAAGCGTCCCCCTGCGGACGCCCATGGGTGTGGTTTTCGTCCGATTGGGCTAATTTTCAAATTTAACCTCTATTTTTTAATAAAAAGCTTATATATGAATTTCGTTGCGATAGCTATAAAATTACAGCTGTTATCTTGATCACAGACAGCCGGGCAGATGGACAGACGGACATGGCTAAATAGACTCACGACGTGATGCTGATCAAGACTATATATACTTTTCTATACCAGCCACGCCTCCTTATCGGTGTTACAAACGAAGTGACAAAGTAATTATCCCTATTACGTTTTTAAAACGTGGGAGTTTAAAAATGAAATGTTGTTAACGATTCGGCAGAACGAGCACTGAAGTTTATACAAGATTTTGTCGATCTTGGCCTCATCTCAGAATTTGCGCCAGCCATTTCTGTCTTTCGCTTGCTGGCGCCAGTTAGAAATTCCAAGCTTCGTCAGGTTGTCCTCTACTTGGTCCTTCCAAGGAAGATGCGGTCGTCCTCTTCTGCGTTGACCGCCGCTGGGTACCAAATCGAATGTTTTCTTCACTGGAGCATCGTCTTTCATGCGCTGAACATGACCAAGCCAGCGAAGCCGTTAAATTTTAATGCGCTTGACTATGTCGATGTCAGCGTACAGCTCATACAGTTCATCATTTCACCGTATACGGTACTCGCCATTGACGCAAATTGGTCCGTAGATTAATCACGAAGAATCTTTTTTTCCAGTGCTCCTAAAGTCTTTTCATCTGAACTGCTCAGCGTCCAGGTTTGTGATGCATAAAGAAGGACGGGCATGATGAGCGATTTATAGAGCGTGATTTTCGTTCGTCGAGAGAGGGCTCTGCTTCTCAATTGCCTACTGAGCCCAAAGTAACACCTGTTGGCAAGAGTTATTCTTCGTTTGATCTCAATGCTGATATCGTTGTTTGAGTTTATGCTGGATCCCAGCTAAACGAAGTCCTTCACAACCTCGAAGGAGGTATTGTCAACTGTAACGTGAGTTCCAAGACGCTGGGGCTGTTTGTTTGTTGACACCAAGTATTTGGTCTTGTCCGCATTCACTGCCAGACCCATTCGACTTGACTCTCTTTCTAATCTGGAAAATGATGCACTGACTTCGCGCGTATTATGGCCAATGATATCGATGTCATCAGCATACGAAAGCAGCATAACACTCTTGTAGAATATTGTGCCACTACGTCTCAGATGATCTTTTCCATCATTAGGTTGAAAAAGTCGCACGATAAGGAATCACCTTGTCTGAAACCTCGTTTGGTAACAAACGGTGGGGAGAGGTCCTTCCCGATTTTAACTGCGCTGCTGGTGTTGCTCAGTGTCATCCTGCAAAGTCGTATTAGTTTTGCAGGAGTACCAAACTCAGACATGGTGGAGTACAGGTGCTTCCTTATTGGGCTGTCGAAGGCGGCTTTGTAGTCGACAAAAAGATGGTGGGTGTCGACTTGTTTCTCTTGAGTCTTCTCCAAGATTTGTCATAGCGTGATGGTGGACCTTCCAGGTCTGAAGCCATACTGATAAGGTCCGTTCAGCTCGTTTACAATGGGCTTCAATCTTTTACATAAAACGCTCGACAGGACCTTATATGCGATATTAAGAAGGCTTATCCCACGGTAATTGGCATAGATAGTGGGATCGCCTTCCAATCCCAATCGTTCGGAATGCATTCTTCCATGCATAGAAGCTCGTGAATGCATTTAAGAAGAGCTTCGACTCCGTTCTTAATCAGCTCAGCAGGTAAGCCATCAACTCCCGCGGCTTTGTTATTTTAAAGCCGAGCTATAGCTGTCAGAAATTCATCATAGTCGGGCAGCGGAACCTCGAAGCTGTCATCCGTAATTTTAAAAAAGTTTTTTAAAAAAGTTTTTGTTCTATTCTTCAATAAAACGTATTGTGAGAAATAAAAAGCAATGTGCTTTCATACAACAAAAACTTTATATTATACAACATTGATTTAATTTTAAACTAATCTAATAATTATGTTTGTATAAGTTCACTTAAAGCAATACTTGTTGATTTCTTAAAACAAGGTACGTTTCGACTATAAAGTAAAAAAAAAAAAATAGGTTAGTTGACTTCAATTCCACGAAGTTTATTCTTGATTTACGAAACAGTTTGAAGCATTTTTAATTTAATCAAGACTGTTTTAAAAGATGTTTGTCAAAAGACAAAAAGTTGTACCTATATTTTAACTTACATTAAACAAATTATTATAGTATGCCACTGTATCTAGCGATAAAAAGTTATATTAACTTTTCCCATCATTAATTTTCTCCGATGATATCTTTCATATATTCTTATTGCAATAAAGATTTTTTATGGTATATTTTGAAAAGCTTAGTGTTTCATATTGCAACGATTTAATACGTGTAAAATAGACATTTTTAAAATCAAGTTTTTTGATTTTACTGAACACACGTGTAAGTCTTCAGTTGTCAGTTAAATGCAAATGAAATTCCAGAGGATATAGAATTTTAATACAAAAACGAGTTTTTATTTGTTTATTTATTTTTTGGCAAGCATGGTAATTTACTTATTTAACAGGTTTGTTTCTTTTTTTTTCTCTCCCATTTCCTTGTTTTGGTGTTCGAAGATATGCAAATCGATGTGGGCGTAATCCGCCCACCTGATCGACATGAATTCAAGAACACGTCAAAAAGAAAAGGAGAGAAGAAAAGAAATAAGAAAAGGAACTTACATACTAACATATTTTATACATAGTAGCATAGCTAAGAATATTATTTGATAAGAATAGGTGTTATCTGAGAAGGGAATAGGGAATTGGAAAGAATACGCGTAACAGACTGGCTATTTATTATCTTAGCATTAATGACTAAAAGGGCATTGGAGAAAGAGCGCAGGATTATTAGGCTTTTAGTAGGGAAAAAAGATTTGGAGAGGTTATGCTTAGTTATGGATTAAGAATTCAAATATTTCGATTTATAAAAAAGCCAAGTATTTATTTATTTATTTATTGACCCAAGCAAGGTTGTCTTGAATAAACTTGAATTTAGCTTCGATTAAGGTGTTGGGAGCCTGGTTGCTTGAATTAAGGTATTATGACGGAAATAGGGACTTGGAAAGATTTTTCTTAAAAGTTAATTTAGACATAGGGGATGAATAGTACTCGCTGATATTATTGAATTCTCTACAGCACCTATTTATCGACTCATTTCTTGCGTAGACAGTGTGATGTTGATAATTATTTAATAGTCGTGTATGCCGTGTACGTCTTTTCGGGCCATTCAATCGTATCTTGTCTGATACTAGCTATCAACAACACTGTTAATGATATCGAAGGTAAACATGAACTAGGTAAAGTCCTTCTTGTTGAAAGGGGCATTAAATTCAGAAGGCTAAGCCTATAATCATAAGGCTTAGCCTTAAGAGTTTTATTACTATAGGTAGTCAATAGTATGAAAGAATAGATTTTTAGTCATAAATTTTATTGGTAAGAGGTATTGGGGCTATTTTTTCACATTTATTATTTAACTATTTCGTAAAAAATTGTAAAACAACATTTTTGGAAAAATTCGCCAAAAAAAAAACATAGGGTTATTTTGATGACAAAAACCGTTTCGTCAGATTTTTTGAAGAATTTTTGCAAATAAATGTGGTGGCATATGAAATTCAATTTTTACATATTTTTATTTTTACAAAAAAAAAAAACAACGTTCGAGTCATTTTTGAAGTAAAAAGTCAATACTTTAAGACTTTTTGGAAAAAGTACAAAAATATATACACTGACCTAATGGTATAGTTAAAACTATCTTTGTTTAGTACTTTTGTTGAACTTTTGAACAAAAAAGATTTTAATGTAATATATTTAAGAACAGCTGAGATATTTGCATCTTAAGTCGAAGCTATTATTTCCATGACGTTTTTTCTCATTCAAAGGTAACGATGTTTTATAAAAAAGCTGTCATAAAATTGTATTTATATTATTATTTACCGATTTAGTGGTGGTAAAAGGGGTTTTGGCAACATTTTTCACCATCTCGTATTCTAAAAATCATGTAGGACCAGATCGATTGTCATAAGGCCCTTAGAGCACCAAGTTCGGGCCCGGAGGGTTACAACATACGGGCCCCCGTGAAACACTTAAAAAAATGCAAAAATGAAACTCTTAAAATAGGAAAAGTATAAACCAGTGCAGGCTATTGCGAGATTTATGCGAAAATTATTATTTAGTTCTGAGTTATTATATATAGTACATAGTGATCTATAAGTCATGCGCCATGACAAGTAAAATATATCCTATTATCGTTGTTGTCTGTATTAGTTGTCTCTACCTAACGACTCTACCTAACGAATTTTTTTTGTGACACTCCGAATAATTAAAATGTTCTGATGATTCGCATTATTATGACTTCCTTTTTATTTATTTTTTTAAATCTATTTATTCATTGCACAAACCCAAATTTCGAGAGTTTCATAAAACTATTGATATATAAAATACTGCGTAAATTTGATATTTTTATATGTTTGGTGAAATAGTCGATACAATTTTTAAAGTGAAAGGGTCCATTTTCCGCATAATTGCAGTTTGGAATTTTTGACTTTTATTGGGATTTTCTTTTGTCAACTAAAAATATAAACTTGCTTTTTACACTGAAGAGAATTTAAAAATATATAAAAATGACAAAGGCATTTCTTTTAACAAGTAGTTTAAAATTTAGACTAACATCATTTGAAAGTAATTTATCATTATTAAAAAATTTAACTGATTATAATCATGGTAAAAAATGTTTTCATTAATTTCAAAGGAATTCAAGCAAAATTTTTACAATCAGAATTATTCAAGGTTTTTTCACAAAACTTTATAATATTTAGAATATTATTGATCATCTTCAAATCAGTTAAGAAAACAACCTGACATGTTTTATATGGAAATTAAATTTATGTCTATATTTTTAGTAAAAATGTAGAAAAGCTTATCTTTGAATAAATGAAATGTGGTTTTTTAACGATTTTATTTTATTTTCCGAGAATTTCTCGATTCAATTTTGAATTCAAATAACTCGATTTTTCAAGTATCTCTAAATTAACGATTAAATAGTTTCTTTTTTCGAACATTTCCGATTTTTTTTTTTACTCAAAGTGATTTGTTGTTTTCTTGCATTTTTTCATATTCACTAGCAATATTACATATCCAGCAGAAATTAAAACCCTAATAAAACTTAAAGCTGACGTCAATAATAAAACAAGCAAGACTTTTGTTTTTAGGCCAAAACAAAAACGATTATTTTCAGTGAAGTTTTTATAAGATAAGATGAATAAGATCTACAAGAAATAAGAGAAAAAATTTGGAAATAGTTTTTTGGAGAGTTTGTCACTTTGAAAAAAATTGTTGCATCAGCAGTAGTCTTACAATTTTTTTAAGAAATGAGTTGAGTAGGACCCGTGGCAAATGACTGTAAAGTATCAATTTCTATAATTGTGATATCAGTTTTTATCTAACAGATAACATATATTTTTTCCTATCAACGAAATCCATATATTATTTGAAAGTAAGAGAGGAAATGTTTCAAACTTACAGATACAGTAGATATATAAATTAATTGTACAAAAATTTTGTCATTTCCATAAATGAAAATATGTAATTATACGTTTTTAATGTTTAATTAAATGAGGATTACTTAATACACACATTATTATCATAGCAATGAAATATTTTTAGGGATTTTTTATGTGAGCTTTATTGAATAGAAAAGTTTATGACATTAATGTTTAAATATGACTTCGGCCATGTAATCGCCAAGGCTGGCGCGTACAAGGCGCAATCTGGAACACAAATTTTCACAAACTTTTCGCAGCATTTGCGGCCGTATCTCGCCGATAACTCTTCGAATGTTAATTTTCAGGTGTTCAATTGTTTAATAAATTAAGCGATTGATAACTTTGCAGACAACGGAAGCATCTTGTTTCTAAAATATGGAAAATCAAGAAAACAACGTTTTTGACCGAAATTTTAAAGAAGAGAACAGTGAGGAAAAATTCTTTTAATTTTTCCCTGAAAAATTTAATAAATGGAATGTAAATTAATATCTACATATGAATATGATAAATAATTACCATTTAATATAAAAGAGTTTGCAATCCATGCCAATTTTGCTTGCATTTCTTCTTCCATAAATTTCGCGCAGTATAAATATTCATGTTGCCGGGACCTTGCATTTTGTGTGCGCCAAATTTCTTCTCACTAGAACGTTTGACTTTTGCAATAGTTGCAAGATGTTGTGACTTTGATATGTTGCGCAATATTGCTGCAGTTATTGAGACTCGGACTAGCCCTATGTCTAATGAGTGGCAGAGGTAAGCTGGGTGGTTGATTTTATCGCTTCTAGTCAAGAATGATAGAATACAAAGATTGCGCCGAAGACAAGAAAATGTGTACAACAAAATTGTCGTTCTGCGCATGTACGTCATAATATCAATGCTGTTTTGGAGAGCGTTCACTTTGCATACGATTTCTACACAGAAATGAAAATTGCATACATTTTAGTTTGTATAATTAAAATAAAAGAATTAAGAAGCAATTTATTGGAACGAGATGAAGGTAAATTTATTAAGTACTCCTTTGCAAACTTTATTTTTACTAATATTTTATTACAGCCAGTAAGCAGCTAAGTAAAAAAAAATTTGTTTGAGAAACCAACTTCAGTTAGCATTATTTTTCGACTTGGATTTTATAAAAATGTTCATTACGAGTTTAATTGATGTACTTAAAACATTCCCAGATATTTTATTTCCTTTAATTTACCTGTGAATTGAAAAGACAAATAAATGATAGTTCCAAGTTTTTAAAAAATGAAACAAATTTTGTTAAGTTAAGATATTTTTGTATTTTTGTTTTCGTTTTTGTGCTTTTTCTACAATTTCTTGGTTTAATTTTTGTATTTATTGCAAACATCAGGTTTTTGAAAAATATTTGTTTGCTATTGTTACCACAATTAGCAACTGCACACTTAATTTTTTAAATTTTAAGTTAAAAACTCGCAAATGTACTTCGATATAAACACAATTAAATAAAACACAACCGATCGCAGTACGTTTCTCAAAGAAATAAAATATTGTGACGTAGTCAACTGAACAGATGGTTGTCAAACTCGATTAGCAGAAGTAACGGACCTGCGCAAAGCGTAATCTCTTATTCTATCATTCTTGGCTTCTAGTCATATGACTAGCAACCGGGATTTCTTTAGCAAGATGGCCAGCACCAGAGATCTGCAAGCGATGGCATTTTCGCCACTACCCTCAACAAATACAGTGCCAGTATGACCGCACCACGCCAGCGATGTGATTGTGTCGAACATACTTGCAACATTGAATCCAACCGTGTATGAGCGTATTGTAAGACACAATAATGTATATTCGAGTTGCTGGTTTGATAACCAGCGCTGGGTCTTTGAACTTCTGGTACAGATATCTTATCACATAGATCGGAGTTGTAAATTCCATAGCTCTTTTAGCTCACTTAAAACAACTTCAATATTTCCGTGTAATTCGTTGAATTATGTACATGGCATTGTTGTTGTTTGCTCGTGTCGAAAGCTAGATATCAATGTTATTGCTGCTGTGTGCTTTTTTTGTTGGTATGTTCTCGTAGCGCACACTCAAAGTGGTGGAGAGTTTTTTGTTGTAGCATTTTCAGTGTCACTTGTCTGGAATAATTATTTTTTTTATTTACTGACTGCGTGTAACATTTGGGCCTCGTGAAATGTGCTTCTGTTGTTGTTTTTCTTTTTAATTTTTTTCGTCGAGATCGAAGCTTGAATAAGAGCTTTATTTTCAAAGCTCGATTGCAACACATACACAAGCATTTTCTAAAATGCAAGAAGTAGCGCAGTTCTATTTATAGAATTTTTGTTATGATAACTAGCTCACTGCTGGTTGTTTTACAACAAATCAAAACCGGTTTTGTACTTATCTGAAGTTCTTTTGATGTTGTGGCACTTCTTTGCAAGCATTTTATTTTATGTTATAGGAGAGAATGAAAATCTATTTGGGTTGTTGTACAGCAAATCAAATGTGGTTTTGTACTTTTGACGTTCTTTTGATCTTACGGCACTTTATTTCAAGAATTTTATTTGGTTTTAGTAGAGAAACAAAACTATTTTGTAATTTTGTATCTTAAACAATTGTTGCGCTAAATTTACTAATTAAGTCCGTAGTCGAGTGGTAAACGTAGTTATGAAATATGCGACAGAGCACTAAGGGGTATTTGATCCAAAAAGCTGTCCAAAAGTCCAATTCTTAAAAAGTAATCTTTATTTATTGGCCAAAAATAATAGTAATGAAAAATTTCTTCCAACCTGCACAAAAAATTTTTATTTTTTGCATTCGGATTTAAGATAATGCTGTTTTTCGTGCATTTTTTGAATTTTTTTAAACTATTTTTACTAAAATTCAAAGAAACGTAATTATTTCTAATGCAATTCTCACTTTTAAGATGTCGTTGGAAAGATTTTGAGTGCTTGCATTGATTCCTAGTCAGAATTGCTTAAACTGATATATATTTAAAACTAAAATATTGATTATAAAATAAACACCTAATGAAAATATACTGCAAGAAACTAAAAAAAATAGCAACTATGCAGTTATTTGAATTTTAAAAGTTTTTGTATGAACCCAAAATAAAAAAAATATCAAAAATATGCATGAAAAACAGCATTATCTTTGCTCCGTTCGCAAAGTTTTACAATTTTTTGATGCAGATTAATATTTTTCCTGCCTATAATTTCTGACAGTTTTACAACTATTACACCAGCCAATATTTTTTAAAACAGACCATTTTTAGATGTTATTTTAAACCAAACCATACTTCAAATATTTTGGGAATCATCATAACATAAACCAAGGATTATTTTGAGGAACCGAACCAAATAGCTGTTTTTTAAGTTCCGTACTTCAAAATTTGTACTTTTTCGTTATTTCTAAAATATAAAAGTGGTTTTGAAATATGAAAAAATAAATCACCATATATTAAAATTTTTTTTTTAAATAATTTTTAAGCATGTCATCCTTACATGAAAATATTCTGCTACCTCTAATAAGAGTACATATTTTCCCGAATTTAGGCTCTTTAGGGAAAATAATTGTTCAGCGAAAATATATTTTCGAGCTCACGAAAAAAATCGGCAAACAATTGGATTGTGTTGAATTATCTGCGACTTGATAATATAATACCACCACAGCCGTATTTATGTATATTCCAAGTTTTAAATATTGTTTTATTTTGATACTGTATATAAAAGCTTATGTGCAAAATTTGAATTCATTAAATTAGTTTTTTTGTGGAATTCAAAAAAATTTTAATGTTTTAGTATAGTCACTTTTTATGGGTGGTAGGCGTGGTTTTTATCCGATTTGGATCATTTTCGAATTGGATCTCTATTTTTGAAAAAAAAACTTAGTTATTGAATGATGTTACAATAACTCTAAAATTACGACTGTTATCCTGATTGGAGACGGACACACAGACTCACGGACCTTGATAAATCGACTCAGGAGGTGATGCTGATCAAGAATATATACTTTTCTATACCTGCCACGCCTCCTTATCGGCGTTACAAGCTGAGTCAAGTTAATATACCTATTACGCATTTCTACTAGCAAATAATGGTCGGCAGACCAAATTAGATTAATAGTGGCCTTTTAGGAGGTTGAAACCATTTTTTATATCCAAAGGGCTTGTGATTTCTTTGTTGAAAAAAAAAACTTAAATAAAACATTTGAGTAGAAAATGGGACCTCATAACAAATGAGAAGGTTTTATTTCCTAGTGGAGTGCATTAATTGGTGTCGTATTTAGGCCCTTGAACACAAAGTAACTCCATAAGAATAAGCAATTAGAAAATGAGTACTGAATAAACAACAACCAATGTGAATTAAATTTTTTTTAAAAACCAAAAATTATAGCAATTTGAAAATACACCGAGTTGTGGTGACTTTAGAGGTGAAGATAATTTCTTAATTTCATTTGTTAATTTATCGTTGTTATCTTAAAATATTTTTATTGTCATCTTTTGTTCAAATATCAAAATATAAAATTCAAATATTTTCTTCAGAATAAAATCAGATCTATAAAATGCAAGTTGAATTGCTATAAAATAAAAAAAGTGTTTCATTAAATGGTATAATATACATTATTATTTTAGGTCAGGTGTTCAATTCAGGGAAAATTGAGTCTTTTTCAAAGAAACCTAGTAGATAATTTTTTAAAGGAATTTTCAACATACATACTTTCAAATCAGCGAATGTTAAAATTCTTTAACTGGAAAATATGTAAACATGTAACAAGACTTAGCAGAAGCCTTTTTTGCTGGTGCTTCAAATACTGTTTCTGTTCTTCAAGCTCTTACATATTAGGAGAAGCAATATCTGGGCTGTTGTCAATCCCAAGTTTTTGTGGATTTAAATAAAAATCCAGAATTTTTTATTCTAATCCTTTCTGGTCACACCTCCACAATATAACTTAAAGATCACAAGGGGTAGAATGAACTCAGAAAGTTTTACCGAAATAGTTTCCAAAAACCTCAACGAAATACATTAAAAAAATTTATAATAGGAGCATTCAAGATAGCACTATAGGTAAATTTTTAACTTTTGAAAAGAAAAAAAACGCCAAGATACATAAACTTAATTTTTGGTAGTTTTTTATGGTTAATTATCTGTTGTTTTGCAGATCCTACTGAGTATTTACGCGGCTAGGTTTCTGACCTTTAGAGGTAGTCGTTCATAGTAGCCGTATCTCGACGCAACCGATAATGGGTGGATGACCCTACACCAATTTGTTCTGATGGCCCCTTTCGAGGCCGCTGTAACAGGTGTCGTGGGTGTCGGACCCTTTTAGTTTGGGGTGAAGCTCCCTGCGGGTGTAATGCGGGTTAAAGTGGCATATACAGTTTTTCCAAATCAGATCAAAATACCAAGATATTCAGATTTTTGATATTTGACCTTCACTTAAAAAAATGTTATAGTTTTTAACAATTACTTTTAATTTTCTTTTCAAAAATACCTCCAACGTTAAAATCGAATAAGCCTTGTTGAATCTATGATTTTTCAAAAGTTAAGCAATGTAAGGACCAAAATTTGAGCCACAAATTTTGCCTACATATTTTAAAGTCAAATTGTAAATTTTCTTTCTAGCATAGAGCAGTTTGATGAACAAACTCAAACAGAATAGAATAAACCCGCATTTCATGCATGAATCGTTCATAGTGAGCAAACTTGACGCCATAACCTAACGGGAGAATCACGCCAGGCGGGCAAGTGGAAAATATTTTGTGGAAACGGTCAACATGGTACAGTTACGCCAGCGACATCAACTTCCATGAGTGTCATCTACCTCACATACACGGACACCCGAGAGCGCCAACAGTAAGCAGTACCCGAAGAACGACGAGGTCGCCAGAACAACATTTGAGACCTCTACAAGCATAACAGTGAGCGACAACAAACGACAACCCGACCGCTCACTCAGAGCGGAGAGTGACAGAGCGACAGGTACACTGCATTACCGACACACAACGAACCATAAAAGAGCGGCACTTAACACCACGCTCCGAACAAACACGTCATGCGCACTATTCGGCAAGACAGAAGAGTCACCAATACATCAACAAGGAAGAGCGTGAAATAAATCGGCGCTCAGAACGGGAGCCGAACATTTAACTTGAACACACAACCAACCAGCAACATGCCGACTACACACACACTTGCAGGAATGAGCAGGAAGGAAGCGCATGCGCAGAGAGAGCGGATAACAACGAACGACAACATGGTGACAGAAGCAGAACGAACGAGAAGGGAATAAACTACAAAGCTACAAAACACAACATAGCTAAATAATCATGGAGCAACGAAAAGAAGAAGTGCCATTTACACAGTCAACAACATCCGACTGTAGCCTATATAAGGCCGAGAGAGAGATAAATCGAGACAGTCAGTGAAAAGACCGCGAACAATAAAGTCGTCAACCAGTCAATAAACAACCCGTGATCAGTAAAACCGTCAAAGAGTGAAAAGTACAGCCGACCGGACAAACCAACTAAAATAGTAATACAAGTCACCACAGCATAAGGACACTGCAGCAACGTGAAATAAACTTTCATCACCCTGAAGCATTATCCAGCTCCACGACCATCAGGATTCTATTTTGGCGGAGGATATTTCGAATTATAGCTCATCAACTTTACCAAACTAGTGACGAGTACGAAATCGTGTGTGTGTGTGTGTGGACCGGTAGCGAAGGCGCCGGATCAGTGAACATTTCAGTGATTAGTGGAGAGTTAGTGTAACCTCTCTACCTTTCCCCAATCCTTGAATTTGCAGAGAATTCGTATACGTTTAATCGGTTCTCACATTTTAAAAACTTTTCTGAATTTTCAAATTCCTCTCATCCTTTAATCACCACCTACCCACAATCCTTAAATCTACTAAAGGACGCGTTCGTTTAACCGACTTTGATAAATTTTTTCCATTTTCCAAACTAAGATACCTACCCAAAGTTACACGGCCGGCTAGCTCATCGCACGTCTGGCCCACACACTGACTCGAAGGACATCAAGGACAAAACACAGGAGTCACATCATCAATCAAGCCACACATTCGGGACTCGGTGATATCCAAGATTTCTTTTTCCTTTTCTTTTCCAATATTTTATTTTTATTCTTTTTTTTTTAAAACCCATCTTATCACTACATTTGGTGACCCTATAATAATTAAATAATAGCCCACCGAACTAACAAACAATCGGTGTTTCAATTAAAATAACCAAAAGGATAATAATTAATTACTGCATTTAAATCCATAGTTTAAATTATTTTGAATTCCTTTGGTATCGTAACTTCTCTAATTTTTTTGTGAATTAATTTCTTTTATAAAAAATTATTATCCCAAGAATTAGCCATTTTCTACTCTTAAAATCAATAATAAAAGATTTCAACTTTAGTATTCAAATATAAAGAAATATTTGCATATAGATCAATACTTACTTTATAGAACATTTCAAATTTAAACACCCTTTTGGACCTCTGATACATTTTCATGCATTAAATCAGGCCGTTTAACAGAATTTAAAATATTTCAAAAGGGATTTAAACGATTTAACCAAAATAACTGATTATTGTAAATAAACCAAAAGGATAATAATTAATAACCGCATTTATATCCATAGTTTAAATTATTTGGAATTCCTTTGGTCTCGTAACTTATCTATTTTTTTGAATTAATTTCTTTTAAACATAAATAATTTATTTTCCCAAGGATTAGCTATTTTCTACTCTCAAAATCAATAATAAAAGATTTCAACTTAATTATTCAAATATAAAGAAATATTCGTATATAGATCAATACTTACTTTATAAAACATTTCAAATTTAGACATACTTTATAAAACATTTCAAATTTAGACACCTTTTGGACCTTTGATACATTTTCATGCATTAAATCAGGCCGTTAAACGGAATTAAAATATTTCAAAAGGGATTTAAACGCTTTAACCAAAATAACTAATTATTGTAAATAAATCATTGTATTGCATTTTAAATATTTTGATTATTTATTAAATGCTAGGAATCGGTTATTTGTTTGAAATAACCTTTTGTATCGCTATTTAAGTATACTATGTAAGAACTTTAACATTCAATTAAAGCTTGAATAATAAAAATTATAACGTGATGAATAAAACTGAAAGCGTCTGATTTGTGTCACAAAATAGTTGAAGAATATAAATTTTGAAACGACCTTTGGACAGCCGCTTTGCTGTCCCAGCTATAGAACGCCGGAAAGGTGGTACGTTACAGCAATTTCGCTTTTTCTTCCATTTTGACCAAATTTTAATGATGAACGTAAAAACTTTAAAAAAGTCTCTAAATTTTTTTACTCAAATTAGTGTTTTTATTTCTTTTTAAAATAATTCTGAAAGTTAAAGCAAAATAGAAAGTGGTCAGAATTTTTGGTATCCAAACTGGTCTTAAAGTTTCTAAATTTCAATCGCAAATATCTCGATATTTTGGTCTGATTGGGAAAACTGAGTATGCCACTAAATTTTACGACCAAAAAATAAGTTGACGTGTCTCGGTGTAATCCTACAGTGTAATCGTTACCAAGACAAAAACCTTTTTTTGCTTGAATGGACTTATTCAAACAATAAGTGCAATCCTTGCAATGTCGTCAGATTTGTTTTTTAAAATACGATGACTGGTTATACATATGAACCATTATATGTTATCAAGATCCTATTGAGTACTTATTCGGTAAGATTCGACACAAAAAACGAAACTTTCCGTATATGAGTTAACCTAAATTATAGAATAATATCTGTGCAAATTATGTAGTATTCCTCTAATTATGCCAACTGTGAAAAGGATTCCGGCTATTTAATTGCAATTGACTGGAAAGCGGTTGCTGGCAGCAATTAATATGATCAACCACATCAAAAATCTCAGCAAAACCTTAATTAAATCGAATCTCAACAAAACATACCAATAGAAGGTTATGAAAACAAGGATGATGAGCTTGAGTTACATTATTCTTTAAATATGCAAGACGTATCATTATACAATAATGCAGCAACATACTATGCAGGATCTGTAGTCCACAAAGTTTGGAAAGAAGTATAAAAAAACTGGAAAAGTGCACTGAAGCCATCGAGCATTTTGTAGCAGAAGAACGTTCAAGATCAGAATGGCTCTTGCATTTTAAAAACTTTTCTGAATTTTCAAATTGTGGTTCCCTACATCGGCCAACCAGTTGTTTTTATAATATTATAAAAAAATTAATAAAAATATATTGTAGTGAATATATATAAAATATAACTAAAATTCAAACTATCAACGTTTATCAACACTAAAAATTAACGTTATAATAAGCTATTCATTAAAGCTAAAACAACAATTGTAATTAGAAATTAATGTTACAAAAATATTCCTATACTACTTACGCTAGTTAATTAACGACACTTAATTTAACGTTTACCAACACTGAAAAATTAACGTTACAACAAACCACTTAATTCTATTTTAAAGCAACTAATACAAATTAAAACTAATGTTAGTTAAGTACTAAAAAGAATGCTTCACTACTTACTCTAATTAAATTATTACATGCATCTACTTAGACTAATTATAATTCTAATATGTCCATAGATTTAAGGAAGATATAAAAGAGGGAACTGCTTCCCAAAATAAACAGTCTTGAACAAGATTCAAAGCTGAGTTTAATTAGCTGCCTTTTTTATTTAAAAAGTTCCTGGCACTCTTAAGTGCCGGCTTTCAAATTAAAAAGTAATCTTTTTGCCCGTGGCGTTTTTAAGCGCCGGCAAACATAATTAGGCAGGGCCTACTTGACGTCTACTAGGAAAAACACTACATGGCGATCCTGCCCAGCTCGAAACTTATTCTGGAACAGGACATATTAGAAGAACACGCACGAAATTTTATCAATAGCTACAGGACGTGGCTAAATTACATAGAGGAGGAGAAAATAAAAGAATCTAATGACGGAGGAGTACATCCCAAGTGGACCAACCACCACAAAGGCACCCGTCTACATACCGTGCAAAATTACGAACAAGCGCAAGATTTCCCTAGAAGAGTACCGCAGTCGGCAGTCATCAAGACAACAACCACAAGCCGTAACTATAGAAAGCTACAAAAGGCGGCAAGAACGGAGAAAAGAAGCACTGCTTACTGCGATTCCCAAAACGGAAAAACCTAAACACCGACGTGCCGGACAAATTGTGCGCGAACGCAAACGCCAAGCTAGCATAAATAGAAACTTACAAAAAAATACTCAGCCAACTACGTCGCAACAGCAGCAACATCAACAGCAACAGAAACAATCAAAACGCCACCATCGCTCTGGACATCTGGTGCGTTTGAGAACGGAGCTTGGCACGATTAAGCGGCTGATACATGCCGATCCACCACCACCGTTCGAGCTATCCGGTCACTTGTGGGCACGAGTCGATGCCATTGAAGAGGAAATCGCGAGTCGCACTAATAAGAATAAATAACCATTATTTTTCACAATAACATGAATTATATTTTTTATTATTATTTAATATTTTCTGTTTAAAAATGAAATATTCAATATATGAACATTATTTGAAATTTGAAACACATTAAATGAAAACATATGAACATTATTTTAAACTTAATTTTATCACTTTTAACTTTTCACTTTTCACTTTCACTTTTTATCACTTTTTTTTATATTTTCCGCACTAATATTCAAGCATATTTTTTTTTAACAAATCTTCTTTTTCGATTTGTTTATACTTTTTTCATGCAAACTGACATTTTCCTTTATGCTCTGTTCGTAATTGTAATAGATTACAGACACATACAAAAAAAAAGGGAAGTGTTCAGAACATAGAAAACAGAGTTACCAACTCACTACTTTTAATACTACTTTTTTTTATAGACACTACTTTTCTTTTCACTAAAAATTTTAACATTAAAAATGGAAATTTTAAATGGAAACCATTAAGAAATACTTACAAGAATTAGAAAAATTGAAATTAAATCTAAAAAAAAGTAAAAATAGATTATATAGCGAGCAATATATAAAAAAGAAATTACACAGACTTGAAATCATTAAATACGCTATAGAAACTTTTAAAAATTCAACAGAATTTAATGCTATTATATTACAAATTGAATTAATTCTTGAGGAAATTTTTAAAATTCTTGGTAATTTGAATATAAAATCAAATGCAAAAAAATTTTCTGAAGAATTAGAAATTGATTTAGATTTAACAAACGTTTGGGAAGAAGAAAACTCTCCAAAAATGGCTAGTTTTGATATTAATACTGTAGGCAAAAATCTACAAATATTTAAAGGTAATTTTAATAACTTAGAAGATTTTGTCGTTCAAACACAACTTTTACACGACTTAACAAAAAATGAAGATCGTGAAATATTCATAAAATATGTATATAATTTTAAACTTTCAGCACAAGTTCGTAGTATTTTAGGACGTGCAAATAAACCAAACACTTTTGCAGAACTAAAAACATTGCTAGAAAACGCGTATCCGAACCCAAAAACCATTCAGCAAGTTTTAACAGAGTTAGGTACAACTAAACAAAACAATTTAAACATAGCAGAGTACAGGGAAAAAATATGTGAACTTTGCGACCAGCTTAGCAACTTTGAAATAAAATCACTTACAAATCAAACACAGGAAGCAAAAGAAGCTATATATAAAGTAAGCGAAAGCATGGCTTTAAATGTTTTTACGAAAGGCGTAAATATAGAATACCAACATATTCTATTAGCTAATGCGCCAAAAACATTTCAAGAAGCAATAGACACATGCATGACAGCTGAAAAAAGCTTAAATTCAAATAAAACAAACATATTTCATATACACAATAGAACAAACAGAAATTTCAACACAGATTTTAGACAAAACAATTCTTTTAGACAAAACTACAGGTCTAACAACATTAATCAAGGACAGCGAGACAATAATTTTTCTAGACAGAACAACAGATACGAAAACCGAAACTACAGAAACAACAATTACAATAATGATTTTAACAACTACAACCGAAACAATATCACCCAAAGAGAAAGAAATTACAATACAAACAGTAACGATTCTTACAGACCTAACAATTTTAATAATTTCAGTCAAAACAACACAAACAGATACCAAAACAATAAAGAATACAGACGGAACAATAATAGACAGGGAAACTACAATGGCCGGATGGCAGAAACTGCTATCCGAAGAGGCCAAAACTAATATACAAAATTTCAGAAAATTTAAAAAACTGCATAAAATTACAATGTACAGAAAATAATAAAATTTTAAGCTTTTTGATTGATACAGGCGCAGATGTCTCAATTTGCAAGATAGATAACACAAAAGAAATTAATACAGAAAACATTTCAAAACTAACCGGTATAACTACGGAATCCATAGAATGCTCAGGTACAACTAATCTTAACTTAGTCATAGAGGAAGAAGAAATAAATCATACCTTTCATATTGTAGATAATAACTTTCCTATTAACACAGACGGAATAATTGGACGAGACATACTGGAAAAATTTATGACAAAAATCAACTTTGAAACATACACAATAACATTCATTATAAATAGCAAAGAGTTTATTGTTCCAATTATCTCGAAAAATGCAAGAAAAAACATAATTTTACCAGCAAGGACTGAAACCATTATACCTATAGACTTAAAAAGAACAGAAGACACCATAGTTCTGAATGAAGAAATAAAGGAAGGAATTTTTTTAGGCAATTGCTTAATACCAGAGAAAGGTATAGCACATATTAAAATCTTAAACACAACAGATGAGATAGTAATTTTAGAAGATTTCAAGTGTCAAATCAAACCATTAAAAGATTATGAAATATTAAATATAAATAGAAAACAAATTAAAAATGATCCAAGTAGATTACATAAATTATTAGAAATTTTGGACATCGGACACAACGACCCACAAGCTAAACAATCACTCGTTGACATAATTACAAACTTTCAAGACATTTTTCATCTCAAAGGAGAAAAACTCAGTGCAAATAACTTTTATACACAACATATTCAAGCGACAGACTCAACACCAGTTTACATAAAAAACTACAGACTGCCACAGACCCAAATGACAATATATATTCATGAGTGAGCCATTTTTAAGATATATAAAAGAAGAAATTATTGCAAATGGTTAAATGTCGATGAAAAGTGTATTGAACAAAAAAACAAATTATAATTGATTTTGCTTGGCTCGCTTTATTTTGTTCGGTGGCTTGATATTAAAAGCCATTAATGCAAAAAAACAGAATGAAATCACTAAAAAATAAAACAAACAAGCCATTTAAAAGAAAAAATACTGTCTCCGGTAGGATTTGAACTCACTACTTAAGATTCCAAAAAGCAAGAATAAAAACTAAAGCCTTAAGCGCTGATTATTATAGACGGAACGGAACGGAGTCAAGTGTCATTGTGGCGGGACGAAACGGTTTCAATCGGAGTGGCGATTATAATAGAAACGAAAGAGGAGTTAATTTTTTTCTAAAATATATTTTATTACAAAACAAATTCCATCAATTCTTCTTTTTTCTTAATTTTCTTAATTCTTCAAATTTTATCAAAAATACGGAAAACAAAACAAACGCAGAATAAAATTAATAGAAGCATTTGTCAACATAAAGTTTTTGTTCAAAACGTTACGGAACGCAGCGGAAAAATCAAAAATCTATAGATCTCAACGTCACGTGCCGCTCCGTTCCGTCTTATTATAATCGACCTCATCAGAAAGTCATGCAATAGATTGTAAAGTGACATTTCTCAACATTCTATAACGTTCCGTTCCGTCTATTATAATCAGCGCTTTAGCCAACTGAGCCAACAACAGTTGCAAAACTGTTTCTCAACTGCAGGCAATATGTGTGTACATGAAAGTGTCTCGTGTGCTTGGATTAGTGACATTGGAGGCAAAAGCTTTAGCTTCAGAGAAAAGAGTTTTAGCATTGGAGACAAAATTTGAAATACTTTTCGGCCGCTTTTTTTGTTCTAAGATGTAATCTATATGATAAGTTTCTCTGTTTCTGGTATGCAATGGTAAGTATGGTAATTTACAAGCAACAAAACAAAGACATGAAGCGCAACTACTGCATAAAAAAAATTTTGCTCGATCACGAATGCTGTAATTCGGCCCCAGCGCTTCTTTTGTTCCCCGAACACAATTTATTTGCAGTAAAATTGAAGTTACTGTGTGTGACTTTCGAGAGCTTATAGTTCACTAACTAATGGTTCAATTGAGCTTCTCTTCTTTTTTAAAACAAATTCTAAAGTTTAGTTGAGTGAGCAATAAAATTTTTTTAGTAAATTTTTAAAGATATTTATTAAATTTAGATATTTTAAAAATTATGTCAAACACCATTTTTGCATAAAACACTTTTTATCACTGATTTTGATAAGATTTGGTATGCGTGCAGATCTTTGATAAAGCAACAACTTTTGTTCAAGTCAATTGTTATGTTTGAGTTATTTTCAATATGAGCGCTGTTTGAAAAATGGTCAGCAGCTCTCTTTGCGGTCTAAATTAGTCATTAGCAGGGCTAGGATTTCGATGAATGTCATATTTTTTCTGCTGCTTCTTAGACATTTCCTGGTTGCTTAGAACGTCTATTTATGATTCCTAAATTCTAAATATGAAAAGTTTGTTGGTAATTTTTTGTTATTTTTTATCGTTTTTTATCGGTTTTAATTTTCTGGTAATATTTACTAGATGTATGGCCTTTTTTTGGTAATTTTTAGCAATTTTGAAGTTCTTTTATTGTAATTTTTTACATTTTTAATTTTTAGAGCATTTTTCGTTTATTTGGGTCATTTAAGTGTGATTTTAAAATAATATATTTTTTGTGTTTTTTCGTACTAAAAAATGTAAAAATGCAAATTTTTAAACATATTTTTTTAACAATAGACTCCCTTCAATCAAAAATATAGCCTCTCGAAAAAAGGGTAGTTTTGTTTATAGACCTTGGTAAAAAAAGCCCTGCGCTAGTGAGTAGAAAGAGTGTTGTTGTGGTTACGTAAAAGATGCGATTAAAAATCAAAAGTTTATTGAAATTTATTGCTGGAATATAAATTCACACAATTCAATGGAATAAGTATATAACGAGCAATACAACATCACTTACCGCAGTTAATCCTATTCGTAACTTACGACTGAATGAAAATTCTTATAGTTTTTTAGAATAAGTTCAAGCAGGAAAAATCTGGGTAAAATAAAAAATAATGAACAAGTAAATAATTGGTAAATACAGTAAGTAGTAGAATTATTTAAAATCATAACATTCCCCGCCCCGTGAAACGCTCACGTTTCACAACATTCAACATCTAGCTTGGCAAGCTTCGAAACGGGCCGTTGAAGTAGGCCTTTGGCCGTACGAACATCAGCACGTCGAATGATTCCATCGCATCCTGGATATACTCTTTACTCTTTTAATACGTCCTCGAGTCCACTCCCTTCTTGGAACGTTAACATCGCATATATAAACGAGATCAACTTCATTTAGCGGCTTTGTATTTTGGCACCATTTAGTACGTCGTGTTAAAGTTGGAGGATATTCAGAAATCCACCTTCTCCAGAAACAATCCCTCAGTTGTCTTGCGATGCGCCATTGCTTACGTAGACCGCATAACTTAACATAGTTCTCTCTTAGTCCTGCCGTATTAGCAGTATTGGGAGCCCCGAAAAGAAAATGGTTTGGTGTAAGCGGCTCTTCTTGATCAGCAGTTACTGGCATATGAGTGAGAGGTCTTGAATTTACGATATTCTCTGCTTCAAGGAGAAATGAATTCATTGTATGTTCACGCGGTGCTATCTCCTTCAGTGTGATACGCAACACCCGTTTAACACTCTGCACCAAGCGATCCCACACTCCTCCTTCAGATCGATTAGCTGGACAATTAAAAACCCACTCAATTCCTCTTGATGAAAGTTTCGCTTGAACCATAACGTAGTCAAAAATTTCCGAAAATCTGATTGCCTCTTCATTGGCTCCAACGAAGTTCTTTCCATTATCCGAACGTATTCTTGAATGCACTCCTCGGTGATTTATAAAATTCCGAATCACCAATATACAAGCATCTGTAGTCAAGTCATGCACCTCTTCCAAGTGTACTGCTCTGACAGTAAGGCACGTAAACAGCGCAATCGAGCGTTTCTCACGATGACGTCCGACAGAAACAACAATTAATCCAAAGTAATCCAGGCCGGTATAAGTGAAGGGTCTTACATATGGTGTAAGACGATCAATGGGTAGTTGTCCCATCAATGGCGTTGAAGGAGCTGCTTTCAAAATCTTGCAAGTATAGCACTTAGCGACAACTGATTTTAAAACTTGTCTTAAGCTCCAAATTTGCATCATATTTTGCAAATTACTGCATCAGAGTTTTGATGTCTCATTTGGCAGTGTTCGTGTAAAATCATAAGCTTCGTAATTTCGTGATCAGGAGGTAAAATAGTTGGGCGTTTCGTTGCATATGTCATGCAGCTAGCACCATTTAAACGTTCGTTCACACGAAGAGTTCCTTCATTGTCAATGTAGGGTGACAACTTGTAGAGGTTATTGTCATGTTTTAGCTGCTGACCACTTTTGAACAGCTTAAGTTCATCGGCAAATGATTCCCTTTGAGCTATTCTTGATAAGGTCATTGCAGATGAATTCATTTCTTCCGCTGTATGCTCATGTTCTCGATTTTGTAATCGTTCTTTCTTACAACGTTTGACGAAACGAAGTACTCAAGCAATAATTCTTTTTAATCGCGTATGTGATGAGAAGTGACTGAAGTTCAATAAACTTGTACTGATGATTGCTAGAGTGAATTTCTTGCAAATTTCTTCATTGTCCTCGATTCTACTTAGATCATTTGAATTCTAAGCGATTGCTGGCCACCGTTCTTCTTCTTCTTGCAAAAACGCAGGACCTGTACACCATCGCGACGTTGGGCTGAAGTTGACATGAGTTTTTATTCGTGTTGCTACATCAGCGACATTTTCGCTGGTTGGGACCCATCTCCAATCGGCTGGCTTGGATGCATCCAAAATTTCCACAATCCTGTGTGCCACGAACGGCTTGTAACGACTGTGCTCACTCTGGATTCATTTGACTACGGTTTTTGAATTAGTCCATAGAACGAAGCGAGAAATGTTTAGGGTATGCCATTCCAGAATAGTCTTGAGTATCCTTGTTCCCAACACATCTGCTTATAGTTCGAGCCTCGGTATTGTTATTAGGTTTAATGGCGAACTTTTTGACTTGGCGCAAACAAAGGATACATCAAATACCGATTCTCCAGTATGCTACGGCGGCGAATGCGTCTTCACTTGCATCTACAAAGATATGTAATTTCAAGATTTTGAGGCGCCGCTGAACTATGTTAAAAATAGTGTCTAGGAATACAGAATGAAGTGGCGTACTCTAGCTGCTTACGAAACTTCTCTCACAGAGATGTTACCTCGTTTGGAACAGATTCATCCCAATGCACGCTTCTTTTCCACACTTCACGAATCAGCACCTTTCCGACGATCGTGAAATGGCTTAAAAATCCAAGGGGATCAAATATGGACATAACGACGCTCATTACTTCTCTCTTTGTTGGTGTAGGGCTGCCGTTGATAACGTTCTTATCAACGTAATTGAATTTTATCTTGCATACAAAGCTGTCACTTGGTGGTTGCCAAAACATACCAAGAATCTTTTCTGATAACAGGCTATCCTTTGTGTGGATCATGATATCTTCTCCAAAACCATCAAGAGCTTCGATAACTGCAAACGAGTTGGATGAAAACTTTCGAAGCTCAAATCCCGCATTTTTATGGATGTTTCGCACTTGAGTCGATATCGTGATTGCTTCTGGAACAGACTGTCAATGAAGTCGTCCACATAGTGGTAGTCCGTTATCGACTGTACTGCTCGTGGATATTGCTTCTTATATTCCAGGGCTTTTGTAGTTTTCACATAATGAGCTGCGCAAGGAGAACATGCAGCACTGAATGTCATTGCGATCACTTCGCACACATCCGGTAGCCTTGTATCGTCACCGTTACGCCATATAAAAAGGTGTGTACATCTATCTTCTTGCTGAATCAACACCTGGTGAAACATCTCTTTGATGTCACCACACACAGCTACGGCACCTTCTCGAAAGTGGAACAAGATTGCTGGCAGTGCTCTGTAGTCTTGAGGTCCTTTAAGTAACTGCGAATTGAGAGATATTCCTCCAACCTCCGCGGCTGCATCGAAGACTAGCCGCACTTTGCCTGGCTTGTTAGGATTGGTGACGGGCTTCACTTTGAATTGATGGTGATGCTCTCATACCAAATCCTTCTGTGCTGAAGAAATCAGCCACTAACTGGTGCAGTTTCGTATCTTCCGGAGAGCTTGTGAACAGACAAGAGTTTCCTGATGGCTGTACACCTTTGGTGGGGCCAAATACCACCCATCCCAATTCGGTATTGGCTGCATATGGTCCACTTTGATCCAAACACCGGGTTTCTGATAGAAGACCCAAATGACAATGGTCGAGCCCGATTAAAAGTTTGGGAACAGCGTTCGTGTAGGTCTGCGATGCAGAATTGTCTTTATAAATGGTGTTAAGATGAATGTCATTTAAATGTAGACTTTGCGTTGGTAAATCTAAATTTGAGAGACCAAAGACGTTACGCAGTGCATGTTGTTTTTTCATTCCTAAGCCGCTGATCTTGAAATCCACGACGAGTGCTGGCTCATTTGCAGATCGGCTACCGAACCACTGTATATCAAGTTTCTTCCGTTTTCCTTGCAGACCAAGTTCTTCCACCAAGGATTTTTCAATCATCGTAATAGAAGAACCCTTATCGAGCAGAGCATACGCTTCTACCTTTTTGGAGTGACCATAAAAAGTGACGGGAATTACGCGAAACAATAGTTTGTTGGTCTTCGCTTCTTCAGACAAGCAGCTTAAGACCGCTCCAGTGTCGACCATGGAATCCTGCGGTGTCTCTGGCTTAGAACGTTCGTCATCATGCAACAATTTGTGGTGCATTCTTTCACATCCATTGATAGTACATGTCTTACGGCGACGACAGTTCCGAGTTGAATGCCCCTTGAACAAACAGCTGAAGCAAAATATATGACGCTTGATTAAGATCCACCTATTAGGCATTGTGGCTTTGATAATACGTTGACAGTCGGCTATCTTGTGAGAACCATCGCATATGACACATTTCACTTTCCCAATTTGCTTGCCTGTAGTCGCGACGTTTTTGGTCCTCTGAAGAATCTTGGACCACGCTGACATATCTAGCGATATCTGATAACCAGTCACTAAAGTCTTTATACGGCACTATTGATGCGGCACATCTAGCCCACTCAATGCGTTTACTCATTGGCAATTTGGCTACCAGATCTTCCAATAATATCGGATTTGCTAGATGTTGCGCTCCATTGAAGAAAAACTGAAGGTTCTTTGTTGCAGTTGCAAATGGCACTAGTTTCGGCAGCTGAGTTTCGGAAATTGGGGCGACTTTTCGAATTTTCTTGTTGACTTCGAGTTAACTGCTCCGGAAGACCATAAGTAAATGAGAGCTGTTGAATGATTCAGTGGCGTTATATTAGATGAATTAGTAGCGACTTTGAAGACTCCTTTGATTCTCCCTTAAGACACTTAAGCAGCTGTTGTTTCCCCAAACGACGTATATAATACAGGCCAATCCCCCGGTCTGCCAGGAAATTCTAGTAAGTCTTGAAGCTTCCTCGGCCCCATCGACGCATTGTGATAAAGACTTTGCCCAGCTGAATGACCGACCTCAGGATACGTGTCGTGGTAAGCTGGAGATTGCACTGAAGTATTTGGGAGAGAAGTGTGGCCACCACCGATTATCGATTGCGCGTCTCTCTCTGGATTGTTGTGGGTATATGCACTAGTTGGAAAAGTGGCGCGGGTGTCAGAGAACACTGATTGAGAGCTTGTATATCGGCGTCGATCGCTGAGCAACTTGAAGAATATTGACGGATGGTGTATTTGAACTCCCCCATGGTATTTGTTGTTTGTCTAAACCAATTTATTTGTTCTTGTGGCTGAGCTGGGTACATGCTAATTTATAACTGGATAGGTTGGTTTATTCTTGAGTCTTATTTCTGCTTCTCTTAACTGGCGCTCCAGTTGCAAGATTTTATTTTTCATAACTTCCATATTGTTGTCAGGCTTTATGACGTTGGCGGGTGCAATTTCTTCGGGAGCTGAGTTAAAGGAAGGAAATGAACTGGCGACGTTAATAATCTCGGCTATATTCTTCGACGATGAGGGCGCAAGTAATAGTTCACTTGTCCCAGCGACACCTGTAGACAAGTTCGAACGTGATGCTGTAATGGGTGACGTCACAGCATTGGATGCTACTGTCGAAACTTCAGCAGTTGTCTCTGGCATGATAAACGTACCTGATTTCAAACCTTCTTGAATTCGCTGGCTGCGGCGAAGAGGCGTGCGATGCATTCGAACAGACTACGTAGTCACAGGCGATATAAATTTGAAACACTGCGGACTTTAATTTGCGCAGTGTCGCAGACGAATAATATCACGCTGTTTAAATTGATTTTGCTAATGGGCGCAGGCATCAGTTTACGCGGTATTGCAGGCAATCAATGTGCTTTTCCGAAGGGCGCCGACGTGGATATGCGGAAGTCGCAGACGAATTGGCTTAAGATGCGCAATAAAATGTCGTGGTAACGTAAAAGATGCGATTAAAAATCAATGGTTTATTGAAATTTACTGCTGGAATATAAATTCACACAATTCTATGGAATAAGTACATAACGAACAATACAACATCACTTACCGCAGTTCTCCTACTCGTAACTTACGACTGAATGAAAATTCTTATAGTTTTTTAGAATAAGTTCGAGCAGGAAAAATCTGGGTAAAATAGAAAATAATGAACAAGTAAATAATTGGTAAATACAGCAAGTAGTAGAATTATTTCAAATCATAACAGGTGTGTAGAAAGATGTAGAAGCGAGTACAGTGAGCACAAATGGGTTAAGACCATTCAATTCCATTGAACGTACCTTCTTAATAGCGTAATATTGGAAAATAAATAAACTGTAATAAATTATTGGCCTGAAAAATATCTTCCAATCTGCATCAACAAATGTTTGCAATCGGATTAAAAATGCAGTCGAATCTCGATAAAGTGAACTAATTTTTGTAAGGCCTGTTCATTGTATCCAGACTGCTTGTATTTGTTTCTTAAAAAATGGATATTTTATCTTAAATATTAATTTTTTTTTTGTTTTACTTTCTGCTTCTGATTCTTTGAAATGTCTGTTTTTATAAAGTGATACAAGTTTAAATTATAATAAAACATAGTAATATATTTCTAATTTCAATAAAACGGGCTTTATTGCATAGAAAATTTTATGAGATTAATGCTTAAATATAATTTCGGCCATGTGATCACCACGGCTGGCGCGTACAAGGCTCAATCTGGAACACCAATTTTCACAAACTTTTCGCAGCATTTGCGGCCGTATCTCGCCGATAACTCTCGAATGTTAATTTTCAGGTGTTCAATTTTTTGTGGTTTATCGATGTAGACAAGTGACTTTACATAACCTCAAAAAAAAATAATCCAATGGGGTTAAATTGCACGATCTTGGGGGCCAATTAATTGGGCCATTTCGTGAAATTATTTTTTCGTCAAAACTTTCCTTGAGTAAATCAAGCATGTAGCTCCGTCCTGTTTGAACCACATATCAGCAAGATTAATGCCAGCTAATTGAGGTACGAAAAGACTTCGAATCATGTTCTTATACGGTTCACCATTGAAAGTAACATTCTGACCATCAACGTTTTTGAAGACATATGGGCCAATGACTCCGCCAGCCCATAAAGCGCACCAAACAGTAATTTTCTGTGGATGTAATGGTGTTTCGACAAAAGCTTGTGGATTCTCCTCACTCCAAATACGACAATTCTGTTTATTTATGTACCCATTCAACCAAAAATGGGCTTCATCGGAAAATAAAATTTTCCATGAAAATTCAAAATCAATATCAATTTGTGCTTCAGCCCATTCGCCGAATTGGCGGCGCATACGATGGTCGTTTGGCTTTAATTCCTGCACAAGTTGAATCTTGAAAGGTTTTAAGCCAAGATCTTTTCGTAAAATTTTCCAAAAAGTGGAAGGACACAACCCCAGTCGCTGAGAACGGCGGCGAATATCTTGAATTTTGAAATTCTGACACCTGAATCGAAATCAGCAAGCCCTAATACCTGGTTATTCCTGGCAACCTTATTCCACAAAAATATGCACTATAACTTATAGAAGATAAGCCAAACAAGTAGAAGACCAAAGGCTCTGGTGTCGTTATAGTGTTCTACTGTTGTCCCATAACATTCATGTCTTTTTTCTGCAGCATTCTTCTTAACATTTATTCTTCCTCTTAAAATGTATACTTTATACTCAACTCACTATATGTAGATCACACTTATACTACGATGCTGTTAAAGCAAAAAGTATATATCATAAAAAGATATTATAGGCGAACAAGTTGAATAAAGTGAGAAATTATACGCGGTGTGCTGCAGAAGATACAAAATATTTCAGCTACATTGAAAGCAAAGTTGAAAGGCACTGATATGAGTAAATTGAATTGAACTCGTACTCAGAGAGTTTTTCAGTGCACTCTCAACCGTCTTCTAACAAAGAAGTATTCTCTTGATGAGAGTCTGGAGGAGAAGATTGAAAACATCAGCCAAGTAAAGCAAGAACGAAACAAAACCAAAGGCACAGACGATATGGTTGTTGTTCTGATTTTGCTGTAGCTTCAATTTGCTATTTTATTACTTGGCTAAAATCAAATAAATGTAAGTTTTGAAATATTTGTATCTTACCCGATTGTGTTCTGTCTTCCTTCTACCTTAGCTGTTTAGGTAGAAAACGAAAATCTATCTAACCGGCTAAGATTCTATATTATTAGAAATCTTAGCCGATTCGATAGAACACAAGATTTTTAAATCCACTAAACAATTAATACAATTTTCATAAAAAATGCAATTTTGTACATATATTTAACATTTATTACCGCATTTTTTTGTTAAAATTTTTTTTTTATTAGATTTAATTATTTGATCATAATTATTGGAGGAAAAAAATTTTTTAACCTATATTTTTATAATATTTTAATTATATTTTATCTTTTTCTTCTCAATACAAAAAGAAGAATTTTAAAAATTATTTCAAACATTTCTTGAACCAATATTTTTATTATATATTAATCATTTTTTATCTTTTTTTCTCAATACAAAAGAATAATGCTAAATATTTATTTTAAAAATTTTTCAAGCAATATTTTAATCATATTTTACTTATTATTTTTTCAATTAAAGTTTTTTCTGAATGACCTTTTTTTTTGTTATGTTGATTTTATATGATTAAATACAAATTCGAAATGTTTGATAGTTTAAATCATACTTGATTTTAAATACAAATTCTAGTTGTTTGATAGTTTAAAATCGTTTATTGAGCTTAAGGTCAAAGTTAGAACAATTAATTGTTCTAACGAATCTTCCCAAATAAACAACAACAAAGTTTTTTCAATATGAAAAGGAAAAAATCACTAGCTGATTTTATTGAAATTTCGGCCGTGCTAAAGGCTTCATCAGAAATCTTTGTGATACCCGTGCAAGTGCGCACTAGCGCACTGCGACACAGAGGCGATGAGATTTGAAATGTAAATTTATCAGTTTTTCTCCCATTTCACATTCTCACATTTTTTGTTGCATTTTTGCTTTACTTTAGTGTTTATGCTTCTGTTATTATTATGGAGTCCAACAGTCTGCTGCAAGTCTGCCACTAAAGCATGGTTATTTTTTCTTTTTCAAAAAGAAGAATTTGTAATGTTGTACGCGCGACTTTGACTTATACGCGGCTTACGCGTTTTACGCGAATTAAAATTTATACGTGGTTTTAATAATAATTCGCGTTTATTTTTTGCCAGCGCTTAAGAGCGCTAATGGCCAGTTTAAAAAAAAAGATTCTTTAGCGCCGTCACCCAAAGGTGCTTTCAGGCGCTTTACAATTAAAATAAGGAGCAATCAGTTTAAAGCTCAAAACTTAAGTAATTTTATTTTTAGATTTTCTTCGGCTTATAAAGCCAAGTAACAGTATTTTTTAACTTAAAATAAATACAAAAATTAAATATATATCTTATTTAATATAATTGTAACTAAGTAGAACATTAGTTTATGTAGTCATTGTAATGTAGTTATGTAGTGTAGTTATGTAAACATAAAGTGCAAGCGAGTAAGAATGTAAACAATAGTTATGTGTTTGTTTTGTTTGTTTGCTACATAAATGTCCTTAGGCTACATTTATAGAAATGTTAGTTTGTAGAATAGATCTTTATGTGTTAAATGTTTATAAATAGTAAGTTCATGGAATAAATGTGTTTAAGTTAGAGTTATAGCAATGTTTAGATTGAAGTGCACTACACCCCCATCCGTAAGATAAAATTATTTGATTTAAAAATATAATTTTTAAAATTATACAATGCAAATGTTTTTTTTTGTTTTTTTTTCATACAATTCAAATGTTTTAATAAATTTCCAAATGGTAATTATGTTACTTTATTATGTTATTGCTTATATTTCAATAAATTCTAACTTATTTTTTAACTAGTAATTATACAATTCAAATAAAAATATATTTATAATTGGTAATTACACAATTCAAATATTTTTGTTTATATATTAATTCCAACATGTTAACAAATTTTAATATATTTAATACAAAATTTCATTTCAATTTAATCCATTTTTTCAATAAATTATTGTGGTATTCTTTTAATTTTCCATTTACATCTATTATTGTATTTACTCCATTTTTCTTAATTACCGTGTACGGACCATTGATACTTTCTTCTATTCATTCTTTTTACAATTATTTTATCACCAATATTTATATTAAGTGGGTTTGAAATTTCATTATCTTTCTTTCGCTTCTCTTTAGCTATGTTTATCAATTCATATGCTTTTTTTAAAGAATATGCTAATCTAATTTTTAGTTCTTGCGCATAATTTTCAGTATTGTAATTTTTAAATGTTTCTAATTGTTCATTTGGTAGGTTTGCCAATTTGCCAAAAATAAGTTCAAATGGACTATAGCTCGTATCGATATGAGGTGTTGTATTGTACGCAAATGTGAAGTATGGGATCCAATGGTTCCTTTCGTCATCTTTGCAAAAATTAAGTAAAAATTCGTTTAGCACTCTGTGGTTCCTCTCTATAGAATCAAGAGTTTCGTGATGATACGGTGTGCTAAATACTTGTTTTATGTTCAATTGGCTGCATATCTGCGACATCAACTCGCTGATAAACTCTGTACCCCTATCCGACTTCATTGTTGTAAAATGCCCATAAATCAAAATTAAGTTTCCTATTAAAGTGTTGGCTACTGTTTTGGCGTCTTTCGTCTCAATAGGACATGCTATAACATATTTTGTTAATTCGCACTGCATGGTGAGTATGTACCGGTAGTTATTTGTTAATCGTAGAGGACCTACAGTATCTATTGAAACTACTTCAAAACTAGTTCCTGGTGTGTCTGTCACAGTTAGCTGTTCTTTTGTATGTCTGGTTTGTTATAAAATTTTTAATCATTCTACTCATGTTTTTCCATATTCTTTATTTTTAAAATCGTTTTTCTAATTCCCATATGACCTCCATGGGTCGAATTATGGTACTCTTCAATTATCCTTTTCTGATTTTCTATCTCTATTATTCTTTTTGCTTCTCTATAAATGAGTATTTTTACTCTTTCTTCACTAATCTTTAAATTATTATAAACTCTTTTAAAATTTTCCATGGCCATGGTTTTAAATATATCATCATTAATATTCAATGCTAATTCTTCAATCCCTAATTTTTGCATCTTCGAAATCAGTTTCTCCAAAGTCATCTGTGTGAACATCGGATTGTCACTGCATCGTACAAAAACCTGATTGTCTTCTATGTCTATCTGAGTACCCTTAAAATCTTTTTCTGCTATAAATTTTAGTTTTCTTATTTTGTTTACATCCGATAGTGAAGTGCATTCCCACACAAAAAGGTGATCAATCTTCCTGCCTGGAATATCCGCTATCTAAATTGTTACTGGTTGAGTTTTTTGTATGCTTATTTTTATCCATACTTCTCGTAATGGCTAGAATTTTTGTATTTTCGTTTTCTAAAACTGTTGGAATCATCGCTTTAAGCGAATCGCTATTTATAATGATTCTAGACAATGCATCTGCATTGGTATTAGCTTTCCCTGTTTTGTATTTAATTTCGAAATCATAGTCGCATAGGTCTAACCTAATGCGTGTCATTTTAGACGATGGGTTTTTATGCGAAAAAAGAGACATCAATAGTCTGTGGTCTGTGACAACTGAAAATCTGCGACCATAAAGATAAGGCCTGAAAAAATTTATCGCCCAGTGTATGACCAATAATTCTTTTTCTAAAATTGGTTTGTTTAAATCGTGCTCTCCGAGTGATTTGCTCGCGTAAGAAATTGGTAAATCTGATCCGATCTCACCTTGCGACAATACTGCACCTAAGGCATAATTTGAGGCGTCGGTAGTTAGCACGAACGGTTTATCGAAATCAGGGTATTGAAGAATTGGTGGATTAAGTAATTTAGATTTTAAAGTTTCGAATGCTTGATGACACGCGTCATTCCATTCAAATTTTGTATTTTTCTTTAGCAATGCATTTACATTTTTGACTATATCAGCAAATTTTGGTATAAAACGCCTATAATAATTGGCATAGGCCACAAATCTCCTTACTTCATCCTAGTTTGTTGGTACTGGGTAGTTTCTTATTACTTTACTCTTTGCTGGGTCTGTTCTTATGCCTTCGTTTGTTATCAAATGCCTAAGATAAACAACTTCTGGTTTTAAAAATGAACATTTATCTGGATTTAACTTCAGGTTAAATTTTCTCATCCGATTAAAAACTTTTGCCAAACTTTCATTATGGTGCTGTAGGCTGCACCCAAATACAATTATATCATCCACGTACAAAAAAGCTTCTACGTCTAACCCGGTCAATGCTATCGTAAACATACGTTGAAAGCTATTGGACGAAATTTTGAGTCCGAATGGTAAGCGGGTAAATTGAAAATGTCCGTTTCCTGTTGAAAATGAGGTAAGTGGTCGCGAGTCTTCGTCTAAGTCTATCTGGTGGAACAAGTTGGTCATGTCCAATGTCGAAAAGTACTTAGCTCTTCCTAGCCTGTCAAGTACGTCTTCAATTTTGGTCAGGGGAAATTTATCACTCACGATTTTTTCATTTAGCTTTATAAAATCGACGACTAGTCTCCATTTTTTTGTGTAGTCTGCTGATTTTTTTGGGACCACGAGTAGTGGGGAATTGTACGGACTAATTGAGTGTTCAATGATGTTGTCCTGTAACAGTTGGTCAACCTGTTCATTTATTTCAGTCATTTGTGGTTGTGGTAGTCGGTAATTTTTGATGTAGACAGGGGTCGAATCTGTTGTTTGTATTTGTTGTTTATAAAAATAATTTACGCTTAAATGTTCTCCAGGGAGATGAAAAATATCTTGGTATTCTGCGATGATATATATTATAGATTTTCTGACTTCTGATCCATTGTATCCAATATCCAAATTGGTTAAAAGTTTGCTCAGCCTATTTTTATTAAATTGTTTATTTTCCTTGCATTGAAAAATATTGTAATTATTTAATGGTTTAGTTTTCACCTTAAAATTTTTTATTTTTATTTGTTCATTGGTTGTATTAAACAACTTGACGTGCGCTACTCCGTTCGCGGGTATAATACTATTTCCTAAAAATACTCCCTCACTTATTATTTCTTCATTAAGGATTATGCTATCTTCTTTAACTTTAATATCAATCGGGACTACTGCGTAACATTATAAAAATACTTTAAAATTATTGGTAATATTTATTTCTTTCTCATTAATCATAAATGTAACTGTACATGTCTCGTAGTCTATTTTTGACATATACCTCCTCATCATGTCTCGCCCTATTATGCCATCTATTGCTATAGGAAAACCATTTTCAACTATTTGAAAATTATGTTCAAATTCTTCATTCTCAATATAAAATTTTAAATTTTATGTGCCAATGCATTCTATAGTTTCGTTCGTTATGCCTGTTAACTTTGTAATATATCTTGTGTTTAAATTGTTAGTATTTTTGATTTTACACACGGTAATATCAGCTCCCGTATCTATAAGGAATTTTAAAGTTCTATTCGATTTTTTACATTTTAAAACGATGAAATTAGATACATTTTTTGAAAGTTGTAATATTAAATGTGGCCTCTGCGGGTAACAGCTCCTGCTACCCGGCCACCACCGTTTCCTTGCAAATTGTAATTAAAATTATTATTATTCCTGCTAAAATTCCTGTTTGTGTTATTATTGTATCGAAAACTATTGTTATTTTGAAAGTTGTTATTGTTTGAAAAGTTATTGTTTCTGTTAAAGCCTTGATTTGAATTATTTCTATTGATTCTAAAATTGTTGTTATTGTTATTATAACTGTAATTCCCCACGACTCTGGTAGCACCTTGACGTAAGTGGTCCATCCGATTACTGGGTGTGGGGCTTACGTTCTTCACAGGGTTGTGTTACCCTACAAATTTTGTGAGAATAACCAAGACTGCCTCCTTTTTCCCCTTGTATCCCTTCTCTTCCCCCTGGGTCGGATCAAGGTGTCACACGTACCGTGCCAAGGATCAGCCTGGCCGGGGACCCAGTTTAAAATAATTGCCCAGTATTGAACGGTGTGCTCCGGATACCTGGCGTCCTCCGGTTCTAATCAGCCCTACCCAGGTACTGCGGATCTCTGCCTGGGTCAACCTTCCTCTCTCCGCCACTCGTGGGATCTATTATGAAAAACTCAATTAAAACAACAACAAAAACTTCAATACCCAAAAGGGGATCCGGAACCCTAACAATAAACCCGGTAGGTACTTTATGTTCCGATGAAAGAGCTGTGGTACCACCAGGCTCCTCAATCACAAATAAAAGTCAGTCGATGATAGTGATACCATCAAATCATCGCCCCTCTCAACAACAGCAAGCACATCGAAAGCCGTGCATCGTGCATTGGACCCCCTCAAGTTCCTCGAACACTGGTGGTAATCGACGCGGAAACGCGGGTTCGTCTAGTGGATCGGGGGCTAAGGTAATCCCAATGGTCAGAGCTAGGGCGGCCGATTATGAAAGAAGGGATCCTCTTAAAGCTGGTTACGCAGACCGCAAAAAGGCATCCCGAATTCTTCGACGTCTGGCCACTGACCCTATTAAGGAGGGACAGGTCTCGAAGAGCGACATACAAAAAATTAAGGAGGATATTGAGTGGGCGAAAAAGGTCTTACCGAATTTCACGCTAGAGCCTCCCCGGCAAATTGCAGCCGCAAAAAGAAATCGATCTGTGGAGGAACCTACCCAGAACCCGACCGCCAAGAGGGCTAAAGCCCATGGTGTAGGAGCAAGATCCTTCTCAGAGGTTGCTAAGAATAGCACAATTGTAGGGGTGATAGACCAGAACAGCGAGGATGGTAAGATACCCAAGCACCAATGGAGCTGGATAGAGGCTTCACTCGCTAAGGTCGCCTTGCAGGTCCTGAAGGAAAACCCTGGACCACCTCCAGCATGCACGGATGCGGGATGGTTTCAGGGCAATGTCAAGCTGATGGCCTGTGAAAATGAAAGATCCGCTGAGCTATTTAAAGCGGCGATTGGAAAAGTTGGTGAGGTCTACCCAGGCGCTCGTCTAAAAGCGGTAAATTTGGACGAAATTCCGTCAAGACCAAGAGCCAGAGTCCGGGTTCCAGTCACCCCATCTGAACCTGAGGAAACTCTGGAAATGCTGAAGGTCTTCAACCCAGCCATATCCACTCAAAACTGGAAGGTGGTGAAGTCGGAGCCTAAAGCTGAGGATGCCAAAACCAATCCCAAGAAATCCAAGATGGAGGTTGTGTTGATCCTCAACAACGAATGCATTGATCAACTAAACAAAGATAAATGTACCCTTAACTATGGGTTTAGCAAGATTCACCCAAGAATCTATAAAACGGACACGGTGTCTCTCGTAAATCGTGCGGTCTGTAGTGCCACGATTGAGAATCCTAGCGACATCGACGAGTTGATTGGAAGCGAGGATAATATCATCCGCGTCCGAACTAGCGACGGCGATGACAAATCTCCTTAAGGAGCAGGCTCCGTCAGAGGAGCCCTTCAGTGACGAAGAGGCTGACACCACGATTGTTGGAGTACCTAAGGATGTTCCGGGTACTCCAAATTAACTTGCATCACTGCAAAGCAGCTTCGGCTGCTCTCCAGCGTCACCTGGCAACGGGCGATGTTGACTTGGTGCTGATTCAGGAACCTTGGATGAACAACAACAAAATCCTTGGCCTGAATACACCAAACTATAAAATTTACTATGTATCTTACAAAGGTAAAACTCGAACTTGTATTTTAGCGAAAGTTAACTTGAATTGCTTTATTCTCCCTCAGTTTAGTCACGGGGACCTCTCTGTGGTCAGTCTGGAGCTAGGGCCCGTAGAGACTTTAACTACGCAAGGCGTAGCAATAGTGAGGACTCATGGAATAGCTCTAAGTCTAAACTAGGCATTTACAAAACTGCAATCAGGAAAGCAAAGAGGGCCTCTTGGTCCTCCTTCTGCACAGAAATAGAGGGTACTTCCGAGGCTTCAAGGCTCAGGAAAATACTATCGAAATCCCCGACAGTACCAAGCTTTCTTCAAAAGGAAGATGACACCCGGACGGATTCATGCATCGAAACCCTAGATATACTCATGGATGCGCATTTTCCTGGTAATGTTTACTCTGACGTTTCCAGCTTTCAAACACTCCCCTGCGACCTTACGCCTCAACAGATTGAGCAACTAACCAGCAAGGAGAAGTTAAAATGGGCGATCTATTTATTCCAACCTTATAAATCTCCAGGTCCCGATGGCATTATACCAGCTCAACTCCACTATAGCTTCAATGCAATAGTACCCTGGCTTCAGACAATCTACTATGGTTGCCTACGCCTTAACTATATTCCAACAGCTTGGAGAGAGACAAAAGTTGTCTTTATACCGAAAGCGGGTAAGTCCTCTCACGCTAAATCGAATGACTTCAGACCTATAAGCCTCTCTTCCTTTCTGGTTAAAATTCTAGAGAGACTTATTGGGCTTCTTCTTAAGCCGAAACTTGACAGGCTTATAAAATCCCAACATGCCTACATTAAAGGCGAATCTACAGAGACAGCTCTGCACTCTCTTGTGTCTACCATCGAAAAATCACTTGAGAACAAAGAATACGCACTTGCTGCTTTTCTAGATATAGCAGGGGCATTCAATAACGTCCTTCCATGTGCAGTCACCTCGGCCTTTTCGGAACTGGGGGTGGAGGATTTTCTCGTGAGTTTCATACACCAGATGCTCTTGGGCAGGGTGGTGAACTCAGAACTGGGGATCCTCCACTCGTAGGTTTGTAAGCAGAGGCACTCCGCAGGGAGGAGTTTTGTCTCCACTTCTGTGGTCCGTGACGGTTGACCAGCTGTTGCGTATCATGGAGGGAGAAGGCTACAGGGTTGTTGCTTATGCAGACGATATTGCAATCATTTTTAATGGAAATTTTGCCCAGACTCTCTGTCAACTCATGGAGAGAGCACTCTTAATTCTTTCGAGATGGGCATCCACGCGTGGTTTAAGTGTAAACCCCGAGAAAACAGATCTCATTCTTTTCACTAGGAAATATAAAACCCCCAACTTAGAACCTCCGCGTTTGAACGGCACGAGGTTGCTCTTTAGCGACAGCACGAAATACCTAGGAGTTATTCTGGATAAGAAGCTTATCTGGAATGTTAACATTAAGGAACGTGTTAAAAAGGCAAACATAGCACTATTTGCCTGTAAAAAAGCTATAGGTAAAAATGGGGTTTCTCCCCCAAAATAGTACGCTGGATTTATACAGCAATTGTCCGCCCCATTCTAATGTATGGCTCACTGGTATGGTGGAGGGCCCTTGATAAGGCAACCGCACTTCAGAAGTTTGCAAAGGTGCAAAGAAGCGCAGGTCTTTGTATTACGGGGGCACTGTCCTCAACACCAACTAGCGCCCTCAATGTCATGCTTCACCTTCCTCCTCTCGATATCTTTGCCAGGGAATGTGCCAACACAGCAGCCCTGAGACTTAGAGAATCTGGTAATTGGATAGGTAACAACTGCGGCCACACAATTATTCTGAACTCGTCTGCACCTGACGACTACTGTGTGCCGTGCTTAAATCTTGAAAAGAACTATGCAGTTTTCATCCCTTCACGGCTAGACTGGGCAAACAAAATCCCCCTTAAAACCTCCGCCATAAAAATCTTCACAGATGTATCCAAACTTCGAGAACAAGTAGGGGGAGGTATCTACTCCCAGGATCTCGAAATCGAAGCGTCCTTTAGACTTCCTAACTATTGTAGTGTCTACCAAGCGGAAATGATGGCTATTCACAAAACCACTAGGATTCTAGGTCAAAAAGACCTTGAAGGGAAAAGTATTTCCATCTTTTCAGATAGTCAAGCTGCACTGAAAGCACTGAACTCAAATATTGACAACTCTAAAACTCTCGCTGAGTGCCGCAAATCTCTTAACGAGATGGCAAGGCTACTCAGGATTCACCTCATATGGGTACCTGGACACAGGGATATCGAGGGCAACAATTTGGCCGACGAATTGGCAAGGAAGGGTACGACCTCTAACACCCTCTTAAATGAGGACTTTATTGGTATACCCATTTCCTCCTATAAACTCTAGTGCAAGAACAGATCCCTAGGTCTTGCACAAGAACGCTGGGAACGCCTTGATACATGTAGGATAACTAAGCTAACATGGCCTACCTACGACTTAAAACGCACCAACTCACTGCTTGAGTTAAGCAGGGTAAACCTGTCAAAAATAGTAGGAATCCTAACGGGTCACTGCCTGATCGGAGCGCATGCCCTTCGGTTGGGAGTTGCATCAAACGATTTCTGCAGAAGCTTCAGATGTGAGGAGGAGGTAGAAAACGTTCAGCACCTCCTCTGCGAATGTCCGGCTCTAGCTAAAAGGAGAATTGCAACTCTGGGCCTTCCCTTTTTAAATGGACTTGCCGAAGTCTCATGCCTGGAAATCAAGCATATCCTCAAATTCATTATCCGCTCGAACTGGTTTGAGGAGGGAAATCTCTACTAGGTTTTTAAAGAGATCATGTGGTATCACAACTGGCCTGCACTGGCCTAAGTGTACGAGTCGTCTATCGGCTCAGCCACCATTACCTAACCTAACCTAACCTATTATAACTGTAATTGTTGTTTGAATAGCTATTTGGATAATGTCTCTGATTATTATTTATATTATAATTATATCTCTGTTCTTTAAAATTGTTTCTAATTTGGAAAATATTATTTCCATTAGCCTGTAAATTTTCTTCTACCGCCATACACCTCTCAACAGCTTCACCAAAAGTTTTAGGTGGATTTGCTAGTAATATATTTCTATATTTTGTATCAACACTTTTTGTGAAAATATTGAGCGCCATGCTCTCATTTATTTTGTATACCGCATCTTTCGCATCCTTACTCGGATTTTCTAGACTTTTTATTTCATACGAACTCAGCTGTTCTGAAAGTTCTTCCAATTTTTCTCTGAATGCTGCTATTGGCATATTGTTTTGTTTTAGTGAACTAAATTCATTTAATATTTGTTGCAAATTTTGTGGATTTGGGTACGATTTTTCCAATAAAGTTTTTAATTCCGCCAATGCTTATGCTGATGACATTCAGCTATACCTATCTGGTAAAACAAACCTTATGGAAGATTTGGTATATAAGCTAAATGAAGATCTGAACAGTATTTACCAGTGGGCTAAATAAAATTATCTTCAGTTAAATGCGCTAAAATAACATGTGTTGCCCATATCCAAAGCAAAAATTCATCACGGGGATATTCCTGATCTTTCAATTGGTGACAAGAACCTCAAACTAGTCAGTTGTGTTCGAAGTCTTGGCTTTAAAATCAATTGTTCTCTCACGTGCACAGATCACATTAACGATGTTGTCCGTAAAATATATTTCATCCTGCGGAACCTTAGATTGTCAGCTGATTATACACCAGTTGATACAAGACGCAAGCTTGTTGTTCAACTAATCCTTCCTGTGATCACATATGGTGAACTTGTCTACAGTAAATTAGATTCACAATCACAACATAAATTACAAGTTGCGTATAATCATGCTACGCGTTATGTATATGGGCTGCGTACTCATGAACACTTAGCTCAATTTAAAAACTTGATACTAGGTTGTGACGTTATAAGTTACTTAAATGCCAGGAATTGCATCTTTTTACACAAACTAATTCAAATCAGAACGCCTAGCTATTTATTTGAAAAATTACAATTTTGTCAATCGTTAAGAAACCAAATGCTTGTCATTCCATGCTTTAATTTTTTGAATTCTACAAGATTATTTTTTATAAACGCCATCAGATTATGGAACGCATTACCGAATTGTATAAAATCTATAGTCAGAATAGCACATTTCAAACATGCCATTTTGGAACATTATTCTTCACTGTACATTTACTAGGTAAACAGTTATTTTACTCTTTTACTCAGTTTTCTTATCGTTACCTTATTTTCTATTTTTCGTTTCTTTTCTTTTTCTATTTCTCTTAACTTAAACAAATAAATATAAATTGATTTAATTATTTTTTAATTGTTTGCTAATTTTTTCCAATATAATTTTTTAATTTAATTTAAACTATATGTATAATATAAATTTAATGTATTAATTTAATTTCACTAAATTCAAAATTTATCTTGTTTTTAGACTTTGTACTGTAAAAGAACATAGTTCTTATTGTACTTATAAAATAAAAACCCAATGAATTGAATTGAATTGAATTGAATGTAGAAGGCCGGTTTGAACGTCCAAGTATGCTGCGTACTTGGGTAGTTAATTTAAAATTATAAATATATTTAACAAAAATCATGCAATAATTCTGCTTGTACAATAAAATCCTCTAATCCATTATAGTTTCCTTTAAAAACTTGTAGGTTTTTTCCTACCACATTAATGTCAAAATTTGACACTTTTGGCAAAATTTTTTCTTCCTCCCAAATGTTTGATAAATCTAAATCTATATAGTTAAATTTTTTATTATATTCACAACTTCATAATAAATATTATTTAATTTTACTTTTAAAATTCGACAATCTTCATTGTCTTCAATATTCTCTGTTTCAACTTTTATATTTTAAAAAAAATTCAACTTACTTTTTACGTATTCACTACTGTATTTTCTGTTTTTACTTTTCTTAAAGTTTAATATAAATTTTTCTAATATTAAAATGTTTCTTTCAATTATTTCCATATAAAATTTTTTTGTAATAGATTAAGTTATTTATATTTTAATTCGTATGGAACATCCCGCGGTAGTACCAACATATAGAACATTAGTTACCATAAGAAAGTAAGCAAAAGAAAACGAAGAACTAAATGACGTTTTAGTTCGTAAATGGAATCTAAGTCGGTCGCGTGCGCGTAAAATTATTATTTTACTCGAAGTATCGTAAAAAACTATATTTTAATTGCACGAACTACGACCCATTTTTTTAAATAAATGAATCGTTACAAACAAAATACATGCATACATAAGTGATGATCAATTCTGGGTTAAAATGAATATCTGCATACTTCCAAAAATTGGCAATAAAGTAAATTCCATATCGCTTTTTTACAATATTTTGAGACTAGTCATTATTCCTTGTGGCCACAGATATAATGCTATTTAATACGATTATTGGTTCTAATTTTGTGAATATGATATGCACACTACACTGGTTGACACACACTTGTACACATTAGAAAATCTAATATAATTTTAAAGATGGTGTAAAAATATTTCTCGTATCATGTCCGAAATATTTAAAAATTTTATTTAATTTTTTTTTTGTGTAATACATTTCAGTAATTTTTTGGTAATATTAGTTTAATAAATATTCTTAATAGTTTAATAAATTAAATAATGTGAGACCTATATCCTTAAATAAAATAGCATTTATTACTATTAAGCCCCCAAGTTTTCAACTTTTAAAATAAGAATAGAAAAATATTAGAAAATTTCTTTTTTTTAGACAATATTTTTTGTTGAAAAACTGCAAAAAACTTAATTTTTAGGCCATTTTTTAACTTTGGAAGCCTTTAACTCCTAAACCAATTTAGAGTGGACTAAAATTTTTCAGATTTGGATTTAAAAGGTCAAAAGCAATATCATTCGCAAAAGTTAAAAATTTGAGTTGTCGTTATTCTTGAATTGTTCCCCGCATGCTAAGGGAGATATTTTTCACCGGATCTCACACCGAATTGACACCAATCTACTTATTTCTTTTTCCATCGTGAATCAGTTCTAGCAGCTTGCAAGTTCCTACAATCAAGTAGGAATTAATCCTACTTTATTACATTTCCTAATTTTTTCTTTCGCTTTTGAATTCGAAGCTTTGCTCTCGCCTAAATCGCTAAAAATAAGCCGACTTTTTGGAAAACATTAATTTTTTTATTAAATTTATTTACTTTGTCTTCTGCTTGTTTACAATGACTTTAAAACATAAATTTGCCTATCGTTATTGAATTAAATGCACCCTGCTTTATGTTGCAACGAAGATTGATCTTCGACTAATAAGTGATATCATTCCTTAACATTCGTCAATTTCTCGTAGGAAAAACTTCGTAATTTGTTTTATTACATTCATAGTATTTACTAAAAAATTCAATCGTAGGTTGACCGTACGCATTATTTGTAAAAGGTACGAAGTTTTAGTTGCAACGTGGCCGTAGCCTACTGGAAGAGTACGTGCCCCATACGCTAAAGAACCCTGGTTCAAACCCTAGATGAACTGAAGGTTTTTTTCGTGACTAGGTATTACGATAATTTGTAAATGTAAGGTACAATATAAAATTGTTTTTGGACGAATACGAATAAAATATTTGAAATGTGTATTACGAAAATTACGAATAAAATTAGTAGAAAAAATTTTTCAATTAAGAATACGTATTGAAATGTTTTGTGAAACAAAGGTAAATGAAATGGTATCGAAACTTACTAGGCCATGGTCATATTACTCTTTTTTGTCACCGTTATTGACCGTTATTGACCGTGTTATTGACACCGCTCTCAATTTTTTTCTCAAACGATGCTGAGAAATACTGAATATTAAATAAACAAATGTATTTAAATACATACAAAATTCAGTATTTTTCAGCAGCGTTTGCAAAAAAAAAACAAACGTGAGAGCTATCGCGACTAAAACGCGTAATATGAACACGGCCTTACAGTATCGGGTACAAAAAACTATTTGAAAAAGCGTGGTTTAGCTCTGCTTTATTTATAAATTAACCTAAATAAATTATAATTGTATTCTTTTCAACATACATATATTAAATACATAATGAACATATCGTCATATGAAATAAAAAAGCCAAAGTTGCACAAAATTCAAAATCGACTTTTGATTGATTATGATGCATCTTATCAAAATAAATGTTTCGCAAACTTGTACACTTCTACAACTCAGACCGACATTTTTATTAACAAAGTTCTCCAAGTCTTATTAACAAAGTTTAAGCGCAACTTACAATTTAGAAAGTTTTTTGATTTTCTCTTAAAATTTTTTAATTTAAACTTATGGATTTTTTGATTTAATATGAAGATATATAAAAAATTTTCATTGCCTAGGGGGTATGACCCCTGCGGAAGCCCATGACTGTTATAAAAAATATTTTACAAAATGTTCCGGGTTTTCCCATTTATATCCTTAAATGCTCTTTTAAAGCGCCAACATTTTAGAAGAAACGTTAAGAACAAAAACACGGTGCTACAGGGAAAATGTACTTTTTAAGTGACATAGCACAGGTTATAGATTTGGTCGAGTATAATATGACACCATTGAAATGTTAATATACCCCCAAAATTTAATTTTACCGTTAAAAACTCGATTTTTTAGTACTTGACGCATTAAACAATCAACAACTACGTAAGTTTTAGAAAGATAAACAATGAAGATTTCAAAATGGATACATATCTTAAAAGCTATAAGGAAAATTTTTTGAGTTATAATCGGTTTATAATAAAAATTTTTTATTTGTTCCAAGTTTTTAGTTTGAGGATTGTTAATGACCAAAGTTTTGTTAAAAGCTACTACAAACGTAATAATTTTCTGAAAAAACTTTTTATTAGAAATAAAATTAATGTTTATTTATGAAAATCGGATTGAGTATTACATTTTTTTTATGTATAAGAAATTACGCCCTTATTGCTCAATGGGTCTTGAGAGAGTTAATTGATCACTTTTACGATTCCATTAAGTTTATTTTTATGACTTGTTTTTAAACTGATGTAATTTTTAAATAAGAATGACCCTTTCTTTAATTTTTTTTATTCGGAAAAAACCTTCTAAAAACCCCTAGAATTATTACTTTTACATTCAACTAATCTTTTTATGAATAAAGCAATATTTTAGAGTTTCTCCATTTTTTGTTTCATCAAAAAATATTTTTACGACTTTGATAGATTTCTGAGGGATTTTTTCGCGAAGTTTATTATTTCCAAAATGTTGTTTTTATATTTTTTACAAAAAAGTCAGGTCTCAAAAATAATTTATGTGAAAATATTGCCCCAATTCACTTAACACATTTTTCCATTGTAGTTTAATTGGATAATTAAGTAATTAGGTTGTTAAGGAAAATAATTAATTAAAAAACAAATTTAACATAATGTTCTTTTCTTGCCTCGACCAATTTTACTAAAATAAAAAAGTTAACGAAACATTTACTAAACATATACGAAAAAGAAAAACTACATTTGTGAAACAGTGCAGGCAATTTTATTATCATGGTAAATTAATTTATGTATTTATTGCTTATTTTAATAAATTCAAATGTTTCTCTTATGTGAGATCATAAAATACAACGTTATTAATAAGTTATTATTTTCGGTCACGGTTGACTTTTCTGTTGATTTCCCATATACTTTAGTTTTTTTACTATAAAAGAAATCTTTTATTTACATCATACTTTTTACAAGCAGCTCTTTTTAAATTTTTAAAAAGTATAAATTTATGTTGTTTGTTTTGTTTAACTTATTTACCTTTATATTTTTATGTTTATAATAAAGTGAAATATTATTTGATATTTTTAAATATTTTAGGTTTTCATTCTGAAATAAATGTTGAAGTTTTCTGAAATATAAAAAATCATTACGTTTTTTATGAAATAACTTTATTATTTTATTTAAATATTTAAAAATTCAGGGAACCGTCATAACCTTGATTTCTTATTAGAAAAATCATTATACTATAATCGATATTTTTTAATTTAATTTTTATTTATGTATATTTTTTAATTATTTCCTATAATTAGTGTTTCCCCTACAAATACAAAATGGATTTTCAGAATTCAACTTTATCTTCCAATTATTATTGAACTTTTTCCTTATACTTTTCTTTGCACATTACAACTATTTTGTTACCTTGTCTGCATTAGTAATTATGATTTCGGCTCATTGGCGTCGGAAGCGGGGGGCAAGGTGGGCAGTTGCCCCCCACTTTTTTAGCTAGATAAACAATTTAAAAGGAAAAGTTATTCAAAATATCAGTTTTTTTACAACGATAATATTTTGTATTATATATTTTCCTCTTCTTTCTCTCTTCTTCATGTTTCATGTGAAGAAATTTTGGTGAACTTTTTTTGCACCACCATTTGTACTGCCCCCCCATTTGTACTGCCCCCCCATTTGTACTGCCCCCCCCAGATGAAATTCGCTTCCGACGCGCTTGTTTCGGCTTGGTGTTGTCTTGAAAACTTTTGAGTGTTTTTTAATATGCATATGAATAACGAGTACGTTTGGAGTTCTATTTTAAAAATAGCAATAGAAAAAAATAATATGCAATTCTTTTTGCCAAAACGCATAAGTTTAGAGAAACAGTTATTAACGGTCCCTTCTTTTAATACAGCCACATGCCATTATATTAAAATTTGGCATTTCGGGATCCCGAAATCCCGGGATTCGCCAAACCCTTCGGGATTGAAAGCCCGAGTTTAATCATTTAAACATAATAAATTTTATAGCTGGATTATAGAAGAGATCCTTGACCAAGAATATTTACTATAGCGGTGAAGTGAAACAAGAGCATATAAAAAGTTATGTTTAAAGCAATGTGTTATTTCTTATTCATCAAGATATTTTCATTTCACATTACTTTTTAACACATTTCCTCTTAGTTTGAACAAATTTGCTGCAAACTATAGTATAAACAAAAAGCATGATACAATACAAAAATCTTTGTTTTTTGTATTAAGAAGCAAAAGATGAAATATAATAAAAATATTAATAAAAAAAATTGTAAAATAAATATTTAGAATTCTTCTTTTTGAAAAAGAAAAAATAATAAGTAAAATATGATTAAAATATTGCTTACAAAAATTTTTAAAATAAATATTTAGAATTATTAGTTTGTATTAAGAAGAAAAAGATAAAATATAATTAAAATATAATTAATATATTGGTTCAAAAAATGTTTGAAATAAATTTTTACAATTCCTCCAATAATTATGATTAAATATTTGCCATAATTAAATCAAATAAAAGAAAAAATTTGTAACAAATAAATGTGGTAATAAATGTTAAATATATGTACAAAATTGAATTGTTTATGAAAATTGTATTAACTGTTTAGTGGATTTAGAAATCTTGTGTTCTATCTAATCGGCTAAGATTTTTAATAATATAGAATCTTAGCCGGTTAGATAGATTTTAGTTTTCTATCTAATCAGCTAAGATTTTCAAAAAGGTAGAAAGTATAAAAAACACATTCGGGTAAGATACAACTATTTCAAAACTTTCATTTATTTCATTTCAGCTAAACCTTTGGACTTTGCTTTCAATGTAGCTGATTTTGTATCTTCTGCTGCAGCACACCACGCAAAATTTCTCACTTTATTCAACTTATTCGCCTATAATATCTCTTTATGATATATAGTTTTTGTTTTTGGTTATAGTGAGTTCTGGCGTGTTAGGTGTGTTCTACTGCATATGGTGATGTTTTGTTTGCATTTTTTTAACCAACTCAACGGACGAAAAAAGCAAGCCATGAACATGTTATGTTGTAAAGCCGACGAGTGCTCGGTAATGCTTGTTTGTTTTCGTTAAATGAATTGCTGTCGTTGTGCTTGACGAACAAAGTTCTGTCAAGAAGTGGAGCCAACAACGTGCGCTCTAGTGTTGTAGCAGAATCAAGTGCGCTTATTATTTTTTTTTTTATTTCACTATTGTTATTTATTTGAACATAAATTAGTACAGTAAGATACAAAAAGATCTTTAATTAGTACAACGCATAAGAATATATAATCAACTAATAAATATACTAAACTAATGAATATAATCAACTGCTTGTGCAGAGGTTTAGTAAACAGCTCTTATAAAAACTATTTACTCTATTCGTACTAAAGTAATCTAAAAACACTTAAGTAGAAATGCAGTGTACGCGCTGTTTTCATCATTCGTAAGCTTTCTTTTGTATCACAGCTAAGCCGAAGGGTAAATCAACCTGCAATTATACACGAGGCCGTAACTCAAAATAACGATTGCCACTCATGCGCTGTGGTTTATACACATAATTATTTTATGCAAACATCCATATGTTTCACTGAAGTCGAAGCACACATCACACAGTGTTTGACTTTGGTACGATCGGCTAATGCAACATGCTTGATGTTGTAAGTGAGTTCGATGGCGTAGAATATGTTGCATGGAATTACTGATATTGAGTCATACAAAAAACAAATATGTACTGAGTGTAAAAGCTATTGGAGTCCCTCGCTGCAGATCTCTGTTATGCACATTGTTTTGTTCATTTAGGTTGAACATTCAAACAGGCAGAACTTGATATTTCCGGGACATGTTTTTCTTCCGAGGCAACTGCTACATTCGAACATGTTTAAATAATTAAATATGTAGAATGGACTGAAGATAAAGAATTTAGAATAATGTTTGTTATATTATGCATATGAGTATCGCATTTGTAAAGAGCTGATTTAATGATAATTATTCATATTCTAGCAGATTGTCTTATGAATTTAATACACAAAGATATTTTTCCCGCTGTATTAAAGTAACGTTCCATGTTTGTTCCGACCCAGGAACTATTTTCTCCAAAGGTATAAAATGTACTTTATACTTATACTAAATTAATTTCGATGTGAATTTCTTAAGTGGCTTATATTTTATTATATTAACGGTTTAAATTATATTTTGGCATGTGAGCAACCACTATCAAAATACCACTATTTCCAGACTTTGCGCGAGGATAAGGGCCTAAGATATTAAGGCAAAGTTTTTAGAAAGGTCTTTCAGATGTCATCGGTCTACCCTTAGGTGGACGTAAAACTGAATTTGAGCTTTTGGTATATTTACAAGTTTCACAGTTGCTCACATACTCTCTGATTTGGCTAACAACGCCTGGCAAAAATATATAACGAGGGATTTTTCCAAGTTTTTTGCAGTACCGCAATGAGCTGAAAGGGGAGGATTATGGCCAAGAAATAGGACGTCAGGAACCAGAGTTCTCAGTATCCATAACTTTTATGAACTAGACTCTTGCCCAAGGTTACCTGATCTATGTTCGGAATGTCGAAGTTCGAATTTTTCGACTATTTTTAAGTCGGGTAGTTTGTTTTGGTTTTGAGAGATTGTTTCTTTAATAAATTCATACTCTGGAGAAGCGAAATGTTCAGAAGAAAGGTAAACAATCGGCACAATGTTTTCATGGAAACTTATGTCTTCTTCGAGTCTACAAGAAAGAGCGTCATCACCTATATTTTAGATACCATGGCGGTGGTTTATATTAAAGGAAAAGCTTTGCAGTTTTATGGCCTATCTAGCAAAACGGCCTGACAAATCTTTCTGTCTCATAAGCCATTGGAGGCTTGTATGATCAGTGATCAAGGTAAATTTTTGACCTTCAATATAAGTCCAAAATTATTAATTCCTTGTATAACTGCTAAACACTCAAGCTCCGTCACCGAATAGTTTCGCTGCGCTTTTGATAATTTGGAAGATATGTAAGCGATTGGTGGCTATAGTTTGTTCAAGAAGGCATTCTATACCAAAGGTACTAGTATCACATAATAAAAAAAGGGCTTGAAGAAATCTGAATCTTCTGATCAAGAAATCTCTTGATCTACGATGAAACCTAAATATTTTATTTAAGTCATACAAATAATGGATTTGGAAATATTTAGCGTAAAATTAGGCTTTCTTAAATGTATTGCCACTTCTTGTAACAATAAAATATGGGAATCAAAGTCATCGGAAGGAAATAATAAGCCATCGAGGTACATAAACACTCGATTTCGTATGTTTTTGAGAAAGCAGCTATCCATTAAACAACAGAGCGTTTGAGGAGCATTGGAAATTGGTACTCAAGCGGATTTTGCCATAACGCGTGCTTCATATCTAATACGGTTATGAAACGAGCTGGAGGAAGACGACTCATGATGCCATCGATGTGTGGGAGTGGATTAGCATCCTTTATGGTGTGCTTGTTCACTTCTCTAGAATCCAAACACAACCGACTTTTGCCATTAAGGCGAACAGGACAGAATTACAGGACAGATTCTTCGATTACGTCAAGATCTAACATGTTCTGATTCTCAGCAAAAATTAACTTCTCAATCGCTGGAGACACAGAAAAATGTCTCTGCTAGCTGGTTGTGTTTTACCGACGTCCACAACATGCTCAATAAAGCTTGTTTTATCAAGTCCTTATTTCTCAAATGAAGGAAACATTTTTATTACAGCCTGCAATTGATGTTTCTGGATTTCTGTTAAGCTATATGCTTAAGGTTTTTCCTTAAAAGAATCGTCATTATCTGATACTATACCACCACTGTCAATTAGAGTGAATTCACTAGACCCAACTCACGCCAAAAGTCCATGCCAAGATAGACGTCGTGTTTTAATTTTAGTATGACTAGTGATACTAACTATACTGATTTAATCAGTATCATACTGATTTGAGGCTTGAGATACTGATTAAATTATCATACTGATATATATACTAATTTTTCAATTCATTTCGTCAATTTGTCAATTCATGTGTACGATGCGAATAAAGAATGCACCCGCTCAGAACTCTACACTCGTGTGGCTATTGAAAGCACTGTTGGAAAATAACAGATTGTTAAATAATCTGGAAAAAATCTAGAAAAGAATATCTGGAAGTGGAGTCATCCCAACTTCATGTCTCCACTCTTAGTGCCATTTTGCAAGCTAAATGCAACCGATTTCTTCAAATTCTTGAAAACACAGCCAGACTTGTCGTGAAAAATCTCGTCTCAAAACAAGTATTCATTCAAACAACCTAGTACTGTCGAGTCGAAGTAAGCCCGCTGTCAGTGCAGTTTGCTGACTTGGACTCAGATTAAAGACCAATGTCATTTTTATTGTTTTTTGTCTCATTTTGAATAAAAAATAAATTAACATGCATTAAACTATATCTACTGATTTCCGAGAGAAAAAAATATACTGATTTTCCATCAGCAAAAGCTGGTATTGTAGCACTCAGCACTTACTGTACTAAAAATACACTTACTGTATTAATACTTTGAATTTCATTTTTTGATCATTTTTCATTTTTAGAAATTTGAAATGTAAAATTTTCTAAAATAATTTTTTTGCCCCACCCCTCCCCCGGCAGAAAAGTTTGCCCAATTATCCTAGTTCAGAACCTGCCTGACATGATTACCTACAAAACGCCACCCGCCGTATCTCCATCCGACTTCTGGTTCTCGAGAAAAACGACATCCCAGTTTGAAAAAAGTGATTTTGAGAAAAACGCATTTCAAGTTTTATATCTGCACTTCGGCGCGCGTTTATATATACATATATAGCTCAGTAACTTTACAAATGTTTAAGAAATCACATGAATTAAATTACGAGCTTTAGATCAAGTAAGTTTTTAAGAAGGCAACAACAACAACAACTCTGTATAGAGTCAATCACTTAGCTGATTAGACAGTCTGTTTCGGAAATCGCTACATTTCCTCTTAAGTAGTCTTAGAGTGACTAAGCTGTGATCAAGTCACTGTTTAAAGTTGCATATGACTTCAAACATTAGGAATTCATTCATAGAACAAATTGAACGTTTAAATTGGCTACTAATCATATGACATTTTCAAACAGTAGGCTATTTATAGATCACCGCCATCAACTCTACCAAGGTTACCATCTGTTCAAAATAGTTGCTTTTTTATTTATTTCAATATTCATTGGTGTTCGACAGTTTGTCGAATTGCACCATAGAAATGAAACGAGTTTTTTGCTTCGCTAGAAGCTAGTGTTCTAACTGAAAGGTGGCTATTTTCACAACCAAATGTTCAATTACACATGTCTTTGACCGAAATCGATGAACTGTTAGATTATTTAATTAATTTGATATTAATTAAACTTATTTGGCCGTTCTCCGCCATAGTTAATTTATTAATTTTGTGATCTATTTTCCGGCAGTATGCTCTCATCTGGTGCATCTACCTGTATTCTTCTAACATGGCTTTAACATCATTAGATTCTTGGTTATTTATATTAATTTTTCATACTAATAGCATCGCTAAGCAGCCTTTGTTGAAAATGCAACACTTCAGACTTTTACACTTTTCAATCGTAACAGCCTTTGTTAAAAATGAAACACTTCAGATTTTTAGTCAGTTTATTATCGTCAATAGTTTTTATTTAATGTTTTTTATAATAAAATACACTTAAAGTTTTTGTGTCTTTTATCTTTTTTAGTGCACAAGTTCTTGATAGGCGCATTTATTTCTTATTTTTATGAGCTTCACTTAGGTGCTTTTAAGAGATCTGCAGCGATGGACTGCAATTGCTCTTACACTCAGTACATACTTGGTTCTTGTATGACTAATATCATTAATACCATGCAACATATTTTACGCTATCGAACTCACTTACAACATAAGCATGTTCCATTAGCCGATCGTACCAAAATCAATCGCTGTGTGATGTGTGCTTCGACTTCAGTGGTGTTGTGACTCACAAAAAGGCATTCCTCAAAATATTGTCTGTTTACTGGTGGCCAAGTGCTGGCAATGAAAGTTGATCCACCGCAACAACAAAACGAGCGATCAACACTTATTGCATTGCGGCATTTTTATATGAATTCAATGCCAAGACCAGTAAAATAAACAAATAAAGTAAAGTAAAACAAAAATAAGACAATAAAATGAACATTGATCTACCGCAACAACAACTGTTCGATCAGTTTTCATTCTATTTAAAGACGATAAAATAAAGTCAACAAGTAACTTCCGTGCTGCCAGCGTCAAATGTTAATAAAGCAAAAACCAGAGACAAGTTAATTTAAATAATAATTTATCGTTGGGAAATATAACCTAATTACACATGTTATACATGTTTGTACGTTTGATCGGCCCAAGTAGGTATTATTAAATAAGTATGTAGGACCTACAAATACATTGTAGGTATATGTTTGTAAAATAAGAAATAATTTTAAACTAGATTAAGAACTTAACAACTACGATAAAAACCAAGACAAATCATTGCGCAAGATGCGGAAGGCAATCTTGAACAAATAAGTGACTTGAAAAAGTGATTTAAAAACAATTAACAGATTCATTAAATACCTAAATACCCAAAGGACGAATTTTGGAGATCCTACAGTTTTGCTTACGAAACAACAACTACTTCAAATACGAGGACAGAAACTACAGCCAAACGCTTGAAATGCCTATGGGAAATCCCCTTCCCCCTACAATAGCAGACATTGTACTGGACTGCCTACTCGACACGACAATCGAAGACCTAAGTAAGTAAAGTAAGTACATTTATTGAGACTTCAGAATCTATTACATTAGTATATATGAGAAAATTACATTTGAGGAAAAATCATAGAAATTGAGAATTTACTCTATTACAATATAAATGAGTATATGCTAACTGCAAAACTAGATTAAATGAATTAACAAATGCTTGCTCTTAATCGAAGACCTAAAACAAGACAACATTCACATTAAGGCCCTATGCAAGTACGTTGATGATATTTTCGCCATAATCAAACCACAGCACACCGAAACAATACTGAAAACACTAAACAATCATCACAAAAACTTACGATTCACAGTAGAAATAGAACAAAACAATAGCCTTGCATACTTAGACGTGAAAACCTTTAGACAATCCAACAAAATCAGTACAGAGTGGTACACAAAACCGACAGCATCAGGACGGATAATCAACTTCCACTCCACACAACCTATTAGACAAAAAATAAATACAGCCAACAACCTCATCAAAAAATTTCTCACCATCAGCGACAAGGAATACCAAGACAACAACATACGAAAAGTACAAACAATACTAAAGAAAAACAGTTTTCCAGGAAGAATCATTCGGAACTTGATTAATGACCATCACACAAAATCCCGGCGAAATCCCATATCAACCGCATATCAACAATCTGGCAACACCAAACATTTCCACAGACACTAACCAGCACTAACAGACAATAAACAGCTAAAAACCCAGTAAAAAAGTGGATCATCCTATGAGCGATCTGGGAGTGCTCCCTGAGGAGCAGTGGAGTGCTCCTTATTGATCCAAGCTAGGTGTATTTTGTGTTCTCTTTTAACATTGTGTGTCCTAGGTAGGGTAGCGCTCCCTTTAACATCCCAGAGGAGCTCAAAAGGAGCGATCAATAAATAATCCAAAAGCATCAGCAAAGGAAAATTTTTTTTGGGATTTAGGTTTACTCCCTAGCTCAAGTAGACTCCTCAAGAACCTAAGGTGGCGATGCAATTATTTGAAAAATTGTAAAACTTATAACGCCTATTGATATTATAAAACTGTAAAGGAGCACAAGGGCACAAGTACTTACTTTTTGATCCAATAAAACCTCAAAAGAGCGCTCCCTTGTTGCTCCTCATGGGAGCGATCGCATATTTTTTTACTGGGAGAAGATGAGAATATCACATTCGCTCACAAGTCCAATACCACCCTCACAAAATATTTAGCAACACAAAAACACCTATAGACAAATAAGAACAGAGAAACGTCGTCTACGAGATTCAATGCAACGGTAGCACAAATGAACAATGCAAACACGTATACATAGGCACTACAAAGAGATCACTCAAAACGAGAGTGATGGGACATCAAGCAGACATCACACACAAACGAATGTCGACAGCGTTAGCAGAACACATGCTGGAAAGAGGACACACAGCTAACTTAAGCGGAGTTAAAATACTAGACATCGAACAGAGAGCAAGAAAACGTTTCACTCTTGAGAGTCTAAGCATACAACAGAAGATAACAACGACGATGAACTCACGGGAAGACAAAGACAATATAAGCGCGAGCTACGCTCTCATCCTAAACTAATAGACAGTGTTGATAAGTGGTGCAACAGTTTCACAAAATAGATAAAATAATTTTCCTAATATTTCTTTAATGTTTAATGTTTCAATGTTTAATTAAGTCTTACGTTCACCATGTAAGTTATCATGTCATTTGTGCTCAGCATTTATTTTTTGATCTCATTTTTTGTCACTATTTTAAAATTTAAAATGTTTTTTGCTTAAGTTTTATAAAAATTTTTTATATTGTTGTTGTTTTCGATTTTAATAAAAAGATCCCCTGAGGAAGTTGACAAATTTCAACTAAACGTCGGGAAAAATTATGGATTAAATTTTTAATTTAATTGCATAAAAAATAATTGAGCAATAAGCCTTCTCAACATATTGAAAGTAACATAAATTATAGAGTTAAACTGAAAAAACTTTTTGTTGGGCAAAATTTTTGGGATAAAATTCTGTGGGATTTTTATCTTTGTGGCAGTAGGACTGACGTGGGTCCTGCTAGAAATATATTATTGATGGCGGATCCATCTTTCACCACCTCTCGGAAAGAGGATGGTAGGAATAGTTTATTTTGTTTATAAAGGTTTAAGTTTCGTTTGAACCCTTTTTAAGAATTCAATTTTTGGAAAATTTTTTTAGATAACACATATTGTCCACAACAACGTTTTTCGGATCCACTAGGTAACAATCATGAGGACTGTACCAGTAGAGTTTTTGAAGACCATCCTGGCAAAAGAAACCTGGAAGCAGATTTTATGGTAAAATAGAAAAGGAACTAAAAGGAAAGGAACCTTTTAAGATTTATCAACAGAGAAACCAGTCAGCGTCAAGGAAGTCCAAAGCGGCATGAATTTTGAAATTTGTTATAAAATATAGAAAATAAAAAGAAGAATCTTTTAAATATAGTTAAGAATGTTTGTATTACAAAGGTCAACTAGTGTATGGTTAAACAAAAAATATAAAAATGTGTTTTGTAAGCTTTAAATTTGTATTCGCTCATATGCCTTATGGCAGGATAATATGCCATGTACCTTATGGCAGAAGGAGAATTTGTATTTTTATTGAAAACTATCACACTGAGTGTTAGAGTAAATTTGCAGGAAGCAAGACACAAGATAGACCAGGACTAGATTTGGGAAAACGTACTGTTTAAACGAAAAATTACAAATGTAAACTACATAGCGAAACGGTGCCCTTGTTTTCGAGTACTGAGTCACCCGCAGAAGTATATAGGTTTATCCAGGGATGTGACCTGGCTACAAGAGCAATTAAAGAAGCAGATATTAAAATTTTCATTGAGTGCATAAAGATCCGGTTGTACGGGGACGTTTTCAAAATATGTAGGAGCCGACAATTTGACAAGGTAGAGGATATTTACATATTAAATAAGTAAAATTATCTAAGGGAAACTACATACGTTTCAATAATTATTGCATTTTCTAGGTGTGAACAAGAGCCCGGGGAAAAAATAATTGAGTTTGCACGGAGGCTAGGTACAATAGAATCTAGATGGAGAGACTGAATAGGGGGGGCAAAGCACTCCTCAAACAATTAAATATCTCCGTAGTTACAGCATTTAAGGTCGGTATATCAAATCCTTAGATAAGAACAGTAGTGTTATCATTGTCAGGAAATGACATATCAGAGTTGGTAAAAAAGGCTTCAGATGTAGAATATATGTTGAGTGACAGAAGCAGGAATAGATCAGGACGACATTCTCCGCGTCAAACTTGTCAGATACAAGAAAGTGACGAAGAACAGAGATGGAATAGGAGAGTTAATAAGGTTTAAGGATAAGAGATTTAACACCAGTGGATATGTTCGAAGACGAAAAGTAGGACCAATATAAAATTAACATCGAGTGTTCATTCTGCAACAAACAGGGACACACAAGGGATGAGTGTCTCACGAGGAAAAAATTCTCCATATTGTGAAAAATGTCAGGAGTATGGGCATGAAAATTGTTGGATGAGTGCACCCTCATTCGCAACAGGGGGACAGCAGAAAATTTTTAGACAATTTCCTAGTAGACAGCAGCAAAACAGGAACATATTTAACGATCGATTGAGTTTAAGGGCAAATAAATTTGGCAATGAACTGTCAGTGAGACAGCAACAGGTACGCTGTCAGTGGTGTGACAAGGTGGGTCATGAGCAGGCTGAGTGTTGTAGGAGGAACAACTGGGAAAATCGGCAGGGAAACTTTCAGGGGCCCAGCCATTCCAATGAGCTGGGAACCCTGAAATAAGAGCGAAATAAGGCCATCAAAGATAGTAACAGATAATTCTACGTCCAGAAAGATTGTGAATGTCCTTATATCTAAGCCAATAGAAAGGATAGTAACAGATACTTCTACGTCTGAAGAGATTGTGAATGTCTGTACATCAAAGCCAGTGGAAAGTTCAGTAACAGATCATTTGACATCTGAAAACATTGTGATTATCTTTACATCCCAAACAATAGAAAGAGTAGAGACAGAGAATTTGACATCTGAGAAGGTTGTAAATTTCTGTCAGGTAGGAATTTAGAAAACATATGCCCAGAATCGAAGGAAACAGTTGAGTCGATGCATGCGACATCAAAAAAAGATATAGAAACACTCGGGGAAATAAAAGAAAAATTCGATGTGGTATTCGAAAAATTAAATGGAAATATGATAGAAGAAAAATTCGATGTGGTATTTAAAAAATTAAATGGAAATATGATAGAAGAAAAATTTAATGAGGTAGCAGGAAAATTAAATGAAAATGCAACAAAAGAAAAATTCAATGTGGTATTAGAAAAATTAAATGAAAATATAACAAATGATGGTTAGCACAAGAATCTGACTGTGTTGGAAAAGAAAAAGGGTGAATGTTTTGGAATCTCCAAAGTGAATGATGTGTTCGTAGGAGTTCCTTGCGAGGATACAAAAAACAGAAAACTCATTCTACTTGTATATTTCGGAACGGACACGGGTTTATTTATTTATTTATTCATATATATTTTCTGGGCCCAGCCCTAACAGATATCACTTAACCTAATTCCTTAAATAATATTCAGAGAAATTCTTCATAAAAATCCTTCTAGAACTAAAATCAACATATTTAGCAACTATATTACATCGAGATATCAAAGTAAATTCCCAAGTCTTTAATGGATTCGACGCGTGTGAAAGTAATATTGGACTTATAAAAATAATTGTAATATATGGTTAATTGTTCGCGAGAATATGTTAAGATATGACATTTAGAAAAGTTTAAATTCATTCCATTTATGCTACACCAGGAAATAAGTACGTTAATATCATTTTGAAAATTGTTACAGTCCTCAAGGTTGTTTAAAATTTTAAACATTTTCAAATCATCTGCATAAAGCAGAAACTTACATGAAGTGAAATTTTTAGATAAATCGTTTATGAACAAAATAAACAAAAGATGGCCTAAGTGGCTCCCCTGCGGAACTCCCGATTTTACATCTACTGCTTTGAAAATGATTGATCGATCTTAACTATCAATTTCCTATTTGACAAGTTTGAGCCTAACCATCTCAAAAAATTAAAGTGAAATCCCATTTGACGAAGTTTAGATAACAGAGTCCTATGGTTTAGACTATCAAACTTTTTTACAAAATCAGAATATAAAACATCGATTTGCGATCCTTTTTTTACAGCATTTATGCAAAAATTAGAAAATAAAGCTAAATTAGTGCTTGTGGATCTTCCAACAAAAAAACCATGTTTGCTGGATCGCAATATGGTTTTTAACTGAGTTAAATAAGTGTTTATTGACAATTGTATCCAGAACCTTTGGTATAACCGATAGCTTAACAATCGGTCTGTAATTTTGAACTAGATTTTTTTTACCAGATTTGAAAATCGGTGAGATATAAGCAGTTTTCCACTCTTCAAGAAAAACTCCATTTGAAAGAGATTCATTAAAAATTATTGTTAAAGCAGCATATAGCGAATGAGAGCATTTTTTCAAAAATAAGGGAGGAAGCAAACTAAACTCGGCTCCTTTATTCGAATCAAGTGTCCTGAAAGTATCATATACTTCATCTTCTGATATTACGAAGTGGCCAATATTAGTAATTTGCTCCACCTGTGAATGAATATTTAAATGTTTCTTATCGCAACTGTCAAAAACTGATCCGAAGAATATTGCAAACAATTCGCAAATATCTTGTATATTATTTGCTTCGCTTTCCGCATACTTCATTGATTTTGGAAAACCTACACTTTTACGCTTAGGGCCATTTTGTTCACAGAGAGATAAATTTATCCCCGAGTTAATTCCATGATTTTTCCAGTTTTTCATTTGTTCACAGCGAGTTAAGCATTTAACTCTTCAAACTGGAGATAAAAATGGTGGCGAGATAGCTTAACCCCAGAAATATTTAACTCGTGAAAATTGGTGAGATACGATTTTTAATTCGCTCTCATCACTCTCATTTTAATATTTTTTATTTACTTGGTGTCAAAATATTGAAAATACAGACTTTTAAGCATATGGAAACAGTATTGGGGGGTTACTGATTTCGAATCTGAAGTCAGAAATTTAAAATTCAAGATGGTGGATAGGGTTGCCACCTTAATTTTTTGTATTTTTATGAATTCGGGGCTGGCAAAAAAAAATGGTACATCAAAAATGGGTCGCTAAATCCGAATCCGCGGTCAGAATATTAAAATTATAAAATTTTGAAATAATAGGGTTGCTTTTACTTTTGAAAATACATATTATTAGGTGGCAGCCCTGTTATTATAAAATTTTATCATTTTGAAATTCTGACCACGGATTCGGACTCAGCGACCCATTTTTGCGTACCATTTTTTTGCCAGCCCCGAATTCATAAAAATACAAAAAATTAAGGTGGCAACCCTATCCACCATCTTGAATTTTAAAATTCTGACTTCAGATTCAAAATCAGTGACTCCCTAACACTGTTAAATGATGTTTAAAATTCTTAAAAATACATATTATTAGGTGGCAACCCTATTATTTCAAAACTTTATCATATTGAAATTCTGGCCACGGATTCGGATTCAGCGACCCATTTTTTGTGTACCATTTTTTTTTGCCAGCCCCGAATTCATAAAAATACAAAAAATTAAGGTGGCAACCCTATCCACTATCTTGAATTTTAAATTTTTGACTTCAGATTCGAACTCAGCGGCCCCCAATACTCTTTCCTCATGTTGAAAATTCTTAAAATAAAACATTTTTAGGTGGCACCCCTACGTGTAGAAAAATTTTCGAGTTTTGAAATTCTGACAACGGATTCGGTATCAGCGACCCAATTTTACCTAGTGTTTCTCCCAGAGAAATTTATTTCGCATAAATAAACAAGAAATTAGGTGGCAACTTTATCCGCCATCTTGAATTTTAAAATTCTGACACCAGATTCGGAAGAAGTAACCCCCAATACTGTTTCTTCATGTTTAAAATTCTTAAAAAAATGTTTAGTTGGCAGCCCTGTGTAGAAAAATGTTAGAATTTTGAAATTCTGACATCAGATGCAAAATCAGCGATCCATTTTTACCTAGTGTTCACTCTAACCCTCAAATTCGCAAAAATAAACCAAAAATCCCCACACATTTTTTAATTAATGAGCAACACTCTAACATTCCAATGGAAATCGAGATAAACTGAGAGCGAATTTATGCTCTAAGCATAAAGCTGGGATAAAATGTGAACAAACCCACTTTTTTATCTCCCGATTTATACGCTTGGTATAAAATTAACCTAGAGATAGTTATCCCCGAATTAAATCATATTTATACCCTTTGTGAACAAAATGGCCCTTAGAGTTCAGAAATACCCAAAAAGATTTCGGGTTTGACCTTATATTAGTCTCTATAGAACTCATATATTTTTTATATAAGAAATTCGATAAAAAATCAAATTCTTTTCTGCGGAGAATAAAAACTGCTTCATCTTCGGGCAGGTTAGTTTTTTTGTATTTCTTATCAGCTTTGGTCCTCAAGGTTTTGTGATGAATTAAGCTGCAGTTATACCAAGACAGGTTAAATTTGCGCTTTGGTTTTTTTATAGGCACATACATATTAAGGCCTTCATTAAGTATTATCTTGAAATTTGAATAGAAATTTAGCTCATCTCCAGAGCCCAAAACAGTATTCCATTTACGGAATTGAAGTAATCGTTTAAAGCCTGATAGTTTGCATTGTAAATGTTAAAAGACAAGATATCATCACTATCTGAAGAAGCAATAAATTCGTAAAATCGAAAGTTCACCACAATAGCTTTATGATGAACCGAATCATTTGTGAGACGTGTATCACATTTCGATATTGAATGCAACAAATCTTTATTCATAAAAATCAGATCTAAAATTCTATTATACCATTTTTAATAAAATTAACTTGAGTTAGATTATATGAATAAAGCGTGCTACAGAGTAGCAATTCTACATCAGTTTTTAAATTGAAAGGAATAAGAATCTTATCATCTGAACAAAATTTCCACTCAATATTTCCTAAATTGAAATCGCCTAAGACACATACGGTCTGCTGAGGATTCAGCGAGCTGATTATGCAATTTACATTGAAAATATGATCAGCTTATATATCTAATTCACTATTTGGCGGAATGTAACTTATAATGTATATAATTTCATTATTATCTGAGTATTGACTATGTTAAACCTGACAGAGGCGCATAATTGTTCTATGCTGTTTGTATGTCTTGAAAGAAGAACTTCTTTGCTGGCATAGGTTGATGAAACTGCGATCATAACACCACCTCTTCTAGAAACACTCGAAGATAGAGTACTATCTCTTCTGTATACTTCGTACCGTCCGTCAAAAAGCGGTGATGAATGAAAGTGTGACGTTAATCATATTTCGACAATTGCAATTACATCGAAATCATGCATAGCAGCAGCGGACAGTAAGTTGTTCGTTTTGGTGCGAAGACCGCCATCATTATGGAAGTTTAGTACGAAATTACGAATTTGACGAGGCGTAAAACTAGCCAACGCCGCTGTTGGAGAGCCTAATGGTGGGCTCGGCTGCAAACGAATTGGCGCCGATGGTAGGATACGTGGTATGAGCTCCTGTACCTGAACAGCATGCAGGCAGGGCAAATGCAAATGTACGGGCGATGGCGGCAAGGGCGTCGGTGTGAGTGGCATTGAATGCGACGAAAACGATACATGGGATAGCGATGGCGATATAATATGCAAGAGTGGTAGAAGCGGTGACAAAGTCGATAATAGCGAAGAGGATGGCACAGGCGTAACTGACGACAATGTCGATTCAAGCGACGATCAGTCTGATGTGGCGGAAAAAGCAGTTGTCTTTATGTTTGCTACTGCTGCTAGATTATTATTTGATGCTCTGGAACTGTTGGAAAATTTTCAAATGGACGAACCTTTACATTCTTTGGCAGTAGCGTGGGATTTATTACATCTTCAAAAAACTGCTCTGAGACCCCTAATTTAAAATTAACACTCCTTATTTTGTCTAAATCAGCATCTTTTTTTACAAGTATGAAACAGAGTAGATCACTCCTGCTTATAGATGAGTGGTTGAGTACGTAATCAATAATTTTATCTGATGTGACACTCGGATTGAACGATGACAAGTGAACTCACTTCTTTGTTGTGTAAGGACTCACAACATCCAGGTCACATGATGTATTGCAGCCAATAACAAAATCAATAGGCGCTTCTTACGGTTTTTTCTTTTGGAATTAGTGACAGCTGACCAATCATTAGTACCGTTTAAATTCAGGTTTATTGCATTTGGGACTACTTTCGGATCTGCAACAGAGGCAACATCGTCTGTATTCGGTAAAGCAGCTTTGACGTCTGATACAGCGATTTTTTGCGACCGAGAGCGTGTTAGACGACCAGTACCAGTATTAGGCGTTAATGTACGAGCAGTTTTAGAAAAATTTTTTTTAGAGAGATGGTTCATATGCATAGTAGGAGTAGCAACACTTTCAGCCAATGATATGGATTTATCATGAACAACAGTTGAGGGAGCAAACGACGTCGCAGGCTAGGAAGGAAAAATCTTAGCATGAGCAGCAACAGCAGAGTATGACAAGCGACCATTCGACTCTGCAAAGCCTAAGGGACGAAAAGAGCTTTTAGTTCTGATAGTTCGGCAGAAATTTTAGTGATGACAGTCGTGTATTTATCATCTAAAACTCTTCGCTTATTTATTTCTGACGCCACAAGACTTTTTACATCGGCGACTTGATCACTTCACAATTTGCTTTTGGTTTCAAAGAAATTTAAAAGCTTTTCAAAACCTCCTCTTTGTAATGCCATGACTGCATCTAGAGCTTTAGTGAACTTAGGTACCATTTCAACACATTCATTGCAAAGATATCCAAAATTTCTGTTGAGTTTGAGTAGCTTAACATCGTATTCCGTGATCTGACCCTCACAGCAAACACGGTGATAATACTTTTTACAGAGGCCACTGCAGGGCACAACGAGGCTATCAGTTTTTAAGAAGCATTTATTGCACTTTCCACAAAAATCATCCATAGCAGTGAGTGATATTACGCTCCGTATGAAACAACTGTTCAGACACGACAGATAGGTAACGTTTATACGTGGCAGTTAGTTACAGCGGTTGAATAACGTTTTTACGCAATTTGGCATCACTATGACGAAACTGATTTGACAGTTCGCAGCTGATTGATTATATTTACAATTTATCAGACTATGGCGCAACAGCAAGTGCGAAAGACTCGAGGTAAGTAAAATATAATCAAATAATTCCACTTACAGCGAGTCCAAGTTGATAAGCCTCCTCACTCCTCCAACTACTGTATATCAGCACCAGATAAAACACTCAGCAACAGGTAAGCAGCCAACCCTTTGCAAGCAGCACGCGCCAGAGCCAGGAACAGACAGCACAGCCAAACGTCGGAAATCCAACAGAGCTGTCCAAATCCAAAGTGCAGACAGCAGTTCCGAGCCTTGACCGATCAGAAACACTGATCCCAGCTAATTCTCAGCCAAACCAAGTAAGTTTAATAAGCTTTCTTTAGACACTGCTGAAACCTTGACTTCAGCTAACAAACATCAATCTCAAACTCGAACAAATGAAAATATAACAAATGATGGTTGGCACAAGAATCTGTTGGCTTCAATGGTGCAAGTATGTTGGACACAATCGCATCGCTTGTGTAGTGCGGTCATACTAGCACTGTATTTGTTGAAGGTAGATTGCAAGTAGCGAAAATGCCATGGCTTGCAGATATCTGGTGCTTATGTGAATTCAAACATCTGCCTCCATAAGGTCGGTAAAAAAATTAGCTTAAGCGCCTTTTTCGCTTAAGTACACAATATTTGGTGGAATTTAATTGAAGGACGCTAAACGAATTATACTGTTTCCTTTAAAAAAGTCTTTAGGCGAAGAGTGTTACGCTTTGGCTTGGACTCTTTACACTATTGTGTAGTACACACCTCACTAAAAATAAGCTGCCTAATTTTTTTATAATTGAGTATACTTTCATGAAATTGAACTAAAGGTCGGAGCTGAGGTTTTGTAATTGAAATAGTTTTATTTATATTCTGATGTTCTAAAGGCATGACTATAATAGCCACATGCTGGCATACGCTATTGCCAAAAACTAAACGAAAAGCCAGCGGGCTGTTCTCAAAATCAAAAATGCCAATAATTGCCATATACTGACTTTGAGAAGTGCCACAAAATAGTTTGTATTTATTTGTGTATATATGTGAGATTTTTTCAAAATAAAAATTTTAAAAAATAATAAAATTTATTAAAAGCTAAAATAAACAAGCGCAATCTTTGCTGTTTGGCTTTTAATATATTCAAATAAATACTTGTTTGACATTTGCCTATGCTGTGAGCGATGTGAATCGCTCTACAAAAAGCCAATGAAAGTCAACGAAACTTAACGAAACTGTGTCAAAATTCCAATTATGGATATGCTCATATATTTACATGGGCTCGCTTTTATTTTGACAGATCCGTCTGCCAGCATGTGGCTATTATAGTCAGGCCTTAAGTCTTGAGGAAAATTTCTAAAATTTTTAGAGGTGGTAGCATCGCGGGTATCTACGATAATCGTTGGGATGCTACTAAGAAGTGTTTGTTGTTGCAACTCGAAGTACTTCGTTTTCAGCTCGCTTGTAGCTACTCGCCTCGCTTCATTTTCGTTTATTATGCAATTCGATAAAAGCCAGCATTTCAATTCCAGTCATTCCCAAAGAAATTGACAAGAACTGTGCCTCGTTTGTGTGACATGAAACTCTGCAAATTAGAAAAGACAGTTCGTTAAAAAATTAAACGTTAACCACTTGTTAAAAATACTTTATTCCACTTTATTTTATTAGTTTTACTTACTTTTCCGTATTTAATTGACTTTTTGCCATTTTGCGATCTATACTTTCTTTGTGTCAAATCCGCCAAGAAATGATTGTCGTATTCATAAACAAACGTCAGCTCGGATTTGCCCCCTACGTGTCATATAAGGCAGATTCAAACACAAATAAGTAAAATTCAATTCCACTACCATTTCTGATTGGAGCCAACTTGCGTAATCGGCCCTATTGTTTCAAGGCAATCGTCATATTGATGACCATACTTGTCGCAGCTCTAACAAACTAGCACCGTTATGTGAGATTTCAACTCCTCGACTTCACCTTCATATAAAACTCCATCGGTATCCATCTCAGATACATGAGGTTTTAACCATTGTAGTCTTGGCTTATATGAATGAGAGTCTAACTCCGAGAAGAACGATTCATTTTTCCGTACTTCTTTCTTCGCGAAGTCTTGCAAGAGAACGAATATTCGAATGCAAAAATTCAAATCTTACATTTGGTTTCAGATTACGAATGAGACTGTGAATGAGTTAATTTTCTGAGATATCATTTTGCAAGTGGTCTGGCAATTCTTCAATTGCAACATAAAGTCATCAAAAGTTTCATTCTCTTTCTGACGTCTCATCCGAATCTTTTCCTAAATATCGAAATCTGTTAAATTGTCCTAATACTTTTTCCGTTGTTCTAAACAAAAGAAGTCCCGAGAAAATTGACGGTGTTGACGGTTGAATTTTCAGAACCAGGGTTCTTACTCAGTAAGGTAATTCGAAAAGCAAATGCGATTCGAAAACAAAATCAAACGAATATAAGATTTTTTGTAATAAGTATACAACACTGCGTTTTTGTCAACTGTCAAAAAATCAAAATGTCCGAGAAAATGTTAAATTTCTTTTCATATAAAAGTCATCAGCACAATTGAAAGTGTTTTATTGGGTCGTCGGTGTATGGTATTGCCGACATATTCGATGAGGTTTCAGAGAAGCAGCTTCTGGAATCTGATTCAGATAATGGAGACAATACCATTATTGAGGGCGAGGAGAGTGAGCTCCGAACTGGTTCAGTTGCTGAAAGTCAACCTACACTATGCATAGATGGCCAGCGCCAAATTAGTAACCCGTCTTAGTAGAGGCGGAGAAGATATAGTCCTGATTCAGGAGCCTTGGATTCATGGAGGCAAGGTTTGTGGCTTGAAGATTGACGGTTATAAGATGTTTTTCGCTAGTTGCACTGGTACTCCCAGATCGTGTATACTAGCAAAAAATTGTATTAACTCAGTTTTATTATCTAACCTCAGTGATCAAGACTTGGTGGCAGGCAGTCTGGAGCAAGGATCGAGCAGCTGCTGGGTTGCGTCGGCGTACCTAGCCCATGAACATCCTGATCCACCGCCGGCGGGTAATCTGCGGCGTCTGGTCACCGAGGCAGAGAAGAAGAAGCATGGCTTTGTTATCAGTGCTGACACGAATGCGCACCATGCAGTCTAGGGAAGCACGGACGTAAATGAAAGAAGTGAGTTCTTGTTTGACTATTTACTGAAAAGCAATTTATATGTTTGTAACGTTGGGAACAAGCCAACTTTTGTTACTCGGAGTAGGCAAGAAGTTTTAGATGTTACTCTAGTCTCTGACTTCTTTTATTATAGGATCACGGATTGGAAAGTGCTTCAGGAGCACTCCTTATCTGATCATAGGTATATAACATTTGGTCTAAAGGGCCACGTCAATAGCCCAGCTGTCTTTAAGAACCTGAAGAAATCAAATTGGTGTGAATTTAGATAGGCAGTTGAAGCATCGTTACCCCTTCTCTCAGATAATCCCCCATCGACGACGCATGAACTAGATTCAATCGTGGAGCAGCTGACGGGGAATCTAAAGGAGGCTTTAGAAATCTCATGCCCTAAGGACGCCCTAAGATGAAAATCAAAACCATTTTGCTGGTCAGGGGAAATTAGTAATCTAAGGTCTCAGTGCATTAAGATTTTTAATAAAGCTAAGAAATCGAATAGAACTCAATGCTGGGATGAGTATAAATCCAGTTTAAAAACTTTTAAGAAAGCACTTCGAAAGGATCAGCGCAATTCCGGGAGGCTTCTCTCCAAGCTACTTAAAGAAATCAGATGATACTTGGACATCCTCTAGCGAGGAGACCCTAGTTTTTCTTCTGAAAACCCACTTCCCGGATTGCTGTGTGGATCCCACTCACATAAGGTGTGAGAGGGCTCCGGCGATGAGTAATCCTTCAAAAATCATAGCAGAGAACAGAATTAAATGGGATCTGTTTAGTTTCAAACCATATAAGTTTGCTATGCCTGATGGTATAGTTCCAGCCGCTCTACAGCAGACGTAGTCCCTTATCCTTCGATGGCTTCTTTTATTATCATTCTTGTCATTTTCAAAGGTTGCCTTGAAATGATAAAAATAAATAAACTGGCCATTTCAGCCCTTGGAAGGACTTTGACCTTGCTTCAATTGATCAATTGTGTTGAGCGTGTTATTAAATGCGTGATCACAAACGGCCGGGAACTGGACTTACGTGTTTTATGCCGATTTCGAACGGCTTATGTTCTCAAGAAGCTTTACATGACAATCTTTACTTTCTGAGGTTTGCCATTGTCTGCAGAGAGGTGACAACCGTACAGAAAAATTAATTCAATTGAAAAAACTTTCTGTCTGAGCTGGAATTGAACCCGGGCTACCGAAGTTCTTTACCTTAGAGGCTTTTCTCATACATGTAATATTTACATACCATGAAATGGAGGAAGGTAAAGGAAGTAAAGGGTGTTTTTTATAGAGTGATACAACTTTGAGTTGACATCACTGCTTTATTTGATAATCAATTTAATAGTTGATAGTTGCTTTTTGTTAAATTTGCTTCGACATTTTATTATAAATCAACTTACACTAGAGCAACGCTTGCAAATTGTGGAAATTTTTAATCAAAATAATGATTCTGTTCGTCAAACTTATGGTGCACTTCGTCCATTTTATGGCGTACATAATCGTCCTTCAGAGCTGCTAATTCGAAGAACAATAGATCGTTTTCCGACCCTATTTACTGTTATTGATAATGTGCATCCCGTGAGACGCCGAACAGTGTACACTTAAGAATCTGTAGCCGCTGTAGGAAAGCATTGAAGATGATCCTAATCAATCAATTCGCCGCCGTTCTCAGCAACTGGGGTTGTGTCCTTCCACTTTATGGAAAATTTTACGAAAAGATCTTGGCTTAAGACCTTTCAAGATTCTACTTGTGCAGGAATTAAAGCCAAACGACCATCGTATGCGCCGCCAATTCGGCGAATGGGCTGAAGCACAAATTGATATTGATTTTGAATTTTCATGGAAAATTTTATTTTCTGATGAAGCAAATTTTTGGTTGAATGGGTACGTAAATAAACAGAATTGTCGTATTTGGAGTGAGGAGAATCCTCAATCTTTTGTCGAAACACCATTACATCCACAGAAAATGACTTTTTGGTGCGCTTTATGGGCTGGCGGAGTCATTGGCCCATATGTCTTCAAAAACGATGATGGTCAGAATGTTACTGTCAATGGTGAACGGTATAGGAACATGATTCGAAGTTTTTTCGTACCTCAATTAGCTGGCATTAATCTTGCTGATATGTGGTTCCAACAGGATGGAGCCACATGACACACAGCGGGCGCTACAATTGATTTACTCAAGGAAACTTTTGACGAAAAAATAGTTTCACGAAATGGCCCAATTAATTGGCCCCAAGATCGTGTGATTTAACCCCAATGGATTATTTTCATTGGGGTTATGTAAAGTCACTTGTCTACGTCGATAAATCATAAGCAATTTAACACCTGGAAATAAACATTCGAAGAGTTATCGGCGAGAGACGGCCGCAAATGCTGCGAAAAGTTTGTGAAAATTGGTGTTCCGAATTGCGCCTTGTACGCACCAGCCGTGACAATCACATGGCCAAAATCATACTTAAACATTAATGTCATAAAATTTTCTATCAAATAAAGTTCGTTTTATTGATAATAAAAATATAATACTATGTTTTTTTATGATCTAAACTTGTATCACTCTATAAAAAACATCCTTTATGTATCCCTTAGGTGGGTGGAATATCGCAAACGAGTCCGAAGGAACTCAAACCCATTAGCCTTTTATCTATCCTGCTGAAAAAATTCGATGGACTTATTGACACTAATATTCGTTGTAGCATAGACACAAATTTGCTTTCAGCCTCCCAGCACGCTTACAGGAAAGGCAGATCTCTAGAAACGGCCCTGCACTCCCTGGTAGGCTTTATAAAAAATTCTTTTTTCTATAAGGAGTACACAATGGTAGCTTTTCTGTATGTCGAAGGTGCCTTTAGCAAAGCTCTTTCGGGGGAAATCATTGGCGCGCCCATGAAGTTTCGGGGGGATGAGTCAATCTGTGTACTGATAAAAAACCTGCTGACCAGCAGAGTCATCAGTACATCTTTAGGTGACTCAAAGACCAAGAGATTTGTGAGTAGAGGCACTCCTCAGGGGGGTGTTCTATCACTTTTATTATGGAATTTGGTAGTCAATGTACTTCTGAGGAAAATAGAAAAGGTGGGTTGCAATGTGATTGCTATGCAGATGACATAGCTATTGCTGCACAGGGAAAGTTTCCTAATACTCTCTCGGAAATGCTTGGGTCAGCGCTCTCCAATCTCAATACTTGGGCCAAAAATTTTGTGGGCTGGGGGTAAATCCCCAAAAAACGGAACGAGGAAATATAAAATTCCGCGCATTATTCCTCCACGTCTGGATGGCACTCTGCTAAATTTCGGGAAGAGGCAAAATACTTAAGGGTTATTTTGGATAGAAAGTTAAGCTGGAAACCGAATATACTTGAGTGAACTAGGAAGGCTAATGTCGCTTTATATGCCTGTAAGAAAGCTATAGGTAAAACGTTTTGGCTTACCCCGAATATTGCACGTTGGATTTACACAGATAAGTGAGGCCAATCTTGTTATACGTTGTATGTGTGTGATGGACATCACTAAAAACACATTCTAATTGCAAATTGTTAGGGAAAGTTCAAAGAACTGCGGCCGTATGTATCAGCGGAGTGCTTAGGTCCACTTCATCGGAAGCGCTAAATGCGGTTCTTTGCTTAATACCCCTTGGACTAACACTCATACAGGTCATTTCTCCATTATCGATCTTGCAGGAGCAGTTCCCAGCAACATCGATTACACTATTGCCACTCCCTCATTTGAGAACGGCTGTCACACAGTCATCCCAACCAGAGTAGAATGGGACGGGTTACTGTCGCTAAGCCAAGTTGGCGCACATATTTGTACTGAGGCACAGTGGGGCCAAAGTCCAAAAACGTGCGATTAATTGAGATGAGCCCTGTACTCAAAATATGTGTATATGGTTATACGAATTATAACAACGTAGGTGTAAAACAATATTCTTCAAAAAAATTTTAGTGAACAAAATTTTTTTACAGCATTTTAAAGTAAGAGGTTGTAATGATTTTTCGATGTTTATATAATAAAACTAGTGTTAAAAGGAAGCAATAGTGTTGAAACTTAGCACACTGATTTTTATAACGCTTTAAGTTTAAAAAATAAATATTGGGCACATTTGCCTAGGAGGCGTGGCTCCTCCCATATTGACTGAACAGCAATTTTTCCTCTTCTTAAAAGTAAATACCTTAAACTACCTATTTAATTGTACTTGAAGTAATATAAGATTATAAACCAAATAGGTCGACTGACATGAGTAGGCATGGTTTTGAAAACATACTTTAACTTACGTAAGTGTGGCTACGCATATATTGAAGATATTCAAGTCTTAATATTTATAAGAAAAATTATGAATATACAATAAAAATGATTTTAACAAACTTTTCTTTACAATAAAATATGAGTATTTATTAGTAAAGTTATTCCAAATCAGCATCCACATCGTATTCGTAGCCAATTTCGTCATCACTATCAGCATCATCTTCAGACATTTGTTAATTGTTAGTATAATCGTTTTCATTTAGATTAATTGTTGGACATATCAGTAGATCTAAGGCTGTTTTAGGAAGATGGTGTAAATTTCTTTTTGATGGCTTCCTCAAATTGAAATTGTTGGATCTGATGTTATAAAAAATTTATTAAATATATCCTCATTGGTTTTTTACGACTACATTTTCGTGAGCTATGTTCTCTATTGAATTTCAAGTCCTTATTTCGAGCTTCTTGCGCTTCTTCTGATAATAAACCAATTGGTAATAAAACATGCAATAACAATAGAGTTCAGCTACAGCTTTTTCGCACTTTCTCCGCATTAGATCATCTTAAGAACCAGCCCAAACAACATTAAAACATCTCAATAAGGCCATTCACAGTTCGAATACGCTGGTCCGCCATTTGTACGATCCGCTATTTGTACGCCTATTTACGAAAGCGCATTTTGCCTTGCTGTTGTTTTGCATACAAACGGAAATACGCAGGCACGCGGAAATAAAAGCAGCCCTTGGACGAGTTTGTTGTACTTCGTATTTTTATGTTCTGTCTACAGCCGCATAATCACATACATCACAGGGTTGCACAATCGTTTTATACGACAGTCACATGGCGAGGTGCTCACAGTTTGAACAATAACAAATGCTATAAATACGATTTGTTAAAAGTACGCTCAAACCGTGAATAGCCTTAATGATATCGATAAGAGTGGTCCAAAACAATCTAAAGTGAGAAAAATTTACCCACTATAATATGGGTTGGGCTCAGGGACAACACAAGACATAACAACTAACCATGCGTTTACATAGATCTAATCATACATTAGTTTTCAATCTACTTTTGAGTTGACCTTTCGATAAGTTAACATCAAAAAAGCTACAGTTGTTAACAAAGGTACTCATGCGATGTAAAGGAGCAGTAGCCATATAATTTGTTCTAATAAGAGGTAAGTAAATTAAATTGTTAGCATTTCTACTGCTTCTACGGTTAGTGTTAAAATTTATAAGAGTTAGGAGTTCTGGTGAATCGAATACACCAGTTATGAGTTGGTGTAAATAGACGATATCTGCAGACTTCCTTCTCTCGTTCAAAGATTGCATTTTTAATAGTTTTAAACGATCCTCGTAAGGAGGAAGGTTTAAAGTGTCCGTTGCACTTAAGCCCCTTAGAGCAAACCGAACAAAACGTTTTTGGATTCTCTCTATACGTTCAACATGTACATTGTAACTTGGGGACCAAACTTGACTTGCATACTCTAAGTGAGGTCGCACAATTGCATAATACAGCGTTGTAGTTGTGATCATACTATTAAATTATTTGGCACAGCGTTTCATAAACGCGAGCATAGAAGATGCTTTTTTACAAATGTAATCAATATGAACGTTAAACGATAGCTTAGAATCCATGCATATACCAAGATATTTGACAGCATCTACACGACTTAAAGCAGTATCTTTTATCTTATAATCAAAAGTTGAATTACTCCATTTTCGCGAAAAGGTCATAGTTTGGCATTTATCTGGATTTAGAAACATATTATTTTTAGATCACCAAATTTCAAAGGATTTCAAATCAGACTGGAGCAGATCTGAATTGTCTTTAGCATCTATTGTTCTGTATATTTTCATGTCATCTGCATAGATAAGTAGATGAGAGTGTTTGATGATGTGGGTTACATCATTAATGGATAAAATAAACAGAAGTGGCCCAAGGTGGCTACCTTGAGGAACACCTGATGCAGCAATAAATTCAGCAGACAATACACCTCGAAATCGTATTTGATAAGATCGCTCTGTCAGATACGATTGAATCCAGCTTACAAAAAATTGTGGAAAACCCATTAACTTTAGTTTAAATATAATGAATTTGTGTGGTAGTTTATCAAATGCTTTACTAAAATCAGTGTAAATACAATCGACCTGGTTACCTGAATAAACTGAATTTAAGCAGAATGTTGTAAAATCGAGGAGATTAGACACAGTGGATCTGCCAGTAACAAATCCATGCTGACGAGTTGCTATGACCCTCCCACAACGAATCTTCACACGATCATACACGAGCCGCTCGAAAAGTTTTGGAATCGATGAGAGTTTAGCGATAGGCCTATAGTTGTTTACATCATTCCTACAACCTTTTTTATTAATAGGACTTATAAAAGATTTTTTCCAAAAGGGTGGAAAATTACATTCCCTAATTGATTTATTGAATAATGTGGAGAGTGGTTGGCTTAGAACGGAACCACATTGCGTTAACACTGCGGCAGGAATTCCGTTAGGTCCAGCATTAAAATCTTCTTCGATCGATCCAATATACTTTAAAATATCCTCAGAATTAAAAGATATAGGGTCCAATGAAACCCTGGGTGTTGAGTTCATATATTCAAAATAATCTTCATCAGGATTAAAAGAGTCTGAACAGAATGACTCTTTAAAGAGAGTGGCAAATAGGCCACAAATTATAACGGGATCGTCAGTAAATCCGTCAGAAGTCTTAAATGATGAAGGGAATCCATCAGATTTTTTTGGTGTTTATGAAACCCCAGAATTTCTTTGGATCAGACAATATTCTCAGCTTAATATTGTCTAAATAATTTTTATATAAGGTAGCTGAGCAACTTTCAAAATCCAGAAACAAACGCTTGTAGGTTTCTAGGTCATTTAAGTCTAAGCTACAGACATATTTCTTCCATGCCCTATTCCTGTTGTTGCGAAGAGTCTTTAATTCCCTTGTGTACCAAGGGTAAGCACAATTTTTCACAAATTTTAGGCTATACGGCACGGACTCAGAAAACATAGTAAAGATTTCCATATAAAAAATTAATTGAATCTTCAAGATTATTACCATTAAAATATTCTAAAATTACATTAAGTTTATTATGAAGTAAATGATTCAACTTCAGAAAGTCAGCTTTTCTGAAACTGAATTCATAAACTTTATCTATTGATTTGGAATTCACTATATTTTCCCTGTCGGACTTGTACCATATGCTCAGTGGTGGATGGTAGTCATCAACAGCAGTTAGAGCATGGAGGGCCCTCTTAATAATCACATTGTAACAGTCTGTAGTTAAGACCAGGTCAAGAAGTCTTTCACAACTATTATAAATACAACTTACTTGTTGTAAGTCAGAACATATTGGGGGTTGGAATTAATTTTAAAGGTTTTTTTTCGGTTTTTGAGCATTTATTTAGAAACAACGGTACAATGTATATTATTCAAAGTATTGTCCATCGTTAGCTACAACATTTTCCATCTTTCTGGCAGCATATGGATTCCGCGCCGGAAGAACGATTCGTCTTTTGAGGCAATCCACGAATCGACCCATTTTTTGGTATCCTCGTAAGAAGTGAAGCGGTGCTCAGCCAAGCCATGCGTCATCGATCTGAATAGGTGGTAGTCGGAAGGGGCTATGTCTGGGCTTTAAGGCGGGTGGGGTAGCACATCCCAATTCAGCGCCTCCAACGTTTCCTTGACGGTTCTTGCAACATGTGGCCGTGCGTTGTCATGTTGAAAAACCACTTTGTCGTGTCTTTTGGCATATTCCGGCCGTTTAACCTTTAATGCTCGGCTCAATTGCATCAATTGTTGTAGGTAGCATTCCCCAGTGATGGTTTCGTTAGGTTTTAGCAGCTCATAGTACACGACACCCTTCTGATCCCACCAAATACACAGCATAAGCTTGGCGCCATGAATATTCGGCTTGGCCCTCGATGTTGATGCATGGCCGGGTGGTCCCCACGATTTTTTACGCTTAGGATTATCGTAATGGATCCACTTTTCATCGCCAGTGACAATACGATGCAAAAAACTCTTCCTTTTATGCCGTTGAAGCAGTTGTTCGCACATGCAAAATCGCCGTTCAACGTCTCTCGGCTTCAACTGGTACGGCACCCAATTTCCTTGCTTTTGAATCATCCCCATGGCCTTCAAGCGTTTGCCGACCGTTGATAAGTCGACTCCCAATGATTCTGACAATTCTTGAAGGGTTTGACACGGGTCTTCATCGAGCAAAGCCTCCAATTCCTCATCTTCAAACTTTTTCGGCTGGCCCGGACGCTCTTTGTCTTCCGTATCAAAATCACCACTTTTAAACCGACGGAACCAGTTCTCATAAGTAGAAATCGATGGAGCATAGTCCCCGTAAGCCTCAGTAAGCGTGCGTTGTGCTTCAACCGCTTTTTTCTTTAAATGGAAGCACAAAAGTAAACCTTCCCGCAAATTGCGTTTTGTTGGAACGAAAGTCGACATGTTCACAGAGAAAAAAATATATGTTGTTTACACCTCAGTGGAATGACACATACTAAAAAATGAAGCTTAGACAATGTGCTTTGAAATGAATATAGTCACAGGTGTGCCCTATGCGATCTATTGATAGTTACGCCATCTCTTAGAAAACCTTTAAAACTAATTCCGACCCCCAATATATTATCAACAAATATATGCTCTTGGCGTGTCTTCAAATTAGATGTACAAAAATATGTATCATCGTCTGAAGATTCCCATTTCAAGTCAGGTAGATTAAAATCGCCCAACAATAAAATGTCGTCACTAACGTCAAGAATATTTATAACGTATTCTATGCAATCCTCAAGGCTTGCATAAATTTCCACACTGCTCTTTGGAGGAACATAAGCATTAATTACATATACATTAGAATTACAATGTACAACCTTAATGCATATAAGTTCGATATTAGAAGAGCAGGGAATATCGATAATGGAACTAACGAAGGAGTTCCTAACAGCTAACAAGACACCACCACCGACAGCAGCAGTATTGCCAGCGTATCTGTCTTTTCTATATACTTCAAAACTATTATCAAACAATTCCAAGTCAAAAATGCTTCCATTTAACCACGTTTCAGTTAATGCGATAATATCTTCAGACAAATTTTGAGACATTAAAAAAATGTCTCGCGTCTTAGAGCGTAGTCCCCTTACATTTTGATAGTAAAGGGATAGCTTATTCAGTTTTTTTGAGTTTGACGAACAGGTTGAGTCGTCCTTCTAGACTTATTCTTAGGCAGAAACTCTGAAACGAATATATTATCGGTCCACAAATTAGAATTTAAAACATTTGCAAACTCTTCAGCTGGAACTGTGAGAATGAAGGAAGCGTGGGAAGGTTTATTCCCTTTTTTTTACATGAAAAAAAGTCGTTTTGACTCAACAAATTGTTATGTTTGATAAACGTCAATACGTTTTCAACAGTTGTGTCAGGCTGAAGACGTGAAATAAATAAATTTTTCCTCCTTGACACTGCCCTTAAATTTAAATGATTTCTGGGTTCAATAGGAGGTAAAACTGGACTATTAGTCAAAGGAGAAATATTAGTGGGTGACGAAGAAGAAACTGGAGTATTTTTGTTCAAAGATGCTTTGCGACGCTTATTTTTGTTCTTATTTTTGTTCTTCCTCTTACTTTTTACCTACAGTACCAGCGAAGACCTGATCGTACAGATACTAAATCGTCTAGACATGATTTAGAAATACCGGCAGAAGATGCATGAAACATTTGCTCACATGGACCAGAACAACTAAACATGGGGTACAGAATGTTTTGACATTTGCATAGCTCGTTCAAAGAACAAGCGACAATATTTTCCACAGAAAAATATTCCATGTTTAAAGATTGAAAAAATAAGCAGATGCCAAATGTGCTTTTAGGGCTATTATTTTAACACAACGAGCCCACAGTTAAGTTCAAACAAAGAACAAAAACAACAATCACTGAGACTAAGATAAACAAATCACTGCACAAAGAGGAAAACAAAACACAGCAAGCATGCAAAACAACAACACTTTGTTATTATGTTTAAAACATTAAATTGAAATTATTTATATTAAGTTATATTAAAATACAAAAGCTAATATTATGTTAATAATAATTATTGTTTATTATAATAAACACACTCACATGTATTACGAACAGATAGTTTAAGAATATAATTAACAAACAAAAAGTGCACTACAATTTCAGGACCGTGAATTTAAAACTTATTCACCGTAGGAGGCATTGGATACCATTCATATAATGTCACATAATTCTTGGCTGTATTGTGAGCAAATTCTCGAAATTTTTCAATATTAATGTCAAACCCAGTGGAAACTACTACCATTATAGTATGCATTTCTTTAATTTCAAATGAATATGAGTTGTATTGGAAGATATCTCAGCGTTTTGAAAAAATCGTCTCGCAATGTTACCATCATTTGAATTTCTAAATCCTGGTTTGGGTTGGTCTACAATCAATCTCATTTTATCTTTGAACTCTTTTTTTATACGGGCCTTCGAATCAAATACAATTTTTTTTTTATGAGGAAGTTTATATGACAAGTGAAGAAGACACTTAAAAACCTTATCTAACCGTGAAGGATAGATAACCCAAATGCTAAGTTTCAGTCTTTATGGCTCTGCTTAAAAAATTATCAATTTTATATAAATTCTTTACTTGTAGCGCAACATATATAACACCTTTGTGTGGAAGTGGTTTCCGTAAGAGTATTGCAAATTTTTCCATCAATCATTGCTAAAATTAAATTTTGACTAACTTCTAAATAGTTTTCTCCACTCCGCACAACAGTATTAAGTAATTTCTTTATTTCCTCTCGAATATTCTTTTCGTGTTTGAAAACTTTGAGAGACTCATTAATAAATTCAATTTTCAGTGGCCTGCACAATCTCGTAGAAGCAGAGCCAGGGTTTTACCAAATTATTTTATCCCCGCAAACTAATCTTAGCGGCACAATTGTTGTTATAAAATCTGATGAATCGGTTGCTTCAGTACAGTGAAACGCTTGCTTGTAAGAACTGTGGCCTGAACTACCATCAAAACTCCATTTTGAATGCAGACACAGGGCCTTCAAGTTTACAGTACTTAAAGTATCAATAACGCATTTTTGTACATTAAATAGCCGCTTAACTGTATGGTCAAGCCAGCTTTTTCGTCAAGTTTCGTTAACTTGAATAAGTTAAAAACACATATTGTTAGGTGGCAACCCTATTATTTCAAAATTTTATAATTGTTAAATTCTGACAACAGATTCGGATTCGGCTATCCATTTTTACCCTTTAGTTCGTGCCAGCTCCGAATTTGTAAAAATAAAAAATTAGGCTGGCGGCCCTACCCACATCTTGAATTTTAAAATTCTGACTTCAGATTCGAAATCAACGATCCACTAACACTGATAAATGATGTTTAAAACTCTTAAAAATACATATTATTAGGTGGGAGCCCTATTATTTCAAAATTTTATAAATTCAAGTTCTGACAACGGATTCAGATTCAGCGACCCATTTCAACCATTTAGTTTGTGCCAGCTCCGAATTCGTAAAAATATAAATTAAGGTGGCAACCCTATCCACCATCTTGAATTTTAAAATTCTGACTTCAGATTCGAAATCAGCTACCCCTAACACTGATAAATGCCGTTTGAAAATACATATTATTAGGTGGCAACCCTATTATACAAAAGTTACATCATTTTTAAATTCTGACAACGGATTCGGATCCAGTGACCCATTTTTACCTAGTGTTCGCGCCAGCACCGAATTCGTAAAAATAAATAATTAGGTGGCAGCCCTATCCACCATATTGAATTTTCAAATTCTTATTCTGGATTCGAAATCAGCGACCCCCTAATATTTAAATGATGTTTAAAATTCTTAAAAATACATTTTACTAGGTGGCAATACTGTCGTTAAAATTTTGGTGGCAACCCTAACCTCCATCTTAATTTTATAACTGTGACATTATATTCGAAATCAAATCCGTTGTCAGAATTTCAAAATAACAAGAATTCTCAAAAATACAAAAAAATCTAGGTGGCAACTCTATCTGCCACATTGAGTTTAAAATTTTGACATCAGATCCGAAATCATCTACTCCTAAAACTTCCAACCACGGAGTCCACAGAACTCTTAGAAGTCCTATAACGCTTAAGCTCTCTCTACACAAGCTCATTTAAAGTTTTGGAAATTTGCTTTAAATTCAATTAATTGGATACTTGTGAGCTTACAAGCTTTTGCCGATCGTTTCAAGCTTTTCAACTTTCTGCCCGATAAAGTAAGTATAAAGCAAGCATTAATATGACTTGTATCTGTTTGGTATTTTTGCAAGCTGGTTAAAGCTTGCTTTTTCAAGTTTGCATACATACTTGAATTCAAGTTCTTGAAAAGGCTTGAACTTCAAGACGGCTTGTGCAGTTCTCTGGTACGCATCATGTCTGCTAATGCCAAATTCTGATTAATGAAAAGCATAACAACTGCAATATTTTCATGGTTGTTGTAATTCCCCGAATCCACTTCGTGTTTTCAATAATTTGAACTTGTGTGCGATCGCTTGTTGTTGTTTTCATGTGCTTTTCTTTGTTTGAAATTTCGTATCGTTTATGTTGCATTTGTTGATGTACTCTTTAAATACTTTTCTAGGCATTTATGGCAATGCAAAATTCGGCTGAATTTAATTCAAAGAAAAACTAACGGTTAATTTGATTTCTTTAGTTCTGAACGAAAAGTTTTCCATCGATGTTCTCATTTGGAAAGTTAAGTTCGAAGTGTAAAGTTGTGAACAGTATTGTAATTCAACAGTAAGCGAAATTGGCTTAGCCGCAAACGATTTAAGATCAATATGAATTAAAAAACAAGTGTAAGGCCAACTGTATAATATAAGACTTAATTTTTTGCTTTGTTTTGTACAAAATTATTAAGAAATTTAGAGATTTTATGTTCATATTTTATGAAAATTTAAAAAAATGTTAACGCGAGGTAAATTCAAGCGAAGTTTGCTTAGCCGCACCACGTCGAATGTTAAAAAAAATGTTTTAAATTAAAAAAAATTTATGATATTTTTATGGGCCAATTTTAATTTTTATTTAGTTATGTAGAGTTTTTTGGCCAGTAATTTTTAATTGCAATTTTTAATATAAAAAAATATAAAAATTCAATTTTTTCTCGACGTTTCGTCACTTGTTTGGCGACATCTTCAGGGGAGGTTTTGTTTATTTTTTCTAAAAACACAGTAAATGAATAACAATTTTTTAGATAATTAATAAAAAAGAATAAAAACCTACTTAACATTAAACTTGACTTTAAAATTTTGAAATTACAAACACGAAACGTTACATTTCATTAACTTTTAAACAAACAAATTACTTATTTTAACAATTATTTTCTAAACTAGCTTTCATAGCCTATTCGTCAATTGCTACTGCATAATTGTTGTTTATGTTGTCAGTGTCTTCTTTATAGTTTATTGCTGTTTCCCCTTTTTGTTGAATTCGTAAACTTTCCAATGTCATTCTTTTATTTGTTTTATTTTCAACGTCTAAGATTTTCACCTCTTCAAAGTCAGCTGTGTGGCCTGTCGTCGATATGTGTAGGTCTGTTGTTGTTTTTTTGTTTTTTATGTCCAGCTTATGTTCTGCCATTCTTATTCTAAGTGCTCTTTTTGTTGTCCCTACATAAATTTTGTCGCAGCTTTCGTGTTCTGTGCCTTTGCATCGTAATTCGTATACAACGTTGTTTTTGTCTTCGTTTTTAATTTTCGTTTTTGTTTTTGTGAATATTTGGTTCAAAGTGGCGTTTGATCTGAATGCAAACGATGTGTTGTCCGCTCTCATTATTTTTCGTATGTGTTGGTTATTAGTTAGTTTTGGTATATATGTGACACCTAAGTATTTTTTTGTTTCTGTTTGGGAGTTGCCAGATTGTTGATTTTGATCTGTTGTTTGGGTGTTTTGTCTAATTTGTAAAAACCTCTTATTTATTAAGGAATTAGTGAGGTGTGTTGGGAAGTCGTTGTTTTTCAGTACTATTTTTATCTTTTTTATGTTTTTGTCCAGAAATTGCATGTCAGCTAAAGTAAATATTTTATTTATTAAGTTTGTCGCTGTGTTGATTTTTTGTTGCATTGGTTGCGTAGAGTGAAAATTTATTAGTCTACCAGAGCATGTTGTTTTTGAAAACCAGTCAAAAATTATTTGGCTATTTTGTCTATGTAGTTTGACGTCTAAGTATGGTATTGTTTGGTTTTGTTCCATTTCAATTGTGAATTGTATGTTTTTATGGTAACTATTAAGTGTTTTATGAATTATGTCTAAGTCTTTTTTCTTTATTATGGCTAAAATATCGTCAACATATTTGCATATGAATGCAATATTTATACCATTGTTTTTTGCAACCAATGCAACAAAAAGTCAACACAGCGACAAACTTAATAAATAAAATATTTACTTTAGCTGACATGCAATTTCTGGACAAAAACATAAAAAAGATAAAAATAATACTAAAAAACAACGACTTCCCAACACACCTCACTAATTCCTTAATAAATAAGAGGTTTTTACAAATTAGACAAAACACCCAAACAACAGATCAAAATCAACATTCTGGCAACTCCCAAACAGAAACAAAAAAACACTTAGGTGTCACATATATACCAAAACTAACTAATAACCAACACATACGAAAAATAATGAGAGCTGACAACACATCGTTTGCATACAGATCAAACGCCACTTTGAACCAAATATTCACAAAAACAAAAACGAAAATTAAAAACGAAGACAAAAACAACGTCGTATTTGAATTACGATGCAAAGGCACAGAACACGAAAGCTGCGACAAAATTTATGCAGGGACAACAAAAAGAGCACTTAGAATAAGAATGACAGAACATAAGCTGGACATAAAAAACAAAAAAACAACAACAGCGCTATCACAACACATATCGACGACAGGCCACACAGCTGACTTTGAAGAGGTGAAAATCTTAGACGTTGAAAATAAAACAAATAAAAGAATGACATTGGAAAGTTTACGAATTCAACAAAAAGGGGAAATAGCAATAAACTATAAAGAAGACACTGACAACATAAACAACAATTATGCAGTAGCAATTGACGAATAGGCTATGAAAGCTAGTTTAGAAAATAATTGTTAAAATAAGTAATTTGTTTGTTTAAAAGTTAATGAAATGTAACGTTTCGTGTTTGTAATTTCAAAATTTTAAAGTCAAGTTTAATGTTAAGTAGGTTTTTATTCTTTTTTATTAATTATCTAAAAAATTGTTATTCATTTACTGTGTTTTTAGAAAAAATAAACAAAAACTCCCCTGAAGATGTCGCCAAACAAGTGACGAAACGTCGAGAAAAAATTGAATTTTTATATTTTTTTATATTAAAAATTGCAATTAAAAATTACTGGCCAAAAACCTCTACATAACTAAAAAAAAAAAATTTATGTTTTGACTAATTAATATTTAGTTGGAACCTCCATTTGTACTAATTACTTCAAATTAATTTAATTTTAATTTCGATACTGTTAAATATTGGCGGAAGTTTCCATAATCAGCTCGTGCAATCATGCCCCGAACATTTTCGATCGGGTTCAAGTCCGGACTTCTAACTGGTCAATCAAGCAATTGTATTTTGCGTGATGAAAAAAACCCTTCGACTCGTGTGAAACGTGCATGCTGGCACGTTGAAATATTGTTCCTGTTCAATATATCCTGTTGAAATATTAAGTCACCATCACCATTTTCTTCCAAATAGGCAATAAGAACGTCGTCCAACATTTCAATATACTTTTTGGAATTCATTTTTATAGAAATAAAACAAAATGTAAGTTTGCCATAATAAGAGAAATCACCCCATATCATAACGGATCCACCGCCGAAATTCCGACTCATTCTTGGTGGGTTATTTGCACGTAAATCATGCCAATAGCAGCTAAATCCATCAGGCCGTCGAGATTAAATTTTTTCTCGTCCGGAAAAATCACTTTGCGCCAATTTTCAGTCCAGCTCATGTGCCTTTTTGCAAATTCTAATCTGGCTGCTTAATGTACAGATTTCAGCTGTGGCTTTTAACACATTTTTTTCCATTTAATCCGTGCTTTTTTTTCTTGCTTCAGTGTTTAAAATTTGTTGAAGTCTTCGTTTTCCAATGGGAAGATTTCGTTTTGACACTATTTGAGATGCGCTTAGTCGGTTTTTAGTGGGTTATTCTTTTATAGCGTTGCTTTGGCGACGAGTTATCTTCGTATTTCTCTTAGATTTTGGCGAAGAAATGCCGTATTTATCACCTAATCGCAAAAATTTCTTATTACTTTCTCCGATCTTTTTATTTGGAGGCTAATTGCTCTATTAGAAATCCCGTTTTCTTTTAGAACCTTAATTTTGCCTTTTTCAACATCACTCAAAAAACTTTTATTTGCCATTTCAATATTAAACCTTTCCAATATAAGATTTATCGCCTAAAATATCCAAAAAAAATTTAAATTAAAAAATAAATCACTAAAACTCTCCAGCAGTTTAAAGAACTTACAATTACAACACTTAAAACAAGACTGCGGCTAAGCAAATTTCACATCATTTGTCAACATAGTATGTACAAATATCTGTTTCGGTACCGTTATGTTTAATTTTTGTTGCTTTTTTCTACTGTTCTCATTCCAATTTGCAATGCATGTAATACAACTATAAATGTTAAGAGTAATCGCGTTAAATATTTCTCTTTCGCTGATTTCTTTAATGCGGCTAACCAAATTGCGCGCACTGTATTAGACATCTACATGAATGCATTCGGAAGCAACTTCAACACATTTGCTACGAAAATAAATGTTCATACTCCTTCACACTCAGCTACCGATTACGAATGAGCACATGTAAACAGAGAAGGAAAATATTTTCGTACTGTACTTAAGTCAGTAAAGCACCCAAAATAAATTGACTTGAATTCTTGTGTTACTCTGTAGGTAATATTTCGGTACACCAAGTACATGTAGTGGAATGAATATACACACAGCCATGTAGATAGAAATTGAGTTCAATTGTGTTAATAAGAGGAAAAGGCAATGATGAAATTTTTTTTTTATTTTATTTATATACAGAATTTAACAAAGGTACTTAAATACATTGAGCTCCATTGCTTGAATAGAGAGCTTTGAAGGAGCATGCTACATTGGCATATTAATATCAGTTGACTTCGTCTATTAGTCGGTGTCGGTTGTGTTAATTTGTTTTAATAAGTGTACTTCTTGTTTGTTAATGTTATTCCAAAAATTATTTGTTCGTAATACATGTGAGTGTGTTTATTATAATAAACAATAATAATTATTAATGTAATATTTGCATTTGTGTTTTATTATAACATAATATAAATAACGTAAAGTAATAGCTTGCCTTTTAGTTCTCAATTTAATGTTTTAAACATATTAACAAAGTGTTGTTGTTTTGCATGCTTGCTGTGTTTTGCTTTCCTCTTTGTGCAGTGATTTGTTTATCTTAGTCTCAGTGATTGTTGTTTTTGTTCTTTGTTTGAACTTAACTGTGCGCTCGTTGTGTTAAAATAATAGCCCTAAAAGCACATTTGGCATCTGCTTACTTTTTCAATCTTTAAGCATGGAATATTTTTCTGTGGAAAATATTGTCGCTTGTTCTTTGAACGAGCTATGTAAATGTCAAAATATTCTGTACCCCATGTTTAGTTGTTCTGGTCCATGTGAGCAAATGTTTCATGCATCTTGTGCCGGTATTTCTAAATCATGTCTAGACGATTTAGTATCTGTACGATCAGGTCTTCGCTGGTACTGTGCTTCGTGCAGGGCACTTTCCCCAGATGAACTTTATTCAAAAATAAAGCTTTTCGGGGAAAGTCTTAATACGTTAAATAACAATTTTCGAGAAATTGTCACATTTTTTAGCGAAATTAGAGCCGCACCCAGTACCAGCGTCTATGATGAAATATCTATTCCGGAAAATGTCTTACCTTCTTTGTCACAAACTGTTTCTTCCGGGACTCAAACTATTATTTCATCAGAAAAAGACCATTCTATTTCAAAAAGAAAGAGGAAGAACAAAAATAAGAACAAAAATAAGCGTCGCAAAGCATCTTTGAATAACAATACTCCAGTTTCTTCTTCGTCACCCACTAATATTTCTACTTTGTCTAATAGTCCAGTTTTACCTCCTATTGAATCCACAAATCATTTAAATTTAAGGGCAGTGTCAAGGAGGAAAAATTTATTTATTTCACGTCTTCAGCCTGACACAACTGTTGAAAACGTATTGACGTTTATCAAACATAACAACTTGTTGAGTCAAAAAGACTTTTTTTCATGTAAAAAAATAGGGAATAAACCTTCCCACGCTTCCTTCATTCTCACAGTTCCAGCTGAAGAGTTTGCAAATGTTTTAAATTCTAATTTGTGGACCGATAATATATTCGTTTCAGAGTTTCTGCCTAAGAATAAGTCTAGAAGGACGACTCAACCTGTTCGTCAAACTCAAAAAAACTGAATAGGCTATCCCTTTACTATCAAAATGTAAGGGGATTACGCTCTAAGACGCGAGACATATTTTTAATGTCTCAAAATTTGTCTGAAGATATTATCGCATTGACTGAAACGTGGTTAAATGGAAGCATTACTGACTTGGAATTGTTTGATAATAGCTTTGAAGTATATAGAAAAGACAGATACGCTGGCAATACTTCTGCTGTCGGTGGTGGTGTCTTATTAGCTGTTAGGAACTCCTTCGTTAGTTCCATTATCGATATTCCCTGCTCTTCTAATATCGAACTTATATGCATTAAGATTGTACATTGTAATTCTTATGTATATGTAGTTAATGCTTATGTTCCTCCAAAGAGCAGTGTGGAAGTTTATGCAAGCCTTGCGGATTGCATAGAATACGTTATAAATATTCTTGACGTTAGTGACGACATTTTATTGTTGGGTGATTTTAATCTGCCTGACTTGAAATGGGAATCTTCAGACGATGATACATATTTTTGTGCATCTAATTCGAAGACACGCCAAGAGCATATATTTGTTGATAATATATGTTCTGACTTACAACAAGTAAGTTGTATTTATAATAGTCGTGAAAGACTTCTTGACCTGGTCTTAACTACAGACTGTAACAACGTGATTGTTAAGAGGGCCCTTCATGCTCTAACTTCTGTTGATGACTACCATCCACCACTGAGCATATGGTACAAGTCCGACAGGGAAAATATGGTGAATTCCAATTCAATAGATAAAGTTTATGAATTCAATTTCAAAAAAGCTGACTTTCTGAGGTTGAATCATTTACTTCATAATAAACTTAATGTAATTTTAGAATATTTTAATGGTAATAATCTTGAAGATTCAATTAATTTTTTTTATATGGAAATCTTTACTATGTTTTCTGAGTCCGTGCCGTATAGCCTAAAATTTGCGAAAAATTGTGCTTACCCTTGGTACACAAGGGAATTAAAGACTCTTCGCAACAACAGGAATAGGGCATGGAAGAAATATGTCTGTAGCTTAGACTTAAATGACCTAGAAACCTACAAGCGTTTGTTTCTGGATTTTGAAAGTTGCTCAGCTACCTTATATCAAAATTATTTAGACAATATTAAGCTGAGAATATTGTCTGATCCAAAGAAATTCTGGGGTTTCATAAACACCAAAAAAAAATCTGATGGATTCCCTTCATCATTTAAGACTTCTGACGGATTTACTGACGATCCCGTTATAATTTGTGGCCTATTTGCCACTCTCTTTAAAGAGTCATTCTGTTCAGACTCTTTTAGTCCTGATGAAGTTTATTTTGAATATATGAACTCTACACCCAGGGTTTCGTTGGGCCCTATATCTTTTAACTCAGAGGATATTTTAAAGTATATTGGATCGATCGAAGAAGATTTCAATGCTGGACCTGACGGAATTCCTGCCGCAGTGTTAACGCAATGTGGTTCCGTTCTAAGCCAACCACTCTCCATATTATTCAATAAATCAATTAGGGAATGTAATTTTCCACTTTTTTGGAAAAAATCTTTTATAAGTCCTATTTATAAAAAAGGTTGTAGGAATGATGTAAACAACTATAGGCCTATCGCTAAACTCTCATCGATTCCAAAACTTTTCGAGCGGCTCGTGTATGATCGTGTGAAGATTCATTGTGCGAGGGTCATAACAACTCGTCAGCATGGATTTGTTACTGGCAGATCCACTGTGTCTAATCTCCTCGATTTTACAACATTCTGCTTAAATTCAGTTTATTCAGGTAACCAGGTCGATTGTATTTACACTGATTTTAGTAAAGCATTTGATAAACTACCACACAAATTAATTGTATTTAAACTAAAGTTAATGGGTTTTCCACAATTTTTTGTAAGCTGGATTCAATCGTATCTGACAGAGCGATCTTATCAAATACGATTTCGAGGTGTGTTGTCTGGTGAATTTATTGCTGCATCAGGTGTTCCTCAAGGTAGCCACCTTGGTCCACTTCTGTTTATTTTAGCCATTAATGATGTAACCCACATCATCAAATACTCTCATCTGCTCATTTATGCAGATGATATGAAAATATACAGAACAGTAGATTCTAAAGACAATTCAGTTCTACTCCAGTCTGATTTAAAATCCTTTGAAGTTTGGTGTTCTAAAAATAATATGTTTCTTAATCCAGATAAATGCCAAACTATGACCTTTTCGCGTAAAAGGAATAATTTAATTTTTGATTATAAGATAAAAGATACAGCTTTAAATCGTGTAGATTCTGTCAAAGATCTTGGTATATGCATGGATTCTAAGCTATCGTTTAGCGTTCATATTGATAGCATTTGTAAAAAAGCGTCTTCTATGCTCGGTTTTATAAAACGCTGGGCCAAAGAATTTAATAGTATGATAACAACTACAACGCTGTATTATTCAATTGTCCGTCCTCACTTGGAGTATGCAAGTCAAGTTTGGTCGCCAAGTTACAATGTACATGTTGAACGAATAGAAAGAATTCAAAAACGTTTTGTTCGGTTTGCTCTAAGGGGCTTAAGCGGAACTGACACTTTTAATCTTCCTCCTTATGAGGATCGTTTAAAACTATTAAAAATGCAATCTTTAAATGAGAGAAGGAAGTCTGCTGATATCGTCTACTTACACCAACTCATAACTGGTGGGTTCGATTCACCAGAACTCCTAACTCTTATAAATTTTAACACTAACCGTAGAAGCAGTAGAAACGCTAACAATTTAATTTACTTACCTTTTAGTAGCACAAATTATATGGCTACTGCTCCTTTAAATCGCATGAGTACCTTTGTTAACAACTGTAGCTTTTTTGATGTTAACTTATCGAAAGGTCAACTCAAAAGTAGATTGAAAACTAATGTATGATTAGATCTATATTAACGCATGGTTAGTTGTTATGTCTTGTGTTGTCCCTGAGCCCAACCCATATTATGGTGGGTAAATTTTTCTCACTTTAGATTGTTTTGGACCACTCTTATCGATATCATTAGGGCTATTCACGGTTTGAGCGTACTTTTAACAAATCGTATTTATAGCATTTGTTATTGTTCAAACTGTGAGCACCTCGCCATGTGACCGTCGTATTAAAAAATTGTGCAGCCCTGTGATGTATGTCATTATGCGGCTGTTGACAGATCATAAAAATACGAGGTACAAAAAACACGTCTAAGGGCTGCTTTTATTTCCGCGTGCCTGCGTATTTGCGTTTGTATGCAAAGCAACAGCAAGGCAAAATGCGCTTTCGTAAATTGGCATACAAATAGCGGATCGTACAAATGGCGGACCAGCGTATTCGAACTGTGAATGGCCTTATTGAGATGTTGTAATGTTGTTTGGGCTGGTTCTTAAGATGATCTAATGCGGAGAAAGTGCGAAAAAGCTGTAGTAGCTGAACTCTATTGTTATTGCATGTTTTTAAAAAAAAAAAAAAAAAAAATATACATATCTAAATTAACAATATTTACAAAAGTTTACTTGAGTTTAATTTGTAGCAAGCAAAAAATTTTTACTTCCATCTTGAAGCAACCAAATGATCTAAATTAACAATATTTATAAAAGTTTACATGAGTTTAATTTGTAGCAAGCAAAAATTTTTTTACTTCCATCTTGAATCAACCAAATGATCGGGCACTCTTGCAAATGGATGGAAGGCTGTTGTAGACCGCTGGGCCCGCAAAGGCGTATCTCTGCTTGGTCGTCTCAAATCTGCACCTCGACGCTACTAAGTCATCTCTGTACCTTGTATTGATGTTATGAGTGCGCCTCGATAGCTGTGTTGTATTGTAGCTGATGTCTAGTAGGTTTTTGTAGACTTGGAGGGCAAGTTGATATTTATGCAATGACTTTACTGGCAGAATTTTTCTATAAGTTAAGCTGTATAGCTGCTCGGATGGGAAGCGAGGGTGCAACTGATTTGTATTGCAGCCGCTGTAGTCTGGAAAGTTCCGCCGTGGTTTTGTACACCCAGACCATAGGCATGTAGGACAAGTGTGAGTGCACCAAAGCCATGTAAATTAAATATTTCGTGTCGACCGAGAACTTTCTTTTAAACTTATGTAGCACTCCGAGACCTGATAATACTTTGCGCTGCAACGTTCGTATGTGTTCGTCCCAGTTCAAGTTATTTGACAGCGTTAGGCCAAGAAATTTGACGTTATCCGCTTCTACAATTTCTGTCCCATTGACGTTCAGAATGAGCCTTTCCTCGAACTTGCGACGTGGCGAGAACATTATGAATTTGGTCTTCTCATCATTCATTGAGATGCGATTGAAGCGCAAAAATTCTGTCAACATCGATACATCGTGCTCAATTTTTGTTTTGAGTGCCGTCCGCGAGTGCGAAGGAGTAAACAAAGCGATGTCATTAGCAAACAAAAATAACTTCCCATGCAGTTCAATGTTTTGTATGTCGTTTATGAAAATTAAGAAGAGCATTGGTCCTAGGACGCTGCCTTGAGGCACACCGTAGCGACAAATTTCCGCATTGCTTTTTCCACATCCATTCACAACAGTCATCGGTCTGTCTGTCAGATAGTTTCGCATTACGTTAAGATCGACTTGACTAAAACCAGCATACATCAGTTTACGTATTAGTACATCATGGTCGACACATTCAAATGCTTTTTGTAGATCCAAAAACAAGCCGCCAACTTCTGCACATCCAGGGACGCACAAACGTCGTCCACCGCTTGCATTAATGCTGGCTGTGTTCCGGATCCGCAGCGGAAGCCATACTGGAATTTGTACAACAGCCCGATTCTGTCAACATGGGCTGATATTTGTTGCTTCATATTTTTTTCTATCGCATTGTTTATAATAGGCGGGAGCACTATTGGTCTGTAATTCTTTGCATTTAGTTTATTGCCGCCTTTAAATATGGGAACGACTTTCTGCTTTTTCAATCCTTGTGGGTATACACCAGTTTTAATGATTGCCTAGAACAGGTGTCGTAGTACTTTTGCACAGGAACCAGGTGAATTTTTGAGAACAACAGCGGGTATTTGATCAATTCCCATTGCTTTGTTAGGGTTTAAATCTGATATTATTTTTTCTATGTCTTTCGCACTAATTTCTTTAAACCAGAAGATTTCCCTTGCAGCACTGAGAGTACTTTGGTGCACAACAAACTTTTTAATTTTGATTTATAATTTTTATTTTTTTTAATATATTTTTTATAACTGTTTATTTGAAAATATTTTATTCAACTGAAATTTTCAAATGAAAATTTTTGATTGATACAAATATGAATATTTATACAAATGTTTTTATAATAACAAGTATTTATAACAAAGTGTAAATAAATTAACATAAGAATAATATAAATGTTAAGTTGAGGTAAGTAGGATGTAAATTAATAATCAACAATAGGTAAGTACAATGTAAGTTAAGAATCAACGAGAAGGTTAGTAAAATGTAAGTTGAAAATCAATGTAACAGAAGATAAGTAAAATGGAAGTTAGAAAATCAACTAATGTGGTGATGCAACTTAAAGTTATTGAGTCACCACATTATTCCCCCTCCTTTTTTAAAAAAAATCTTGGTAGTATTCGCTAACAGGTTAAAGTGTACTTTTTTAGTATCTTTATGTTTGGTTAACTGTGTCTGTGCTGTCTCAGTGTCTAGGGAGGCTGGTTTTATTCTATCGATGTTGACTCTTGTGTTAGTGTTATGTCTACGAATTGTGAAATATTTTGGTGTTCTCTCAACCACTTCGAAGGGGCCATCGTACGCTTCTTGTAGTGTTTTGCGGATCGTGTCGTTGCGTACGAAAACAAAGTTACAAGTACTGAGGGCTCGAGGTATATACGATTGGAAGTTAGTGTTATGATGCGTAATGTTTGACTTTTTGTTTTCTACTACCTCTTTAAGTTTGGCTAAGGTGTCTGATGGATTAAAATTCTGACTGCTATGTATTACTAGTTGCTGTGGTAGCCTGAGTGTTTGCCCAAATACCATCTCAGCGGGTGAAGCTTTAATGTCTTCTTTTACCGTGGACCTGAGTCCTAGAAGAATTAGTGGCAACTCTGTGTACCAATTTGTCTGATTGTTGCATGCTATTATAGACGTCTTCAGTTGACGATGAAACCTTTCTACAATCCCGTTAGCTTGTGGATGATAAGCAGAAGTGGTAATGTGTTTGCTTCCTAGATTCTTAACGAAGTTTCTAAAAGTTGTGGACGTGAATTGAGGTCCTCGATCAGTGGTAATTTCCAAAGGAACTCCGAAACGTGAGATGTATTCTTTTTGGAGTGTATCTACGACAGTGTTAGCGTTAGTATCTTTAATTGGATACGCTTCGGGCCAACGTGTGTTTCTGTCAACTAGGGTAAGCTAATATCTGTAACTTTGTGATATTGGTAAGGGACCAACTATATCGACGTGAACGTGTTCAAAACGTCCGTGTGGAATGTCTATCTTTTGTGGGATTGTCTTCGTATATTTGTGTATCTTTGCTCGTTGGCATCTAATGCATTCTTGTGACCATTTATTGATTTGTGCGTTCATTTTAGGCCAAAAATATCTTTGTGTAATGAGTTTTCGAGTAGCTCGTGTACCTGAGTGTGAAATGTTATGTATTTGTTCGAAAATTTGTTTGCGTAATGTTTGTGGGATATATGGACGTGTTTCTGAATTAGTTTGTTCGCACCAAATTTTAATGTTAAGTATTGGTATGTGTACTTGTTCTAGTTTGTAAATATGTTTGTTTAGTATTTCTTGTAGTTCTGAATCTATATTTTGTTCTTTGTGTAGAGTTTTGAGATTAATCTCTGAGGTTGTGAAAGCCTCTATCTCCGATCTTGAAAGTGCGTCTGCTACGGTGTTATCTGTACCTTTAATGTGTCTGATGTCGTTGGAAAACTGTGCGATGTATTCTAAATGTCGTATTTGTCTTAGACTTCTCTCAGTTTTTGAATGTAACGCTGAAGTTAGTGGTTTGTGATCCGTGTATATGGTAAATGTGCGTCCTTCTAAATAGTGTCTAAAGTGTTTAATTGTGAGGTAAATGGCTAGTAGTTCGCGATCGAACGTGCTGTATTTTATTTCTGTAGTAGATAATTTTTTTGAAAAGAATGCCAGTGGTTCTGTTTCTTGATTATGTTCTTGTTGTAATACTGCACCTATAGCAGTGTTTGATGCTTCCACCGCGATAGAAAGTTTTGCTTTACTATTGAAATGTTTAAGTAGTGTTTCCTTAGCGAAACTTTCTTTTATCTGTGCGAATGCTTGTGTTGTGTTTTCTGTCCATGTTAAGTGTTTGTCCTTTATTTTTGTTGCTGTAGTTACCATTTCGTAAATGTGTGTGAGTGTGTGTGCTAGTTTTGGAATGAATCTGTGGTAGTAGTTAATCATCCCGATGAATTTCTGCATTTGTTTGACTGTTTCTGGTTTTGGGTAGTCTTTTATGCATTGAATTCTATCGGGAGATGGTTGTATGCCTTTGTTTGAAATTGTGTAACTTAGAAAATTTATTTTGTCCACGCCGAAAATACATTTATTGGGTTTGATGTTTAGTCCGTAATTGTCTAGTTTTTCAAAAACTAAATTTAGGTGTCTAATGTGTTCTTCTTCTGTCTCACTGGCCACTAAAATGTCATCAAGGTATACGAAAACGAAGTCTAGTTCTCTCAGTACTTCGTTGATAAATCGTTGGAATGTTTGAGCTGCGTTTCGTAAACCGAATGGCATTCTTAGAAACTCAAACATTCCAAATGGTGTGGTGATTGCAGTTTTATGTATGTCTTCTGTAGCCATGGGTATTTGGTGGTATGCTCTGATTAAGTCTTATTTTGGAAAATATGTGTTTATTGTGTAAGTCTATATTCAAGTCGTGTATGTGTGGTAAAGGGTAGCGGTCTGGAATTGTAATTGCGTTAAGTCTTCTATAGTCACCACAGGGTCTCCAGTCATTCATATCCTTTTTAGGTACCAAGTGTAGAGGAGACGCTGACATGGAGTCTGAAGGACGACAAATGCCTACTTTAATTAAAAAATCAAATTTTTTTTTAGCAATTTTGTATTTGTTAGAGTCTAGGCGTCTGGGTCTGGAAAAAGGTAGCTGTCCTTCTGTAGTTATATGGTGTACTGTTTTGTGTTTAACTGGTTTGTTGTAGTCTGCTTCTGTAGTCAGTGATGGATAATTTTTGAGTATATTTGTGTATTTGTTTTCTAGTGAAATTAGTTTAGGTAATGATGTTTCTGTGAATGCTGTGATGGCGTTGACTGTTAATTGTGTAAGTGGATCAATGAGCTTTTTGTGTTGTAAGTCTATTAGGAGTCAGTATTTTGTTAAAAAATCTGCTCCTATGATAGGTCGTGTAATGTCTGCTAATATGAATGTAAAAGGAAAGTCACGGCTTAGTTTTAAATTTACGTTTAGTAATTTCTTGCCAAAAGTCGCAATCGTGCTACCGTTAGCTGCTGTCAGTATTAAGTCTGAATTTTTTTGGTGGGGTCTAAATTTATTTACGGGAAGTACTGTACCAAATCTAAAGAGGTATCTGCATACCCAGTTGACAGGTCGTGATATGCTTCTTGAAGGGGATCTACTTTTTGGGTATCTTTGGTAATTTGTTTCTCGTGAATTATTACGATATCGATCGTTTTTTAGTTCTTGGACCTCAATTGCCAGTTTGTTGAAACTTGTTAGAATCTTTGAGGTCGTTTCGGCAAACGATTGCGTAATCATCGTGAGTTCAGTAGATTTAGGGATGCGTTGGGTATCATTGCCAACTGAAGCTACTTCTGTTTCTGACATAACTTCTCACAGTTTGTCAGCTAATCTCAATAATTCATCTAAGTCTTTGTGATTAGATCCGGTCAATGCTATATTGAGACTTTTGGGGAGCTTTCGTAGCCAAATTTTAGAGATTAATTCACTATCAACTGTGGTACCGGCCAACATGAGTAGTGCTCTATAGAATTGAGATGGTTTTTGGTCACCCATCTCGGTGCCAGACAGAATTTTGTCGAACCTCTTAGTCTCGCTCAGAGTGTGTCTATCGATTAATGTTCTTTTTAAACCTTCATATAAATTTGAAGACGGAGGTTTTTGAATAAAGTCAAGCACCGTTATGATTACCTCTTGAGGTAGAGCTGTAACTAGGTATTCGTACTTTGTTTTGTCAGTGGAAATTCCTTTTGATTGAAATTGAATTTCTGCATGGACGAACCATGCGTCTGGACAAGTTGTCCAAAATTGTGGCAATTTAACTGATGCCGCTTGAATTTCTGACCGCATTGGAGTGTCAAATGGATTGACGAAATCAGTCTGTAAATGTAGGGGACGATGGTCGCCTTCGCCAAAGTGAGCGAGAGGATCAGAAGTTTGTGAAGGTATAGGTGTTTGCCTAGGAACGGGTGGTGGTGTGTGTGACAGACTCATAATTTCCTAAAATGTATGCCTATTAGTGTATTTCCTAACTTGTGTTGCCCTAGTGCAGTGGAGTGCCTACGAATATGATACAATTGGTTTCTTACGTCCCGATTGTATAATATTCGTTAAAAGAAGCTAAGTGTGTACCTCGTGAGAAACTAGAATAACAAGGCAACCTGAAAAAATTTTTATAAAATGTAACAAACAAAAAGGATTTACATAAATTGTCAAAAAAAATTTAACACAGTATACAAAAATATTTTTTTATGTAGAAAGAAAATTGTTGCTGCTAATGTTGTTGTTGTTGTTGCTGTTAATGTTGTTGTTGTTGCTGCTGCAAATGTTGTTGTTGTTGCTTTTATTGCTGCTGTTGTTGTAGATGTTGTTGTTATTACTGCTACTGTAGTTGTTTTGTTGTTGTTGTTGTTTAGTTTTTGTTGTTGTTGTTGTTGTTGTGGCTTTGGCTAGTGGAAGCGACGACTGATGAGGAACTTGAAGTGGAGGTGGCGTTGACGGTCATTTTTTGATGTATAAATTCCGCTGTATTAAGCGATTCTGGTAATTTTCCTCTTGATTTGAGTTCTTATTGGTGCACTTGCATTTGTTGTTGTAAGTCTGGCTGCTTGCTGACATGACATGAGAGTTGAGACTAATGCGTTCCTTGGATGTATGCGTAGGAGGCGACTTCCGTATGCAGCCAACTTTTTGCAAATGTTGTGCAAAAGTAGTATGATGGAAATTCGAGGACGGCAAGGTTGTTGATATATTAGGGAGAGTAGGTGCTACAGGCGTTGGCGATGGTAGCGAGGCCGGAGATGTTGGCGGACTCACTATGGTTTCCAAAAGCAGTGGCGTTTGCCAGAGAAACGGTGCTGGCAATGAAGTTTGATGCTGTTGTAACTGCGGCTGCTGTTTTTGCTATTTTGGACGCACAATGCCGATACTTGTAGTTGTTGGTTTTTGTAGTTCGCCTCCTGGCAGGATCGCCAGTATTTGGTGCACAACAAACTTTTTAATTTTGATTTATAATCTTTATTTTTTTAATATATTTTTTATAACTGTTTATTTGAAAATATTTTATTCAACTGAAATTTTCAAATGAAAAGTTGAAAATCAATGTAACAGAAGATAAGTAAAATGGAAGTTAGGAATTCAACTAATGTGGTGATGCAACTTAAAGTTATTGAGTCACCACAGTACGAAACGCATTTATATCATCATCCGCTAATTGAGGGATTTCAGAAGAAATGATTCGTGCACGTTCCACGAAAGCTTTATTTAAACAATTGGCCACTTCCTCAGCGTCAGATAGTGTGGCACCTTCGTCGTTTAGAATCTTCTCCACTACTTTTGCTCTGTGCTTGCGATTGAGGAACCCGTTGAGTACATTCCATGTATTTTTACTATCATCTTTGACCTCCGTGAGTCGTTTTTTATAGTATGCGTCAGTGAGATGCTTTTTTGCTTTGGCGACTATTTTATTTAAGTCTTCAAGACGACGCCTAAGATCATTTCTTAGAGGTTGGCGCTTTATTTTTTTGTATAGATTAGCTTTTTTCTTATTAATGCTTTAAAGTTTTTGTTAACCCAAGGGGCTAAGAGGTGTTTCATCTTTACGCGGGTTGTAACTTCTGCTTTACTCGAGCTGATAGTATCCAGAATAATGAGTTCGATTTGGTTGTATATAGCATTAGGGTCAGACAATGTCATTATTTCGTTATCATTAAGATCCCTTTGCAGACGCTCCGCTATTCTTTTATAGTCATATAAGGTTTTATTTATTACTCTGTATTTGTTTAATTGACATTGTATATTGAGAACGCAGCAAACAATATTGTGGTCGCTCAGTGAACATTCGATAGACGTGACGTCAACATCGACAATGTTTGAAATTATATTGTCAATAGATGACATAGATGCAGGCCGAGTTACAAGATTGTGACATGAGCGCATGCAGTACGTAGCAATTAAGGAGTTAAGCGCAAAATTATCAGGTGTCGATACTAAGCCATCGATATTGGAGTCGCCTGCTGCTACACAGTTGTAGCTAGAAGCTGGGCTTCCAATAATTGAAGAAATAAGTTTAAAGGGCAATTCGGCGATCTGTAGAAACCGATTACCATGAGAGATTTGACATTAGTTTTGGTTGTTGGTAAAGTAATTCTTATTAAGTGACAGTAAGATTCATTAACCATCTCTTCGAGTGCAAAGTGCAGGGTTTCAGCAATAAACATTGATAGCCCACCATGATTGTCGCCTCGACAGCAATGCACGCTTTTATATCCTGGTATTTCATACAATTGGCTAGTATTCGCCGCGAACCACGTCTCTTGGATGCACATTATCTGTGGAAGATGGTGAAATAATGACATTTCAGTGCGGAACGCATTAAATTTATCAATCCCTGCAATACTTCTTGAGTTAAATGACATTACATTAAGTTTATTGTTTTGCCTCATAATATTGTTGTTGTTGTATTCTGTAATGTTTTTATAGTAGTTCATTTTATTAATACAAGTATGTAAGTATATAAGTAGGTAATAAGATTAGCAATTGTTTGTTTGGTTTGTGTTGTTTTAAGTGCAATTAATTTCCATCACTAGCAAAAAATAAATGTGAGTTTCCACCTTCATCGTCAGTAACAAATTCATCTGCGTTCCCAGCAACAGCGGCATTGCCCGTTGCCCGGTTGAGGCTAAGGGCAGTTCGTTCAGTTGACAATATGTGCTAATTTTGTCAACACGTGAGTTCTCCGTACGTTTTGCAAAGATGGTGTTGCCTCTTGTGTACACGTATTGGTAGCCAACAGTTTTTAGCGACTTTGCGTGGCCGAAAAGCTTCAGAACTTTCATTTAAGCCTCATGCGTATTAAACTTCACCACAACGGATTTGAGTACTGATGGCGCTGCCTCAGCTCTTCTTGCGCGGTTACCAAAAAAATATGCTTGTGCAATGTCTTTGTGGCTGACTGAGACTTTCAGTTGCTTGAAAAGATCAGTGACTAGCTCGGTTGCCGTTTTGCTGTTGCTGAAGTCGTCTAAGCCTCGCAGAATAACATCGTTTTTGACTCTGCCTTCTGTTAGGAATTTCAGTGTCGACTTAACCTCACTTAATTCGGCGCGGAGTTGCGAGTTCTCTTTGGCCAGTTTATCTACGTGTTTTTTAGCTGCAGCCACATCTCTACTTGTACTACTACTTGTACAAGTACTACTTGTAAACTTGCTGCAATGCCTCCTGATACTGTTTATTATCCAATCCACTGCATAACGAGTGTAACCAACGTAGGCACTTGTCGCATTGGACAGAGACACCGCCATCAAAAGCCATCGAGCAACGCGGGTACATTACCTGGCTTCTCTTGCTGGTGCGTCTCATATTACCCATATTGCTACTACTTGCCTTGGTCGTACAAAGTAATAATTATATTTAGATCTATTGGATTTAAAAATTTTATTGAATAAAAGTATAAAAATTTGGGGTACAAAATTATAATCAACTTTTGACATTTAAACAGTGATGCCAAGTGAAATTGTACGGAAACTTAGCGCAAGGGGTTTTAGGAAGCTTTGAAACTGAGAATGATTTATATGAATAAACAATTATATTATTTGAGCTCTGAGGGAAAATTAACGTTTATTAGCAATAAATAATATAAATAAAAAGTTAAGAGAAATTTTTTAAAAAAATTCTTAATATATTCGGAGAATTTGAGCAACAAAATAAATACCGTTTTTATAGTTTTTTATACGTTTGAATTTTAGCGTTTTTAAAATATATGTTTGTAAACAGTTTCACTAATTCACTTATCAATTCAGTTTTGTTTTTTTAGAAAAAAGTTTACAAAAAACCAGCTGCTCACTTAACTCTGCCCACCAGTGTTGTCAGTATATTTATGTATAATTTTCCACAAACATAAAGCAATTCCATTCGAAACATAAACATACAATATTTTTTATAGCTAAAAGAATTCTGGACTCTGTTTTAAAAAATCTTTTCTATGGCTTGAACATATGTATTTGTTATACATACGCATAGATTTGCTTCCCGGGGGGGAATCTGGGGGCGAACCATTACAATGTTACATGTCTGACTGTCTCAACCTGGCGAGGCCAGCATAATCTTTATGAAATCGCCTCAAGTCGACTCAAACCTCCAGGTGGTTTTTCCTGGGCAACGTCAAAACTGACAACCGTTCGTTTGGCGGCTAATCTGAGTGGCGGGCCTCCCTAGGCTTAAAATAGATTGTGCGTCAGGTTTGAAGCCCACCCGTAAAACCCATTTCAATGAAAGCAATTAAGAAAAGAAGAAAACTGATACCCAAATCTGATGACGACTTCCGCAAACGAAAAACTGATAATGATTTATGGATATGCAACTGAAATGTCCGAACTCTAAACTGGGAAGGTGCCTCTATCCAACTGACTGATGTCTTGGAAAGATACAAAGCTGATATCACTGCTATCCAAGAAATGCGATGGAAGGGACAGGGTTGCATTCGGCATTCACCCTGTGATATCTACTACAGCGGCCATGCGGAGAAGCACGAGTTTGGATGCGGATTTGTAGTTGGCAAGAGACTACGGCCCCACGTCCTGCAATTCACACCTGTGAACGAACGACTTGCCATAATCCGCATCAAGGCTAAATTTTTTAATATAAGCCTAATATGGGCGCACGCTCTGACAGAAGACAAGGACGATGAGATCAAGGAAATTTTCTACGAGCGCCTTGAAAATGCTTACGAGCGCTGCCCCCGTCAGGACGTAGAAATCGTGCTTGGTGACTTCAACGCTAAGGTGGGCAAGGAAAATATTTTTGGTCCAACAGTCGGAAAGTTCAGCCTCCACGACAATACCTCCGATAACGGAATGAGGCTGATTGACTTCGCCGCAGCACAAAACATGGTCGTAAGTAGCACTAGATTCAAGCATCTCAATATATATAAAGCCACCTGAATGTCCCCTGATCAAAAAACCAAGAATCAAATTGTTAACGTTTTGATCGATGAAAGGCACTCTTCCAGTGTATTGGATGTACGCACGATCCGTGGTGCAAACATTGACTCTGATCACTATCTTGTTGCAGCCAAGATCCATGCACGTCTGTGCGCAGCTAAGAAAACACGCAACCCTACTCAGAGAAAGCTAGACGTCGACAAGCTGCAATCGAAACAGACAGCCGATGCTTTCACCACTCGACTCTCACTCCTACTTCAAAGCACTCCTCCACTCGATGATATATGCGCGATGATATATGCGCGCAGTGGACACACGTTTCCAACTCCATGCGTGCGGCTGCTGAAGAGGTGATTGGCTATCACCACCCTCGCCGAAACCAGTGGTACTATCAGGAGTGTCGCGACGCCACTGCAGAGAAAGACGCCGCCTACAAAGCCACCCTGCAGTCGCTTGTAACGCGCGAAAAGAGGAGGAAGTATTTTCAGGCGGAAAAAAAGACAGGCAGAAAAGTGCGAGCAGGAGAAGATTGAGATGTATGGTGACAGGAATTAGGCCCAAAAATTTTTCGAAAAAATAAGACGCCTTGTCTTATGGTTTTAAAACCGGGGCCTCTTCCTGCAAGAATAAAAACGCGAATCTAGTGACAGATGTCCAGAGTACACTGACGTTATGGAGGGAATACTTCTCTAAGCTCCTAAATGGTGACGCTGACAACAATCCCGCCAATAGGACAATCGAGAGTTCCTTATGCCTGCGTTGGCCCAAATGCATATCCAACTAATTGGGATTTTGATTTGGCGGATATGAGATTTATCTCATTTCCACGTAGGTCCTTGGGTTGGACAATGGCCGCAAACCAGTTAATATGAGTTTAGTGTTTTGGATTGTTTTTGAAATCAGGATTGTTTTTCGGGTACCTTAAATTGATAATCACTATAATTTAATTCGATGTTGCTTATTTATATGGAATAAAATATACTTAAATATGCGTTTGTTATGTATGAAATTTTTAAATTCCGCTGAAAAGCCAATTAATGTGCTTAGTGGAAAATCCTAATTGCCAATAGGGAGTATGTTTAGTACGTAGGTACATTCTGTCTGTCCCGACTGATCCGGGTAGGATCTAGAATATAAATCGTGCATGCGTATAGGTCGGGTATACGTATCTTTGGAAGATTCATACCTCCGGGCGAATCTAAAAAAAAAAAAAAATAGAGATGATATTCCGGTAACCCAAATTTCGGATGACAGCGTTGAGGTTCCGCTGCCCGACTATGATGAAGTTCTGACAGCTATAGCTCGGCTTAAAAATAACAAAGCCGAGAGAGCTGATGGCTTACCTGCTGAGCTGTTTAAGAACGGAGGCGAAGCTCTACTTAAATGCATTCACGAGCTTCTATGCAGAATATGATCGGAAGAATGCATTCCGAACGATTGGAATCTCAGTGTGCTCTGCCCAATCCACAAGAAAGGCGATGCTACTATCTGTGCCAATTACCGTGGGATAAGCCTTCTTAATATCGCATATAAGGTCCTGTCGAGCGTTTTATGTGAAAGATTTAAGCCCATTGTAAACGAACTGATCGGACCTTAGCAGTGTGGCTTCAGACCTAGAAAGTCCACCATCGACCAGATTTTCACGCTACGACAAATCTTGGAGAAGACTCAAGAAAAACAAGTCGACACCCACCATCTTTTTGTCGACTACAAAGCCACCTTCGACAGCCCAATAAGGAAGTACCTGTACTCCACCATGTCTGAATTTGGTATTCCTGCAAAACTAAAACGATTTTGCAGGACGACACTGACCAACACCAGCAGCGCAGTTAAAATCGAGAAAAACTTCTCCCCACCATTTATTACCAAACGAGGTTTCAGACAAGGTGATTCCTTATCGTGCGACTTTTTCAACCTAATGATGGAAAAGATCATCGGAGCTGCTGATCTGAGACGTAGTGACACAATATTCTACAAGAGTGTTATGCTGCTTGCGTATGCTGATGACATCGATATCATTGGCCATAATACGCGCGAAGTCAGTGCATCATTTTCCAGATTAGAAAGAGAGTCAAGTCGAATGGGTCTGGCAGTGAATGCGGATAAGACCAAATACTTGGTGTTAACAAACAAACAGTCCCAGCGTCTTGGAACTCACGTTACAGTTGACAATACCTCCTTCGAGGTTGTAAAGGACTTCGTTTATCTGGGATCCAGCATAAACTCCAGCAGAGCCCTCTCTCGACGAACGAAAATCACGCTCTATAAATCGCTCATCATGCCATGTAATAGTTGCTCGAAGATACGTTTTAAGTCGTCTTAGTGCACTAAAAAACGCTCAGATGAATCTGCTGATGCAGGCACAGTCAAAAGCAAAGCAATAAGTTTTTCAACTTCATTTAATAGTTTTTTTTTACAGTATCCGAATTTTTTGCAAATTGGGATACAATGCCACTACAATTTGAAGGTGTTTGGCCATTCAATTGCTTCAGCAATTTAAGTTGCGCGTGGAGGTCGCTCACATCAGAGTCATCTGCATAAAGATCTAGTTTTGTTTTTAGATTTTGTTCAGAAGGCACTTTTCCGTTGAAGGCTTCGATTACAATATAACAGTATTAAGCTGCATACTTAAGGGTGCTTTTAAACTGAAGTGGTGGGTTTGCAGTAGAAACTCTACATTTTTTCTATCTTTTTGCAAACACAGAGAAAGAAAATGGTTATCCGCAAGCATGCTTATGAAGAAGAGAGAAAGAAGAGGAAAATATCTAATACAAAAATATTATCGTTGTAAAAAAACTGACATTTTGAATAACTTTTGAAGTTTTCTTTTTAAATTGTTTATATAGCTTAAAAAGTGGGGGCAACTTCCCCCCTTGCCCCCCCTTCCGACGCCAATGCTGATAACATCGATATCATTGGCCATAATACGCGCGAAGTCAGTGCAGCATTTTCCAGATTAGAAAGAGAGTCAAGTCAATTAGGTCTGGCAGTGAATGCAGATAAGACGAAATACTTGGTGTCAACAAAAAAACAGTCCCAACGTCTTGGAACCCACGTTACCGTTGACAATACCTCCTTAGAGGTTGTGAAGGACTTCGTTTATCTGGGATCTAGCCTTAACTCAACCAACGACATCAGCATTGAGATCAAACGAAGAATAACTCTTGCCAACAAGTGTTACTTTGGACTCAGTAGGCAATTGAGAAACAGAGTCCTCTCTCGACGAACGAAAATCACGCTCTATAAATCGCTCATCATGCCCGTCCTACTTTATGCATCACAAACCTGGACGCTGAGCAGTTTAGATGAAAAGACTTTAGGAGCATTCGAGAGGAAGATTCTTCGTAAGATCTACGGACCAATCTGCGTCAATGGCGAGTACCGAATACGGTGGAATAATGAACTGTATGAGCTGTACGCTGACATCGACATAGTCAAGCGCATTAAAATCGAGCATTAAAAAAATTGGTCATGTTCAGCGCATGAAAGACGATGCTCCAGTGAAGAAAACATTCGATTCGGTACCCAGTGGCGGTCATCGCAGAAGAGGACGACCACATCTTCGTTAGAAAGACCAAGTAGAGGACAACCTGACGAAGTTTGGAATTTCCAACTGGCGCCAGCAAGCGAAAGACAGAAATGGCTGGCGCAAATTCTTAGATGAGGCCAAGACCGACATACGGTTGTAGCGCCAACTAAGTAAGCAAGTATTTGTTATAAAAAAATTATATTCCATATAAATTACAGGGTGAGACAAAACTAACTAAACTGCATGCACTTTTGAAATCATTAATAAAAAAAATTGGCCATTTCAGCCCTTGGAAGGACTTTGACCTAGCTTCTATTGATCATTTGTGTTGTGCGTGTTATTAAATGCGTGATCACAAATGACCGAGAACTGAACCTACGTGTTTTATGCCGACTCCGAACGGCTTATGTTCTCAAGAAGCTTTACATGGCAATTTTTATTCTCTGAGGTTTGCCATTGTCTGCAGAGAGGTGACGACCGAAAACAAAAATTAATTCAATTGGAAAAACTTTCTGTCTGAGTTGGAATTGAACCCAGGCTACCGAGTTCTTTTGCTTAGGGGCCACGCACTCTATTCACTAGGCTACGGCCGCCACGTAACTAAAAGTACGTAATGTAAAAAGTAGGTCTGGTCGAGTATAATACAAAATGGTGTATAAAAGTTGTCTAATATCCTCAAAATTTTGACTTACCGTAAAAAAACTGGTTTTGCACTCCTTCAAGCACTAACACAATTACCCAATTAGATATAAGCCAACTCAAGATATCTTGCTAGTTTTAGTTTTGTAAAATACAGATATTTTACACGATATATAAGACTTTGTAGAATTTTTATTGTTTCTACGCGTATTTATCAAGTAAATGTTAAGTTTTTGATAAATTGAAATTGACAAAGTAATGGAACTTTATAGAACAGCATTTTTTAAATTTCTAAAATTTTCATATAACTTGTTGAATTTATTTATTTTCAGTAAATTGTACAATTGAATAAATTAAAATAAGAAATTTGAATCTTTGCGTTTACTTGATTTAGGTACAAAGATTAGGTTAACTTGATTAACTCGTAGTAAATACATCAATATAACAAATTTTTAGATATCTTTTACAAATCTAAAATCAGTTGATTACTGGTTGAGTTAATGTGTAGATGCATGTACACAAAACTGGATTTTTAACGGTAAGTCAAAATTTTTAGGGTGTTAGACATCTTTAAATTGCAGACATACAACCTACTTTAAAACATAGAAAATTAAATAAAAATGTGTGAAATTTTCAATATATTAAATTATTTTTGTATTTGTATACATTTATTTGCAATTATAAGGATTTCTCATTCGAAAATTATATCGAAAGCTACTTGACAAAACTGTCAACACACGAAAAGGTAATTTATGCTAAAAATAAATTATTAAAAACACTACTTTGTAAATAAATTTACAATCGTAGATAATCAGAATAAGGCTTTTAGTGCTCCATTTGAAAATCATCTTTTTTTTTACTACCAAGCAAAATGTTTCCCTTTTAGCTCAAAAGGCGATTGCAAAATCTCTCGAAAAGCGAAATTTTCTTCAAACTGGCATCACTGGTGCACACTTTCTGCGATACCTTTTGTTTGACTTATTAGATCTGCAGCTGTGAGGAAAAGTACGTAAAGGGAGAATAGCTTAAAAAAGACAGCAAAAAAACGTTGTGCAGTAAGTTATTATTTTTTTATTAGGTATACTTGGTGTATGAATTGAAATTTACTGCAGTTAGCTATGTATTCTGCATACAAAGAGAGTAAACGATAAAACAAATTAGGTATGCACTCTGTTGAGATCAAACAGAATGTTGAATAATCTCTCTTCTGTTTCTTGTTAAGTTGAAATTATTACACACATGCTTGAAAGCTACTTTGAAGTGTTGTATATTAAAGTAAAGGATACGTTAAGCCAAATAAAATAAATGCATTCATGCAGAAGTCTAATTCATATAACAATTCTGTATCCCCAGAAACTATTATGTTTGTTTATGGCCTAGTGTTGGCAATGAAAACTAATCTACCACAAAATCAGGAAGGGCGATCAGCGTTCATTGCACTGCAGCACAGTAATATTATTCAATTCAATACCAAGGCCGGCATATTCAAAACAGAATTAATAAACAATAAAATGAACACTGATCCACCGCGATGACAACTGGGCGATAAGTTTTCATTTTAGTAAAGAACAACAAATCAAATCAACTAAATGCGGAAGGCAATCTTGCACAACTGCTAAGTACAGCACATTAAATGATACGTAGAAATAAGTAAGAACCGACATAATTCACCATGTCTACAAAACAAAGAGGTAAAACATATAAACAGGGTGCGGTCAGAGACTAAATCCACCAGTAGGGAAGCTTATGGTAGCGACTAGGACCTATGGGTATCCTCACGGGAGGATAAGACAACAGTGAGTGAAACACTCATACACTATACCATATATCATACCATGATTCCACTTAGTTACAAATAAAGCCCTGCTGTATGTCTGCCGGCAACATGCCTCGGAAGTTCAGTATACATGCTCGCCTCCACACCCGCTAATATCTTTTTTCTCTTAACATGTCCTAGGACGGCATGTATGTCACATGAACTGTTGTAGCAGCAATGCCGCATGCATCTCATGCAGAATGAATACCGTGAGATAAATGCAGCATTAATGTCATGAGATGCATGCAGCATTGCTGACACGGCAGTTAATTTAGCAGACATGCCTTCCTAGAACATGCCTAAAGAAAAAACATGTAAACTGGTATGGAGGCGAGCATGTCTGTTGATCTTCTGAGGCATGTTTGGATATGGCAGACACTCTATATATAGAGCTGTAGCTAAAATAATATAAATTTAAAATTTTTCATATTTAATATTTTGTTTGAATGGTCGTGAAGTCTCTATTATGCCTGCATTTGAGATCTTGGTACCAGGCAATCAAAAAAAATAGCAAGCAAAGTGCGGTTGAGCGTCGTTGTTGTTGTAGAGTTTGTGCAGTTAGCTGGAATTTTTTTTGTAGACGTTGTGAATTTCAATTGAAAATTTTTCTATACGACCTTGTTATTTATTATGTTGATTTTCAATGATTTAAATATAAATTCTAAATGTTTGATAGTTTAAATCATACCTGATTTTAAATACAAGTTCTAGTTGCTTGATAGTTAAAAATCGTTTATTGAGGTCAGGTTAGAACAATTAATCGCTCTAAAGAATTTTTCCAAAGAAACAACAACAACATTTTTCGATATGAAAAGGAAAACATCACTAGCTGCTTTTATTGCAATATCGGCTCTGCTACAGACTTAATCAGAAATCTTAATAATGCCGGCGGGAATAGGTCCCGGCCGTGACATGCCGTACAAGCGCACTAGCGCACTACACCACAGAGGCGATGAGATTTCATTGTCAATTTCTCTTTTCATATTTTCCTGTTGTTGTTGTATTTTTGCTTTCCTTTAGTTTTATGCTTATGTCACTATTATGGAGTCCAACAGTCTAGTCTGTTGGAATTCACCACTATTTCAATTGGTTAGAGTCATAACAATCGAACTATTTTTGAAAACAGTTTATATCAACTTTTTACATTTTTTACAAATTGTTCAAAATTTTTAAAAAATTTTAAAATATCCGTCAAATGAACATTACAAGGCGTAAGAAGCTTCGCTTTAAAAACTCGTTATTCAAGACTAAAAATCGAGACAAACCATTTCAGAAACATAATTTTTTTACGATATCGACGAAAATGTTCTTTATGCGTTACCTACTTTCTCACAAGTTCTTCTCCGACTCAAGTAAATGTTAATAAAAGCTTTCCTCAAAAAATGTTTAAGATATAACAGTAAAATAATTTTGCAAAATATTCCAATATCTTTGCTTGTAAATAAATACCTGATTTTGTTGATTTTGCTCTGCCATTGCTTTTTCTTTCGCTTGCCTTTTACATTTGTATCTGTGGTTTTGAAACCATATTTTGACCTAAAAGAGTAAAATGAAAAATTGAGTAAATTATAAAATAAATAAATTTATTATTGACCACTCGATTCTAAAAGTTTTTCGTATATGTGACTATAAAAAACTCATATATTTCTTATTTTTATAGCATATGATATCACTTGTGATTTAAAGAGAAGCTAAAAAGTAAAAGTGTATTTTTACATTAAATGTGACAGCTATTTTCAAAACTTTTTGTGTGTTTGAAAAATTTTCACAATTCATGAAGTAAAAACTACCGAAGTGAACTACCTATATATTAAACACTAGTATTCCTGCCACTAGACTTTGATTTGCCACGAACCGCCTTACTGCTATATGGGCATTTCCGTGGTCGCACACATAACGTTCGTACGCCTACGTACGTTGTTAAAAATTAAAAAAAGGAAAGAAAATTTAAACTTTTTGTCCCGGTTTGATTTTTGGATAGCACTCCAGTAGTACTATATTTAGTGTAAAGGGTAGAAGCCTTTCTATTGCTTTATTGCTATTGTCCAATGATATAAGCAAACAAAAAAGGACGCTACAAAAAAGGACGCTACAAAAAATAGAAGTGGTTTGTGTCTGCATCAATATAACAAAAAATCTGCAAAGTGTGTACGAGTTTTTTTATCAAAGCTATATTAATATTATCTGGAAAAATGTTGGTATATATTCGTAGTTGTTTCGTTGAAAAGTCTTTTTTAATTATTTGTATACAAACCAATATATAATACGTTACGATACATACTTTACGATAGAGGTTTTTCTCTTGAAATAAGTAGAAATTATTTTTAGTTTTATTTTTTAATTTAACTAAAAAAACATACAAAGTGTAATTCAGAACCGTAAAAATCGAAAACTGAAAATAATTGAATTAAACTTTGTACTCTACGAGTTTTTACTATACTTATAAAATTTCAACTTTTATTCAAATTTTTTTACGTTTGTCACCATCTTTCAATTTTTGATGCCATTCATCATGTTTGTTTCCATTTAATAAAACTGCAAATAAATATAAGCTTTCACTACTCTCACAATACAAATTTAAACATTTTTCTTTATTATAGCGCACAGGGCGCTTTTTTCGATTTTAGGATGACATTTGCATTATCTCAGAAACTATAAAAGCTAGGGCCATGGCATTTCGTACAAATGAGTTTTACAGCCCTATTCTTGCAAATTAACAAATTGTAAACCATTATTTTGAATATTTCTATGTGATTGTTGTAATTTTTTTGATTTCAAAACAAAATTTGAAGCTTAAAAAAATTTTAGCTTTAAATATTGTATTGAAAACAACAAACACATAAAAATATTCAAAATACTGGTTAACAATTTGTTAATTTGCCAGAATAGGGCTGTAAGCCTAAATAAAGTAACAGCACAAAAAAAAAAATTAGAATTTTAGATTAAATAAAAAAAACCCACATGAAATTGCTTATGTATGTTTTTAAAGTAAATTTAATTTATTTAACTTCACTTAAACGTCATAATAAAAATATTTCAAATCGGATAACTTTGAGATACATCTCCTATTAAACACTTTTACCAAATTAACGAAATTTTTTAAATGGTTGCTATGAATTCTAAAATTCTATTTTATTTCTTTTTTTAATTTAAGAGTACCTACAAATTGTCTTGGAAATCAGTGCATTTTAGAGCAAAATTTTATTTTTAAGACTTTTTTCAAGTTAATTGATTTTTCTTTAAAGTTTTTACAGAAAAAAGGTAGAAGTACTATATTTTATGATAATTACAGCCTTCGACTTTAATAATGCTTAATTAGCGAGATATTTTCTACTAAATTTTACTTGAATCTTCATTCCTTGAAAAATTTCCAGTCATATTTCAACGATTTTTCTATTTTTATTTATTAACATTTTTTATGGTGTTTTATATTAAATTCAATGGCGATTAAGACGGAAAAAAGTAAAAAAAACAAAACCTTGAAATATACTTTGTACCATTTCTGTCTCTCAACACGGTTTTCTGAAGGGTAGGTTCACTACTACAAACTTCTTAGAGTTTACTACGCGTGTTATAAATGGTTTTACTTTAGGACTGCAGACTGATTTAATTTATACGGACTTTAGCAAAGCCTTCGACAGTGTTAATCATAATCTTCTTTTGAAAAACTCCACCTTATTGGGTTTCCTGTCACATTATTAAATTGGATAAATTCGTATTTATCTAGAAGTACTCAAAAGGCTTTATATAAGAATTATCTTTCAAAAACTATTTTGGTCACTTCTGGCGTTACTCAGGGCAGTCATCTTGTACCGGTTTTGTTTTTACTATTCATTAATGATCTTCCTTCGGTAATAAAACAAAGTAAGGTAATGTACACTGACGACCTGAAACTTTTTTCGTTACAAATCACCCGAAGAACAAGTTTTTTCGATCTTGGTGTTATTATGTATTCAAAACTTCGCTTCAATCTCTACGTTAATATGGTGATAAATAAGGCAAGAGGAGTCCTTGGTTTTATTAAAAGATGGGTTAAAAAATTCAGTGATCCCTTTACTACTAAATTATTATATACCTCTCTCGTAAGGCCAATTCTTGAATATGCATCAGTTATATGGAACCCACAACATAATGTCTACATCGACGCCAGAGAATCCGTTCAAAAACAGTTTTTACTTTTTGCTTTACGTCATAGTCGTTGGAATTCCAATATTATGCTTCCATCGTATGAAATACGCCTTAAGATTATTTTACTACCTTCCCTTAGAAGCAGAAGAATGATGCTTAATGTTACGTTTCTGTATAAATTACTTCGTGGCGAGATTAATTCGGAATATCTCATCTCAGCTCTAAATTTTAACATCCCAAGGAGAGGAACTAGACATTTTCTGTTTTTCAAGTTGAATCAGTGCAATTCTAATTACGATGTATGTGCAGCGATTTCAATAATAACTTCAACATGATTAATTTTTCTGATTCGGTAGACGTCTTAAAACGGAAAATTATATTACATTTAAATAACTTAATCAATTTAACTTCATCCTATTATTCTTAACGCAGTTTTTATAACAATGTAATATCGGTAATTGAGATTGTTCTGTTTCTCCGTTTTGTCTCAATATTATGTTTTGTAAAATAAGCACCATCAATGAATGAATCGTTTTTCAAAACTTGCTTTTTTATTATTCAATATTTTAATTTTAAATCGAATTGTGATTTACGTGCTCCCGTGGCTTCCTGATTTGAAATTAGACTGAACTCACGCTATCAACTGGATTGGTGTGCCAGAGTATTTCTCTTTTCCACACCAGTTTATGCCTGCGTTGGCCCAAATGCATATCCAACTAATTGGGATTTTGATTTGGCGGATATGAGATTTATCTCATTTCCACGTAGGACCTTGGGTGGGACAATGGCCGCAAACCAGTTAAAATTAGTATAGTGTTTTGGATTGCTTTTAAACTCAGGATTGTTATTTCGAGTACCTTAAATTTCTTATTTATATAGAATCAAATATACTTAAATACGCGTTTTATATATATTCAATTTTTAAATTCCGCTGAAAAGCCAATTAATGTGCTTAGTGGAAAATCCTAATTGCCAATAGGGGGTATTTTTTAGTACGTAAGTGCATTCTGTCTGTCCCGGCTGATCCGGGCAGGATCTAGAATGTAAGGGGTCGTCCATAAACTACGTTACCAATTTGGGGGGGGAGGTGTTTAGATATTGTAACGTTACCAAAAGATATTGTAACGTTACCAAAACGAAAAACCTTTAATTAGTAACACAATCATTTCAAAAATTTTTAACCTAACATGTTTATGTTTATTCGTCTGAATTGATGATTAACTTTTGTTACAACGATTTCTTCCATCACCTTTTCCCTCGACACAGGAACCTTTTGGTATTCCTTCACCATCTCAGCACACGTCTGAAAAATTTGGATCTTTGCTTTTGCGACAGGCTTTAACGTTAAGGCCTGAATGTTCTTGATCAAAGGAGATACCGTATGACATGTACTGTCCTTCTCAGAAAGAAGAAATCGGTTCAAGGTCGTGTCCTACCTGTGGCTTGTATTTCGTTTTTAAAACTTCTATGAATTGCCATAAGTTTGTATTATATCGTTTACAATAAATCGGAATAAAAAATACTATTTAAATAAATGAATTTTCAGAAAGCATTGACACAAAAACACAGAATTTGGTGCATCTCGGGTGAAGCCTTTAAGGGTACTCTGTCAAAGACCAGGTGAATTTCTTTGCGTTAGAAATGAGGATTCACCTGAATGGGTCGACATAGAATCCGATGAAAAATTCTATTTTGAAGAATCCTCAACAAAGCTACCAGCTTCTTCTATCCCAGTGATTGAGAGCATCGAATCTTGGATCGCAGATGGAATAGCTTTTACAGACGATATTAATTATTGATTTTTTCCAATTGTTCCTTTAATGTATCTAGTCATACTAGTCACTAATACTAGTGAAAATTGTCAGAGCTAGTCAAAATATATAATCATTCGAATGAATTAATTTCATATGTCACGTTACTTTATGGGAGGGGTTTTGAAAAGCACTACGAAAAGTAACGCAGGGGGAGGGGGGTAAAAAAAACCGGAAAATCAGTAACGTAGTTTATGGACGACCCCTAAATCGTGCATGCGTATAAGACGGGTATACGTATCTTTGGAAGATTTCATACCTCCGGGCCAATCAAAAAAAAAAAAAAAAGTAATCAAGAGGCGTTAAGTCGCATGAAAGAGGGGTCCAGTTAACAGGACCACTTTTGTAAATAAAGTTGCCACCAAATTGATTTTGCAATAAATTAATGGTTAAGCGCGCAGTATGGCAAGTTGATTTTGCAATAAATTGATGGTTAAGCACGCAGTATGGCAAGTTGCGCCGTCTTTTTTGGAAGGAAATGTCGTCGATGTTTAGCTGATTAATTTTTAGAAACAAAAAATCAGTCAACATGGATCGATAGCGCTCGCCATTCACCGTAACGGCTGCTTCGTCCTCATTTCGAAAGAAATAAGGACCGATGATGCCGCGAGCGTGTAAACCGCACCAAACAATTTTAATGGATGCAATGGTAATTCGTTAATTGCTTGAGGGTTGTCTTCGCTCCATATACGTTCAAGTTTTGCCTTTCAAGTTTCAATACATTCCCACGTTTTTACTAACATACGCTTACTTTTAAAAATTGCCCACCAGCTGGCTTTCAAGTTTTCCTTTCAAGTCATGTGGCAACTTGGTGGCCAAGTTTTGAACAGCTGATCAGAAAATGCGCTGATGTGAAAATATTCTGCCCTAAATTTAGTAATCCACAAAACCAATAAAAATAATTATGTTTTCAACATTCAACATTTTCAATTGTCAAACCATAGACAACAACCATCGAAACTTCTCATGCAGCTGAAAAAACACTCCATATTATTAAATGAGCAATATTTGTTTGTTTGTAAATAAGTTCACGAAAACGGCCTGAGCGATTTCAATGAAATTTTTAGTATAGGGGCTTACGGCTGTACGACAAAAAAAAAATCCGGTTAGCAGCGTAAATTAGGGTATTGTATCGATTTAGGCGGCAAAATTATTTTATTCGGTAAATAGTTTCTATCCTAGTCTTTTATATCATTTGAACCCAGTACGACCATTTGGGTATATTCAACACTGTTCAACATTGCAAAAAAAATTCGTTTAGCAGACCCCAAAATTGGTCATTGGGGTATTTGACCAATTTAGGCAGACAAAATTATTTTATTCGGTAAGTAGTTTCTATTAAAGTCTTTAATTTAATTTTAACTCCCATTGTAACCATTGGGACATATTCAGCACTGTTCAAAATTGCAAAAACAATTCTTTAAGCTGCACACGTTGGGGTATTTGACCGATTTAGACAGAAGAAATTATTTTATTCGGAAAATAGTTTCTATTTAAGTCTGTTATTTGATTTTAACCCTGTACGACCATTGGAACATATTCAACATTCTTCAACATTCAACATTCAAAAATTTTCACCAATTCTGTGTTTAATAAAATTAACTTTTGGCAGTCCAAATCGGTGAAATACCCCTATGTACATCCCGAAAAATGTTCACACCCGAAGTTCGATTCCAAAATCTAGATATTTTAATAACTGCTGGCATCCCTAATTAGGGCATTGCGAAAATTTATATCCCAAAGCGATTTCGATGAAATTTTCAATAATGGGGTTTCCGGGCAAAAAATCGATCAATCAAACTATGTAAGTGGATCAGCAACATGGTTTTAGAGCCGAAAGATCAACAGCAACAAATCTAGTAATTTTCTGCAATTTCCTAATAAACCATTTCGAAAATCGTATACAAACGAATGCTATCTTTACGGATTTTGCAAAGGCATTTGAAAAAGTTAACCACACAACATTAATTAAAAACTACAGATCCTAGGCTTTCATTCCAACCTTCTCAGTTGGACTAATTCTTATATAAGCCATTAACGCCAATGGGTGCGAAAATGCACCAAACATATGTCGGCGTTAATATATACATTTAAAAGTCATAGGATATGATAGGTAAATGATACCGTTTTGCCGTGTTTTGGTATCGATAAAACATAAATGGGTCTGCATATGCTTCCTGGACAGATATGACATAAGCGCCATCTACAAGTTGATATCAGCATCTCCAGATTCCGGCTTTCCGACTAGTGAAAAAATCACCATGCAAACACCGAAAAGTTATGAAAGCATTTTTTTTTAAAGATATGAATTCAAGGGGGCTTATGTATATCTCATAATAGTTAGATATTTTTAGCTGTAAATTTATTTGCATAGGTACATGTTGTGCGAAAAAGAAGGAATTATCAATTTGTGAGTTGAGAATGAGTGGTCTCAAGGTGAGGAAACTGAGCAACAACGACAATTTCGGAACGCATTGGCCATTAATATAGTCGTTTTGCTGCCCGACGATGTGGAAGGATACAGAAGGTGTCCTAGGTAACCAAATATTTTTTAAAGATGGTGCTAGCCTACTAAAATTGATAATGGTTTGCAAAGTGTTCCCGAGATTTGTGATACCGCAGAAATGCACTTTGAGTACCTGTTTGAGTACGAAGATGTGTGGTCCCATTCGCCCATTGCTCGGAACACCAGCCCGACGCAGGCGCTATCAATTGAGCCACCGAAGTGGCACAAACGTACCTTTCAAGCATATGAGCAGTCCATCGATATGTCGAAAATTGCAATAAAGATCTTGGCAGAGAAGGAACAGCCTCTTTCGACATTTTTTTTATGAATACGTGTTCGTCATTGCATTCCAGGCTCGTACTCGCCTATACAACTGGAGGATCTGTTCGTGGATGATGTGTTGATCGATTACATTGTGGGAAAACACCAACGCCTATGCTGGACAATTAAATAATCATTTTCCAACGTATGCCGCAGAAATTCGCACTTTCATTGTGATACTTCATATCACAGGATTCATAATATTGCCATCAGTGCGAAACTATTGATGCAAGTCAGTGACTGGCCTCCTATTTGTGAAAGACGTAATCTGTAGTGATCGTTTCCTGAAGTAGAAACAAATTATTCATGTTTGTAACAACAACGAATTGTATGTGAATGAAAAGTTTGCTACGATCGATCCATTCAATGTTATCCTCAGTCAAAAATGTATGCAATTCGGCATGTTTGATCAAAACCTTATGGGCCCCATACACGCTGCAATCAAAGCAAAGCTGCAAGTGTAACTTGGAAGTTTTTGACAGTTATCACGATAAAGTCGCTGCGAGTGTGTAGAAGTTGCGCAACTCATTGACGGTCGCAACTCAGGTTGCAGCAAAATTAAAATCGTTTAATATTTTGGTCGCAGTTGCTGTTTTTTGCTGCGTTGCAGCGTGTATGGCAAAATGGATTGCTGCAACCATCGCAGCGTGTGTGTCAAATGTTTAAAAAAAGACGTACTCTGGTTGCAGTTCCACTAATGTTTTGGTTGCAGTGTGTATGGATCGCATTAGCATTGACGAAGATACCTAGCTTCGGTACCGCTGCAACATGCAAAAAATCAAACGCCTTCGCTATCGCCACTGTGCATCGCACATCATCTTCTGTTGAGCCAAGTGCTAAGTAGCAGTGCTTCTGAAATGCCAGATTTAGCTTGCAACCTAGAGAATGTGCATGACTTAATTTTTGCCATGTTTTGTCAAACATTGAGAATTTATTTATTTCAACATTTATTATTTCGTGAATTTAATTGCGAGCTTTAGATCAAGTAAGTTTTTAAGAAGGCAACAAAAACAACAACAACAACTCTGTATAGAGTCAACCACTTAGCTGACTAGATAATCTGTTTCGGAAATCGCTACATTTTCCTCTTCAGTAGTCTTAGAGTGATTAAGCTGTGATAAACTCACTGTTTAAATTAGTATATGACTGCGCAGATTTTGGAATTCATTCTTTTTTCTTAATTGTATGGCTGCTAATCATATGACATTTCAAAGCAGTGGGCTATTTATAGATCACCGCCATCAACTCTACCAAGGTTGCCATCTTTTCTAGTTGTTTCTTTATTTATTTCAATATTCATTGGTGTTCGACAGTTTGTCGAAATGCACCATAGAAATGAAACGAGTTTTTCGCTTCGCCAGAAGCTAGTGTTCTAACTGAAAGGTGGCTATTTTCACAACCAAATGTTCAATTACACATGACTTTGACCGAAATCGATCAATTATTAGATTATTTAATTAATTTGACATTAATTAAAATTATTTCCTTTTTTATTAAATAAAATCTAAGATCCAACTTAGTCCATGCATTTTCCTTATACTTCATACATTTTATATTCACTCTTTTCACTAGCAATAATGTACTCACTGACGACGACGGGTGCGAAAATGCACCATGCAAGGGGGAAAAAACTAATTGGGGTTTGGGCTAATTTTTTGAACGCGGAATACGAGTGACCCTAAGGCCTCCCCTCGAAGTTTCAACCCTCTGCGCTCTCGGATAAATGAGCCGGCGTTAATGGGTTAATAAATCGCTACCAAATAGTTGAAATCAATAACTCCAACTCTAATCCCATTAGAGTTACTTCAGGAGTAACTCTAATTTGGGGCCTATTTTATTCTTGCTGTTCATAAATGATCTGCCGATTGTCATCAAACGTTCACTATGCTAGTTATTTGCTGATGATCTGAAATTATATTTATTCATTAAATCTCTCAATGACTTTGCGCTTTTACAGGAAGGTATGAACGCTGTGGCGGACTGGTGTGATCTAAATAACCTTCCTTAGAAACATTTCTAAATGCAAGTGCTTTTCCCTGCTTAGGCCAAGTATTCCTATAACCGGAATATACCCGATCAATTCGTCACCGCTAGAACGAGTCACCTATAAAAAAGATCTTGGTATCGTGCTCGATAAGCACCTGAATTTAAATGATCACATTGACTACATTGTTTCCAAATCTTTTTACATGCTTGGATTTCTAAAAAGAAATTCCAAAGATTTTTTTCGATCCCCACACTTTGATAAGGCCCTATTTTGAATATGGCTGCATAATTTTAAAACCTTCTTATAGATTTCACTCTACCAGAAATGAAGGAGTCCAAAGAAACTTTACTAGATAGATAGAAGCTATCAATTAAATTGAAGAATTGAAATGCCACCTTACGCCACTAGGTGTGCTTTAATAAACATCGATTCACTTAAATGTCGTCGTAAGAGTTTTTCTGTAATAATCCTAGCATACTTGAAATGACAAATTTGTATGCACCAATGCGTCTCCTTCGCGAACGATCTCACTTTTGTGAAAATCTTTATAGATCTTACTTACGACTTACTTATTTGGCGCTACAACTGTATGTTGGTCTTGGCCTCAGCTAAGAATTTGCGCCAGCCATTTCTGTCTTTCGCTTGCTGGCGCCAGTTGGAAATTCCAAACTTCGTCAGGTTGTCCTCTACTTGGTCTTTCCAACGAAGATGCGGTCGTCCTCTTCTGCGTTGACCGCCACTGGGTACCGAATCGAATGTTTTCTTCACTGCAGCATCGTCTTTCATGCGCTGAACATGACCAATTTTTTTAAAGCTCGATTTTAATGCGCTTGACTATGTCGATGTCAGCGTACAGCTCATATTGTTCATTATTCTACCGTATTCGGTACTCGCCATTGACGCAGATTGGTCCGTAGATCTTACGAAGGATCTTTCTCTCGAATGCTCCTAAAGTCTTTTCATCTAAACTGCTCAGCGTCCAGGTTTGTGATGCATAAAGTAGGACGGGCATGATGAGCGATTTATAGAGCGTGATTTTCGTTCGTCGAGAGAGGGCTCTGTTTCTCAATTGCCTACTGAGTCCAAAGTAACACCTGTTGGCAAGAGATATTCTTCGTTTGATCTCAATGCTGATGTCGTTGGTTGAGTTAAGGCTAGATCCCAGATAAACGAAGTCCTTTACAACCCCTAAGGAGGTATTGTCAACGGTAACGTGGGTTCCAAGACGTTGGGACTGTTTTTTGTTGACACCAAGTATTTCGTCTTATCTGCATTCACTGCCAGACCCAATTGACTTGACTCTCTTTCTAATCTGGAAAATGCTGCACTGACTTCGCGCGTATTATGGCCAATGATATGGATGTTATCAGCATTGGCGTCGGAAGCGGGGGGAAAGGGGGCAGTTGCCCCCCACCTTTTTAGCTAGATAAACAATTTAAAAAGAAAACTTTAAAAGTTATTCAAAATATCAGTTTTTTTACAACGATAATATTTTTGTATTAGATATTTTCCTCTTCTTTCTCTCTTCTTCATAAGCATGCTTGCGGATAACCATTTTCTTTCTCTGTGTTTGCAAAAAGATAGAAAAAAATGTAGAGTTTCTACTGCAAGCCCACCACTTCAGTTTAAAAGCACCCTTAAGTATGTAGCTTAATACTGTTATATTGTAATCGAAGCTTTCAACGGAAAAGTGCCTTCTGAACAAAATCTAAAAACAAAACTAGATCTTTATGCAGATGACTTTGAAGTGAGCGACCTCCACGCGCAACTTAAATTGCTGAAGCAATTGAATGGCCAAACACCTTCAAACTGTAGTGGCATTGTATCCCAATTTGCAAAAAATTCGGATACTGTAAAAAAAACTATTAAATGAAGTTGAAAAACTTATTGCTTTGCTTTTGACTGTGCCTGCATCAGCAGCTTCATCTGAGCGTTCTTTTAGTGCACTAAGACGACTTAAAACGTATCTTCGAGCAACTATGACACAGAAACGTCTCACTCATGCGGCACTTATACACATTCACAAAGATAAAACCGAAGAAGTGAATTCGATGGAGGTGGTGAAAGAGTTTGTTTCTCGCAAGGACAGAAAGAAATATTTTGGAATAATTTAAATTGATATAACTTTTTGTACCTTATTGCATTTAAACCATGTAAAGATATACCTAGTCTTGCTTTATAAAAGCAACCATTATTTCTTATATTTTCATATTACCATATGAAAGATCCTTTAAAGAATGATCTCTAATATTGAAATTGGAAGAACTTTTAAAAATAATGAAATTTTAATATTTTTTATATATTTTTATATTTTTTTATTTAAACTAAAATAAAAAATTTGTGTATTCACATTCCTGTTTCTTTGAAGAAATTTTTGTGAACTTTTTTTGCACCACCATTTGTACTGCCCCCCAGATAAAATTCGCTTCCGACGCGCTTGGTCATCAGCATTCGAAAGCAGCATAACACTCTTGTAGAATAATGTGCCACTACGTCTCAGATCAGCAGCTCCGATGATCTTTTCCATCATTAGGTTGAAAAAGTCGCACGATAAGGAATCACCTTGTCTGAAACCTCGTTTGGTAATAAATGGTGGGGAGAAGTTCTTCCCGATTTTAACTGCGCTGCTGGTGTTGCTTAGTGTCATCCTGCAAAATCGTTTTAGTTTTGCAGGAATACCAAATTCAGACATGGTGGAGTACAGGTGCTTCCTTATTGGGCTGTCGAAGGCGGCTTTGTAGTCGACAAAAAGATGGTGGGTGTCGACTTGTTTTTCTTGAGTGTTCTCCAAGATTTGTCGTAGAGTGAAAATCTGATCGATGGTGGACTTTCCAGGTCTGAAGCCACACTGATAAGGTCCGATCAGTTCGTTTACAATGGGCTTAAATCTTTCACATAAAACGCTCGACAGGACCTTACATGCGATATTAAGAAGGCTTATCCCACGGTAATTGGCACAGATAGTAGCATCGCCTTTCTTGTGGATTGGGCAGAGCACACTGAGATTCCAATCGTTCGGAATGCATTCTTCCGATCATATTCTGCATAGAAGCTCGTGAATGCATTTAAGTAGAGCTTCGCCTCCGTTCTTAAACAGCTCAGCAGGTAAGCCATCAGCTCCCTCGGCTTTGTTATTTTTAAGCCGAGCTATAGCTGTCAGAACTTCATCATAGTCGGGCAGCGGAACCTCAACGCTGTCATCCGAAATTTGGGTTACCGGAATATCATCTCTATTTTTTTTTTTTTTTAGATTCGCCCGGAGGTATGAATCTTCCAAAGATACGTATACCCGACCTATACGCATGCACGATTTATATTCTAGATCCTACACGGATCAGCCGGGACAGACAGAATGTACCTACGTACTAAACATACCCCCTATTGGCAATTAGGATTTTCCACTAAGCACATTAATTGGCTTTTCAGCGGAATTTAAAAATTTAATACATAACAAACGCATATTTAAGTATATTTTATTCCATATAAATAAGCAACATCGAATTAAATTATAGTGATTATCAATTTAAGGTACCCGAAAAACAATCCTGATTTCAAAAACAATCCAAAACACTAAACTCATATTAACTAGTTTGCGGCCATTGTCCAACCCAAGGACCTACGAGGAAATGAGATAAATCTCATATCCGCCAAATCAAAATCCCAATTAGTTGGATATGCATTTGGGCCAACGCAGGCATAAGGAATGCTCGATTGTCCTATTGGCGGGATTGTTGTCAGCGTCACCATTTAGGAGCTTAGAGAAGTGTTCCCTCCATAACGTCAGTGTACTCTGGACATCTGTCACTAGATTCGCGTTTTCATCCTTGCAGGAAGAGGCCCCGGTTTTAAAACCATCGACAAGGCGTCTTATTTTTTCGAAAAATTTTCGGGCCTCATTCCTGTCACCATACATCTCAATCTTCTCCTGCTCGCACTTTTCTGGCTGTCTTTTTTCCGCCTGAAAATACATCTATCTTCCCTCCTGTTTTCTTTGTATCGCTCCTTAGCAGCGCGCGTTACAAGCGACTGCAGGGTGGCTTTGTAGGCGGCGTCTTTCTCTGCAGTGGCGTCGCGACACTCCTGGTCGTACCACTGGTTTCGGCGAGGGCGGTAATAGTCAATCACCTCTTCAGCAGCCGCACGCATGGAGTTGGAAACGTGTGTCCACTGCGCGCATATATCATCGAGTGGAGAAGTGCTTTGAAGTAGGAGTGAGAGTCGAGTGGTGAAAGCATCGGCTGTCTGTTTCGATTGCAGCTTGTCGACGTCTAGCTTTCTTTAGCTGCGCACAGACGTGCATGGATCTTGGCTGCAACAAGATAGTGATCAGTGTCAATGTTTGCGCTACGTATCGTGCGTACATCCAATACACTGGAAGAGTGCCTTCCGTCGATCAAAACGTTAACAATTTGATTCTTGGTTTTTTGATCAGGGGACATCCAGGTGGCTTTATTTTTATTGAGATGCTTGAATCTAGTGCTACTTACGACCATGTTTTGTGCTGCGGCGAAGTCAATCAGCCTCATTCCGTTATCGGAGGTATTGTCGTGGAGGCTACACTTTCCGACTGTTGGACCAAAAATATTTTCCTTGCCCACCTTAGCGTTGAAGTCACCAAGCACGATTTTTACGTCCTGACGGGGGCAGCGCTCGTAAGCATTTTCAAGGCGCTCGTAGAAAATTTCCTTGATCTCATCGTCCTTGTCTTCTGTCAGAGCGTGCGCCCATATTAGGCTTATATTAAAAAATTTAGCCTTGATGCGGATTATGGCAAGTCGTTCGTTCACAGGTGTGAATTGCAGGACGTGGGGCCGTAGTCTCTTGCCAACTACAAATCCGCATCCAAACTCGTGCTTCTCCGCATGGCCGCTGTAGTAGATATCACAGGGTGAATGTCGAGTGCAACCCTGTCCCTTCCATCGCATTTCTTGGATAGCAGTGATATTAGCTTTGTATCTTTCCAAGACATCAGTCAGTTGGATAGAGGCACCTTCCCAATTAAGGGTTCGGACATTCCAGGTGCATATCCACAAATCATTATCAGCTTTCGTTTGCGGAAGTCGTCATCAGATTTGGGGATGAGTTTTCTTCTATTCTTACTAGTTTTCATTGAAATTGGTTTTTACGGGTGGGCTTCAAACCCGACGCACAATCTATTTTAAGCCTAGGGAGGCCCGCCGCTCAGATTAGCCGCCAAACCAACGGTTGTCAGTTTTGACGTTGCCCAGGAAAGACCACCAGATTTATTACAAGTAAATACAAAAACTTTAAAAGAAATTGGTAATATAGATTTAGATTTATCAAACATTTGGGAGGAAGAGAAAATTTTGCCAAAAATGTCAAGTTTGGTTGGAAAAAACCTACAAGTTTTTAAAGGAAACTATAATGGATTAGAGGATTTTATTGTACAAGCAGAATTATTGCATGATTTAACAATTTTTTTTTTTTTTTTTTTTTTTTTTGTAGTGAAGGATGATGATAACGAAATTTTTGTTAAATATATTTATAATTTTAAATTAACTACCCAAGTACGCAGCATACTTGGACGTTCAAACCGGCCTTCTACTTTGGTGGAATTAAAAACTTTATTGGAAAAATCGTACCCAAATCCGAAAAATTTGCAACAAATATTAAATGAATTTAGTTCACTAAAACAAAATAATATGCCAATAGCAGCATTCAGAGAAAAATTAATAGAACTTTCAGAACAGCTGAGTTCGTATGAAATAAAAAATCTAGAAAATCCGAGTAAGGATGCGAAAGATGCGGTATACAATATTTTCTCAAAAGGTGTTGATACAGAATATAGAAATATATACTAGCAAATCCACCTAAAACTTTTGGTGAAGCTGTTGAGAGGTGTATGGCAGTAGAAGAAAATTTAAAGGCTAATGGAAATAATATTTTCCAAATTAGAAACAATTTTAGAGAACAGCGATAAAATAATATTAATAATAATCAGAGAAATTATTCAAATAACCATTCAAACAACAATTATAGGTATAATAACAATAACAAAAATTTTAGAATCAATAGAAATAATTCAAATCAAGGCTTTAACAGAAACGATAACTTTTCAAACAATAACAACTTTCAAAATAACAATAGTTTTCGATACAATAATAACACAAACAGAAATTTTAGCAGGAATAATAATAATTTTAATTACAATGTGCAGGGAAACGGCGATGGCCGGGTAGCAGGAGCTGTTACCTGCAGAGGCCAAAATTAATATTACAACTTTCAAAAAATTTATCTAATTTCATCATTTTAAAATGTACAAATTCAAATAAAAAGCTAAAATTCTATTAAGATACGGGAGCTGATATTTCCGTTTGCAAAGTCAAAAATACTAACAATTTAAACACAAGATATATTACAAAGATAACAGGCATAACGAATGAAACTATAGAATGCATTGGCACATCAAATTTAAAATTTTATATTGAGAATGAAGAATTTGAACATAATTTTCAAATAGTTGAAAATGATTTTCCTATAGCAACAGATGGAATAATAGGGCGAGACATGATGAGGAGGTATATGTCAAAAATAGACTGCGAGGCATGTACAGTTACATTTATGATTAATGAAAAAGAAATAATATTACCAATAATTTTAAAGTATTTTTATAATGTTACGGTACCTGCACGAACAGAAACGGTAGTCCCGATTGATATTAAAGTTAAAGAAGATAGCATAATCCTTAATGAAGAAATAATAAGTGAGGGAGTATTTTTAGGAAATAGTATTATACCCGCGAACGGAGAAGCGCACGTCAAGTTGTTGAATACAACCAATGAAGAAATAAAAATAAAAATTTTAAGGTGAAAACTAAACCACTAAATAATTACAATATTTTTCAATGCAAAGAAAATAAACAATTTAATAAAGATAGGCTGAGCAAACTTTTAACCAATTTGGATATTGGATACAATGGATCAGAAGTCAGAAAATCTATAATATATATCATCGCAGAATACCAAGATATTTTTCATCTCCCTGGAGAACATTTAAGCGTAAATAATTTTTATAAACAACAAATACAAACAACAGATTCGACCCCTGTCTACATAAAAATTACCGACTACCACAACCACAAATGACTGAAATAAATGAACAGGTTGACTAACTGTTACAGGACAACATCATTGAACACATCACTACTCGTGGTCCCAAAAAAATCAGCAGACTACACAAAAAAATGGAGACTAGTCGTCGATTTTAGAAAGCTAAATGAAAAAACCGTGAGTGATAAATTTCCCCTGACCAAAATTGAAGACGTACTTGACAGACTAGGAAGAGCTAAGTACTTTTCGACATTGAACATGACCAACTCGTTCCACCAGATAGACTTAGACGAAGACTCGCGACCACTTACCTCATTTTCAACAGGAAACGGACATTTTCAATTTACCCGCTTACCATTCGGACTCAAAATTTCGTCCAATAGCTTTCAACGTATGTTTACGATAGCATTGACCGGGTTAGACGTAGAAGCTTTTTTGTACGTGGATGATATAATTGTATTTGGGTGCAGCCTACAGCACCATAATGAAAGTTTGGCAAAAGTTTTTAATCGGATGAGAAAATTTAACCTGAAGTTAAATCCAGATAAATGTTCATTTTTAAAACCAGAAGTTGTTTATCTTAGGCATTTGATAACAAACGAAGGCATAAGAACAGACCCAGCAAAGAGTAAAGTAATAAGAAACTACCCAGTACCAACAAACTAGGATGAAGTAAGGAGATTTGTGGCCTATGCCAATTATTATAGGCGTTTTATACCAAAATTTGCTGATATAGCCAAAAATGTAAATGCATTGCTAAAGAAAAATACAAAATTTGAATGGAATGAGGCGTGTCATCAAGCATTCGAAACTTTAAAATCTAAATTACTTAATCCACCAATTCTTCAATACCCTGATTTCGATAAACCGTTCGTGCTAACTACCGACGCCTCAAATTATGCCTTAGGTGCAGTATTGTCGCAAGGTAAGATCGGATCAGATTTACCAATTTCTTACGCGAGCAAATCACTCGGAGAGCACGATTTAAACAAACCAATTTTAGAAAAAGAATTATTGGTCATACACTGGGCGATAAATTTTTTCAGGCCTTATCTTTATGGTCGCAGATTTTCAGTTGTCACAGACCACAGACTATTGATGTCTCTTTTTTCGCATAAAAACCCATCGTCTAAAATGACACGCATTAGGTTAGACCTATGCGACTATGATTTCGAAATTAAATACAAAACAGGGAAAGCTAATACCAATGCAGATGCATTGTCTAGAATCATTATAAATAGCGATTCGCTTAAAGCGATGATTCCAACAGTTTTAGAAAACGAAAATACAAAAATTCTAGCCATTACGAGAAGTATGGATAAAAATAAGCATACAAAAAACTCAACCAGTAACAATTTAGATAGCGGATATTCCAGGGAGGAAGATTGATCACCTTTTTGTGTGGGAATGCACTTCACTATCGGATGTAAACAAAATAAGAAAACTAAAATTTATAACAGAAAAAGATTTTAAGGGTACTCAGATAGACATAGAAGACAATCAGGTTTTTGTACGATGCAGTGACAATCCGATGTTCACACAGATGACTTTGGAGAAACTGATTTCGAAGATGCAAAAATTAGGGATTGAAGAATTAGCATTGAATATTAATGATGATATATTTAAAACCATGGCCATGGAAAATTTTAAAAGAGTTTATAATAATTTAAAGATTAGTGAAAAAAGAGTAAAAATACTCATTTATAGAGAAGCAAAAAGAATAATAGAGATAGAAAATCAGAAAAGGATAATTGAAGAGTACCATAATTCGACCCATGGAGGTCATATGGGAATTAGAAAAACGATTTTAAAAATAAAGAATATGGAAAAACATGAGTAGAATGATTAAAAATTTTATAAATAATTGCAAAACATGCAAAATTAATAAACAAACCAGACATACAAAAGAACAGCTAACTGTGACAGACACACCAGGAACTAGTTTTGAAGTAGTTTCAATAGATACTGTAGGTCCTCTACGATTAACAAATAACTACCGGTACATACTCACCATGCAGTGCGAATTAACAAAATATGTTATAGCATGTCCTATTGAGACGAAAGACGCCAAAACAGTAGCCAAAACTTTAATAGAAAACTTAATTTTGATTTATGGGCATTTTACAACAATGAAGTCGGATAGGGGTACAGAGTTTATCAGCGAGTTGATGTCGCAGATATGCAGCCAATTGAACATAAAACAAGTATTTAGCACACCGTATCATCACGAAACTCTTGATTCTATAGAGAGGAACCACAGAGTGCTAAACGAATTTTTACTTAATTTTTGCAAAGATGACGAAAGGAACCATTGGATCCCATACTTCACATTTGCGTACAATACAACACCTCATATCGATACGAGCTATAGTCCATTTGAACTTATTTTTGGCAAATTGGCAAACCTACCAAATGAACAATTAGAAACATTTAAAAATTACAATACTGAAAATTATGCGCAAGAACTAAAAATTAGATTAGCATATTCTTTAAAAAAAGCATATGAATTGATAAACATAGCTAAAGAGAAGCGAAAGAAAGATAATGAAATTTCAAACCCACTTAATATAAATATTGGTGATAAAATAATTGTAAAAAGAATGAATAGAAGAAAGTTTCAACGGTCCGTACACGGTAATTAAGAAAAAAGGAGTAAATACAATAATAGATGTAAATGGAAAATTAAAAGAATACCACAATAATTTATTGAAAAAATGGATTAAATTGAAATGAAATTTTGTATTAAATACATTAAAATTGTTAACAAAAATGTTGGAATTAATATATAAACAAAAATATTTGAATTGTGTAATTACCAATTATAAATATATTTTTATTTGAATTGTATAATTACTAGTTAAAAAATAAGTTAGAATTTATTGAAATATAAGCAATAACATAATAAAGTAACATAATTACCAATTGGAAATTTATAAAAAAACATTTGAATTGTATAAATTAAACAAAAAAAAAAAACAAAAAAAAACATTTGTATTGTATTGTATAATTTTAAAAATTATTTTTTTAAATTAAGCAATTTTATCTTACGGATGGGGGTGTAGTGCACTTCAATCTAAACATTGCTATAACTCTAACTTAAACACATTTATTCCATGCACTTACTATTTATAAACATTTAACACATAAAGATCTATTCTACAAACTAACATTTCTATAAACGTAGCCTAAGCACATATATGTAGCAAACAAACTAAACAAACACATAACTATTGCTTATATTCTTACTCGCTTGCACTTTATGTTTACATAACTAAACTACATAACAACATTGCAATGACTACATAAACTAATGTTCTACTTAGTTACGATTATATTAAATAAGATATTTATTTAATTTTGTATTTATTTTTAAGTACTGTTTTAAAATACTGTTACATAGCTTTATAAGCCAAAGAAAATCTAAAAATAAAATCATTAAAGTTTTGAGCTTTAAACTAATTGCTCCTTTTAATTTTATTTCTAAGCGCCTGAATGCACTTTCGAGTGTCGGCGCATAGAAATTTTTTTTTTAAATCAGGCCATTAGCGCGCTTAAGCGCTGGCAATAATAATAAACGCGTATAATTAAAATAAGCGCGTACACTTTATTTCACGTAAAACGCGTAAGCCGCATAAAAGTAAAAGTCGCGTGTCCAATTTTACACTAGGGAGGCCCGCCGCTCAGATTAGCCGCCAAACTAACGGTTGTCAGTTTTGACGTTGCCCAGGAAACACCACGTGGAGGTTTGAGTCGACTTGAGGCGATTTTACAAAGATTATGCTGGCCTCGCCAGGTTGAGACGTCAGACATGTTACATTGTAAGGGATCGCCCCCAGATTCCCCCTTTATAGATCTTATTATGCCTAAAATGAGCCTATTACTCGTTGCATCAGAGAGGATAACTTCATTTTACCATTTACTGATTTATTTATTAATATGTCACGCTATTGTTTCAAGAATAATCTTATTCTAGTTTTAAGGCAGCACCACAGTACCTGATAGTTGTATTTGTTTATTGTTTTGTTTTCATGTTGTTTCTCGTTTTTACTCACATAAACCTTTTACTTTGTTGTAGTATTTTACTCGGTATTTTTGTTTTTTGCTTATTTTTTATTTTTATTAGTTTTTAACTTTGCCGCAGGGCATTCCCTTATAGAATGTCAGGTATGATGATCCTGTGGATCCTGAGTCATTGCTCTTGCTCTTGCTTTTAATTATATTTATGTATTTTCATATCGGATAGCTAGCTTGCCGATACTAGTACTCATAGCCCACAAATATCCGAATCATTCTGAGTTTGTAAAAATTTTGTGAAAAATGTAATAGTTATCATTTAGTAATAATAATAATAAATAATAATCTGCGTTAAAATATTGAATACCATGTAAAAATATGAAAATTAAAGTAGATATTTAGTTTTATTAAATCAAATGCAAAATATAAAATTTTTGGGTTTGTTATGTTTAATTATGAAAAAATCATATAAATATTAAACAATGACTTTATTTAATTTGTATACCTTACTTGTATTCCCCGGCAGACGTTGTTCTGCCACAGACCGCCTTACTGCCATACACGAAAATGTTAAGAAATGCCAAATATACATACCTTTCAGTGTAGCTGCTGAAATAAACCATATCCACTAAATAACCAAATTTTAGTCTAATTCGATCAAAACCGTGTGAAATATAGCATTTTTGTTGTTTTGAAGCGGTAAAAAGGGGTGCGGCAAAATCATTTCCCTTAAATCATCTCGTAATCGAAACAAATTAACTGCCCAAATTTCAGCTCAATTTAGCTTAAGCCTGGCGCACTTTGCGTCACTCGACGCTGGCTCCCCGAAGAGTGGGTTTAACTAAAGTGGGACAGGCCTATTTTTAGTGCACTTGCCGTTGAAATAAAACATTTTCATTGTTTCGTGGGCGGTAAAAGAGGGGCTTGGAAACTAATTTTTAGTACAGTTGCTGACAATAACCATACAAACTAAGCCATAATTTTAGCTCAATCGACCCAGTAGTAAATTTTAATGATTTCTCAAAAAGTGGGTGTGGCTATATAGCGATAACGCCCATTTTTAGTACAGTTGTCGAAAGTAACCATACAAACTTAAGTATCAAATGTTAGTCTTATACGGCCAAAACTGATTGAAATATAGCATTTTAACTGATTTTTGGGCGGAAAAAGAGGGGCGCGGAAATAAGTTTTTCATACTGTATTGGCAGTAACCACACAAACCAAATTAAAGTCTTATACGACCAAAACCGTCTGAAATAAAGCATTTTCATTGATTTGTGGGCGGCAAAAGGGGGCGTGGAAACCCATTTTTAGTAGTTGTTGATAGTAGTCATACAAACTAAATTACTAAATCTTATCCTTATACGACCCAAAATATACCCGACTGAAATATAACATTTTTATTGATTTGGAGGGCAGTAAAAGGGGAGTGTGGCAACTTTTTTTCCTTGTACCTGGAACAAATCGAATGCCAAAATTTCAGGTCAATCGGTTCAGTAGTTTTGGAGTCTATAGGCATCACACAGCCAGACACACATCGTTTTGCTTCTTATATATGAGCTGCTCAGAGGACAAGTGGCGTAAGTCCATTTTTGGTAGTTTTGAGAAAATTAAACATTTAGAAAAATTCTTATAATAAATTCCAAGTATAAAGAACTCAGTTTTGCTTATAAGCTAGGTCAAGAGCATAAATGGAGTTATCCATGTCGTAAAAAAACTAAATGATACACAAAAATGATGCAGAATATTGCATCTAAGTAAAAATATGTGGACTTTCGCCACTAAAAATTTTTTAAAAATCCTCCTTTCCGCTGCAAAAATGTAATGGAAATTATTTTTAAGAATTTTTGATGACAAATAACAGCAATTTTACCTGCAAGTTGGACAAAACCACACCTTAGCAATTATCTCCATTATTGAGGGAGTCATAAAATGAATGGACTAACTTGTCCTCTGAAAATTTTTTAAAATTTCTCCTTTCCGCTGTAAAAATGTAATGGAAAATATTTTTAAGAATTTTGATGAGGAATGACAGCAATTTTACCTGCAAGTTGGACAAAACCACACCTTAGCAATTATCTCCATTATTAAGGGAGATATAAAATGAATGGACTTACGCCACTTGTCCTCGGAAAATTTTTTAAAATTTCTACTTTCCGCTGTAAAAATGTAATGGAAAATATTTTTAAGAATTTTTTTCACAAGGAATGTCAGCATTTTTACATAGAAGTGGGACAAAATCATCCCTTAGCGATTATCTCCATTATTAAAGAAGATATAAAATAAATGGACTTACGCCATTTGTCCTCTAAACATTTTTTTATAATTCCTCCTTTCCGCTGTAAAAATGTAATGGAAAATATTTTTTTAAGAATTTTTTGGTAAGGATTGACTGAATTTAATTTTAGAAGTGCGATTTAAGCATCCGTTTGTGATTTTTTGAATAATTGAGGAGGCCAGAATGCATTTATAAAAGTTTCACAGTTGAAATTAAACACAGTTGTTTCTATTTAGTAGGGACGTAATAATATGTAATATTTATTAATACATTAAAAAAATGTAATAAAAAATCTTTGCAAATATAAGTTTTCATCGTTATCGTTATCTTGTTTTTTATCGGTATCGTTATTTGGAGAATGGTAAATTTTCGAAAAGGTATATATCAAAACTCCCTTTATAATGAAGACAATCGCTAAGGGATGATTTTGTCCCACTTCTATGTAAAAATGCTGTCATTCCCCGTCCAAAAATTCTTAAAAATATTTTCCATTACATTTTTACAGCGGAAAGGAGAAATTTTAAACAATTTTCAGAAGACAAGTGGCGTAAGTCCATTCATTTCATATCTCCCTTAATAATGAAGATAATCGCTAGTGGGTAGTTTTGTCCCACTTCTATGTAAAAATGCTGTCATTCTTCATCAAAAAATTCTTAAAAATATTTCATTACATTTTTACAGCGGAAAGGAGGAATATTAAAAAATTTTTAGAGGGCAAGTGGCGTAAGCCCATTCATTTTATATCTCCCTTAGTAATGGAGATAATTGCTAAGGTGTGGTTTTGTCCAACTTGTAGGTAAAATTGCTGTCATTCCTCATCAAAAAATTCTTAAAAATATTTTCCATTACAAGTGGCGTAAGTCCATTCATTTTATATCTCCCTTAATAATGGAAATAATTGCTAAGGTGTGGTTTTGCGCAGCAATTTTCAACTTTCTAAATCATAGCTTAGCTTGATCATAGCTGCCGATAGCTGCCGATTGGAAAATTGAAAATTGCTGCACAATTGTCTTTGCAGCCCCGCCCCCAAGTCGTCGTCGGCATAATGTTTTATTATTTTTACGATGCGGAAATTATTATTTTTACCTTGTAGGTAAAATTGCTGTCATTCCTCATCAAAATATTTAATAAATTTAATAAATTCTTAAAAATATTGTCCATTGCATTTTTACAGCGAAAGGAGGAATTTTAAAAAATTTTCAGAGGACAAGTGGCTCCAGTCCATTCATTTTATATTTCCATTAATAATGAAGATAATTGCTTAAAGGTAGTTTTATCCAACTTCTATGTAAAACTGCTGTCATTCCTCATCAAAAAATTCGTAAAAATATTTTTCATTACATTTTTACAGCGGAAAGGAGAAATTTAAAATAATTTTCAGTGGCTCAATTCCACTGAAAATTGGATAGCTCCAATTATGCTCTTGACCTAGTTTATAAGCAAAACTGAGTTCTTCATACTTGGAATTTATTTTAAGAATTTTTCTAAATTTTCGATTTTCTTAAAACTACCAAAACTGGACTTACGCCACTTGTGCTCTAAAAAAATAATGTTATTTGTTAGAACAAAGTATTGCATTTTGTTCAGAAATTACGTAAGCTAGGAGTTTCTAGCCCATACTCATAAATAGGTTACATTTTTCTCTTCACCTCTACGTACTTAACTCAATTTCCCTAAAAAATGGAATTACGCCACTTGTGCTCTGAACAGCTCATATATACGGGTCCGCCATCTAACTTTTTTTTTCAACTAGTGCTTATTTCGTGAATGGTAACACTTAGCTCATGTCTGATTTGACAGATAATTAGTTTTATCCTTCCGCTGAACGAATATGGTTGTGTATAAGCTTGAAAAACGCTGGGAAATATTGCGACATTACTTTGAAAATCATGGTAATGTTGCAAAATGTGTGCGAAAATTGCGTACGGATTTTGGAAGAAGAGAAGCACCGTCAGCTCCGATTGTTCGTTATCTTGTGAAAAAAGTGAAAGAAACTGGCATCCTCATCGATAAACCAAAGCGTGAAAAGCCAAAAGCAAAAGCTGGACAAAGTCCAGTTGGTTCAGGAGTTGAAGCCAACTGACCATCCAATGCGTTTTCGCTTCGCTAAGTGGGCCTGCGATCGACTTACAGAAGATGCCGATTTTGCCAAATATTGAGCTTTTCAGATGAAGCTCATTTCGATCTTGGCGGGTATGTAAACAAGCAAAATTGTCGCATTTGGGGCACAGAAAACCCGCACGCATACATTGAAAAGCCGCTGCACCCAAAACGAGTCACTGTTTGGTGCGGATTTTGGTCCAGAGGCATAATTGGGCCATTTTTCTTCGAAAATAAGCAAAGAGTGGCCGTTACAGTCATCGGCGATCGTTATCGGGCCATGTTGAACGAATTTTTGTTCACAAAAATTGAAGAGGAGAATATTGGCAACATTTGGTTTCAACAGGACGGCGCTACGTGCCACACAGCCGAAGCTACACTTGATATTTTGCGCCCTGTTTTTGAAGATCGCATTATCAGCTGCAGAGCTGATGTGGTTTGGCCACCTCGGAGCTGCGATTTGACACCGTTGGACTATTATTTGTGGGGTGCCCTCAAAGATAAGTGTAACGCCGACAAGCCAGAGACAATTGACGCTTTAAAGGACAATATTCGTGAAGCCATTGGTGAAATACAGCTGCACACAATCGATAATGTGCTTAAAAATTGGACCGATCGTGTAGGCTACTGCATGGCCAGCCGAAGCAGCCATTTGAATGAAAGTATTTTCCATTAAGGTTTTTTCTAAATGACCTCTATATTTATTATGTTGACTTTATATGATTTAAATACAAATTCTAAATGAAAAGTTAATGATGGCATATTTTAATTACAATATTGTTTTTAATAATTCTAAAAAAATAATATTTTTTAGAATTATATATAAGCTTAATGCCAATTAAGTTCATGAAGCAACCGGTTGCAACAACAATAAGTTCTTTGCAGAACAAACCACCAAGCAGACTAGACAGCTGTTTCGTTGATAGCTACATCAACTCATCAGTAGTCTTCTGTGGCTTCTGCAGTACCATCCACTTTGATAAGCTTATACTAACACCTTCTGTTAAATTAAAACAGAATTATGTGCTGTATGTCGCCTTTCAAAGCAATGTTTTTCTACTACTTTGCAAAAGCAAAGGTTCAAAAAAACGACTGCATTGATTCTGCAAAGACTTGTTTGTTGTGCTCTTTGTTTACTTCTTTATCACGAATCAATCTAGGCTCCAACAGTTCGCTGGTATAAACCATAGAAGGCGTGAAGAAGGTTTTTTTGAAAAAAGTTGTTTTATGTGTAGAGACATAATAACATACTTGTTTTCATAGGTCGGACTCGCACCAGTGTTTACATGAAAAGTTAATGATGGCATATTTTAATTACAATATTGTTTTTAATAATTCTAAAAAAAATAATATTTTTTAGAATTATATATAAGCTTAATGCCAATTAAGTTCATGAAGCAACAGGTTGCAACAACAATAAGTTCTTTGCAGAACAAACCACCAAGCAGACTAGACAGCTGTTTCGTTGATAGCTACATCAACTCATCAGTAGTCTTCTGTGGCTTCTGCAGTACCATCCACTTTGATAAGCTTATACTAACACCTTCTGTTAAATTAAAACAGAATTATGTGCTGTATGTCGCCTTTCAAAGCAATGTTTTTCTACTACTTTGCAAAAGCAAAGGTTCAAAAAAACGACTGCATTGATTCTGCAAAGACTTGTTTGTTGTGCTCTTTGTTTACTTCTTTATCACGAATCAATCTAGGCTCCAACAGTTCGCTGGTATAAACCATAGAAGGCGTGAAGAAGGTTTTTTTAAAAAAAGTTGTTTTATGTGTAGAGACATAATAACATACTTGTTTTCATAGGTCGGGCTCGCACCAGTGTTTACATGAAAAGTTAATGATGGCATATTTTAATTACAATATTGTTTTTAATAATTCTAAAAAAATAATATTTCTTAGAATTATATATAAGCTTAATGCCAATTAAGTTCATGAAGCAACCGGTTGCAACAACAATAAGTTCTTTGCAGAACAAACCACCAAGCAGACTAGACAGCTGTTTCGTTGATAGCTACATCAACTCATCAGTAGTCTTCTGTGGCTTCTGCAGTACCATCCACTTTGATAAGCTTATACTAACACCTTCTGTTAAATTAAAACAGAATTATGTGTTAAAAGTTAATGATGGCATATTTTAATTACAATATTGTTTTTAATAATTCTAAAAAAATAATATTTCTTAGAATTATATATAAGCTTAATGCCAATTAAGTTCATGAAGCAACCGGTTGCAACAACAATAAGTTCTTTGCAGAACAAACCACCAAGCAGACTAGACAGCTGTTTCGTTGATAGCTACATCAACTCATCAGTAGTCTTCTGTGGCTTCTGCAGTACCATCCACTTTTATAAGCTTATACTAACACCTTCTGCTAAAAGCGTCATCAGAAATCTTTGTGATACCCGTGCAAGCGCGCGCTAACGCACTGCACCATCGGGGCAATGATTTGAAACTAGAATTTGTATTTAAAATCAAGTATGATTTAAACTATCAAACATTTAGAATTTGTATTTAAATCATATAAAGTCAACATAATAAATATAGAGGTCATTTAGAAAAAACTTTAATCAAATGGTAGAGCTCGACCAAACGGAAACAGCTGAAAACAAAATCAGCAAAAATTCTAAAAACAACTTCAGTAAACATGCTTTGTTAGTGCAGACTTCCAGCAGGCTGTTGGACTACATATAATAACATAAGCATGGAAACTAAAGTAAAACAGAAATACAACAACAAATGTGACATTATGAAATTGAGGAAAAAATGAGAAATTGACGCTTCAAATCTCATCGCCCTGATGTTGCAGTGCGTTAGCGTGCGCTTGCACGGGTATCACAAAGATTTCTGATGACGCTTTTAGCAGAGCAGAAATTGTACAATAAAATCAAGCTAGTGATTTTTTCCTTTTCATATTTAAAAAAAAACTTTGTTGTTGTTGTTGTTGTTTCTTTGGAAAAATTCGTTAGAACAATTAATTGTTCTAACTTTGACCTTAAGCTCAATAAACGATTTTAAACTATCAAACAACTAGAATTTGTATTTAAAATCAAGTATGATTTAAACTATCAAACATTTAGAATTTGTATTTAAATCATATAAAGTCAACATAATTATTTTCCATTATTAACCGGAAGGATTGTTCTTCCAAATAAAAAAAGAAATTTGAGAAAATATCCAGTAGTTTTTTTTATAGAATTTTCAAAAAAAAAAAAGTTATTTGGCGGACCCTTTATATATATTGATTTGTGGGCGGTAAAAGTGGGCTTGAAAACATTTATGTATAGTGACCGCCTCTGGGAGTACCTACACAGAAAATAATAAATGTAGTTAAATCAAATAAAAATTGCATTTGGCGCACTTGTCAGCGAGTTGCATTTGGCTTAAATGCAATTGTACTTGTTATAACAAAAATATAGTTCATTGAAATGCAATTGTATTTGTTATAACAAAAATGTAGTTTATTCAAATGCAATTGTGTTTGACTTACCATTTTTCACCAAATGCATTGTATTTAAACCAAATGCGAAATTGCTGTTGAATAAAAATATCCCATTAACAGCAATTTCATTTGGACTAAATGCTAAAATTATTATAGTCAAATGCAATCGCAGTTAAAAAACAAGCATCACTGAAATCTCATATGACAGAAATTTCCACACATGCAGTATCATTTGAGTTCAGCTACTGCAGCTTTACATATACATATTTGTAATAAAACGTGAAAGTGCGACAGAGTGCGAGTCAGTGCTTGTGGAACACGAAGGCAATTGAACGAAGCCTGTGTGTGGGAAGCAAGGTTGCCAGTAATGTGGAAAAAATCCCATTCGTGGTAATTTTTAATTGGTCTTGGGAATTTCCTTTTTGGAGTTCCCATAGTATTTTTTAATCCAGCGCAGTATTTATTAGTTGGCGTGGGAATTCAGCGTGGTATTTTTTAATTGCATGGGAATTTGGTTCTTAATATTTTTTTTAATTTTAAAATAATTTTACTTTATTTTTCTGGTATTTTTTAATACGTATAAGATTTATACGTGGGTTTTTGAAATGCATATGGGATTTTTGGTGGTTTTTTTTAAAACGCGTGGTATTTTGTGTTTATTTTTAATGATCGTCGGATTTTTATGGTATTTTTTATGAGAATTTTTTGTTTCCTTAACCGTGAGAATTTTAGCGGTATAAAATTTATGTGACTGTGGGAAAAAGGTCATTTTCTTGGGAATTGTTCCGAATTTTGACTGGCAACCTTGGTGGAAAGGTTGAGTTATACCCCTTTTCCACACGGAAAGTTTTATTGCCGGCAATTCTGCGGTACAGGCAAGTTTTTCTTCTGTGCTGTTCTTTCTTTGATGCTGTGCTCTTCTTTCCTTTGTATTTTCGACTTGCTGGCAAGAAAAATTGCCGTGTGGAAAAGGGGTTTTAGCAGAAAATTTTTTGTGTATTCATAGCCGATACACAATGACTGCAACAGTCGTCCACCGACAAAACGAAAACTTGCCGTCAGAGAGAAATGCCGCAGTATTATCGACGACTTGATTATAATGAACGCAACTGCGACAATCTGTATTTCATACAAATCATAAACAAACTCTGCTATGTTCGCTCTTGTCGTCTATCAAATTAGAAATAGATTGAAGTCTGGCAACCCTGGTCGATAGTCGCAGTCAATGTGTGTTGTGTCAATCGGCTATCAGTTTGTGTTGTGTTTTCGTGCCGTTTGGACAGTTTGCTCTTCGGTGGTAAAAAGGTAAGTTTTATATATGAAATATTTAAAGTATTAAACAAAACTTATGTCATTTAAAAGAATGCATAAATTGTTAATTAAAAAAGTTTTCGAAGTGAACAACAACAAAAAGTGGGTGTTAAAAGAAAAAAGAAAAGCAATCGTCGTAGCAATAAGCGCTGCAATTTGTAGTATACAAATTAAGTCGGCGCTAAGCTGCGCAGAGTTTTTTCTGTAACAAAATCAAACTACAACGGCTGTTTGTCAAATTAAGTCAGCGCTACGCTGCGCAGAGTTCTTTCTGTAACAAAATCAAAGTACAACGGCTGTTGCTACGACGATTTGTTTTATTATTGCATTTAACAGTTTTTGTTGTTGTTCACTTCGAAAACATGCTTTATTTCGTCATCTTTTTTCGCCGGCTGCAATGTTGTCTTTTCAATAAATTTTACATATTTTCTTTTATAGGTACTTGTTGCTGGTTGCTACTGTATTTAGTTTGTGTTGTTTTTTCGAGCCGTTTGGACGGGTTGCTCTTCGGTGGTAAAAAGGTAAGTTTTATATATGAACTAGTTATAGTTACAACACTGTGAACTTTTTGAAATTAGTAAAATAAAATCATAACTGGGGACATATTTTTCAAAATCAAAAAAAAAAAAAAATCTTTGAAAATTCTTCAATTCTTTTCGAATTGCATTCGTTCTATAATACTCGTACAATTTAACACAAAGTCTATATTAATTAAACTTATTTTCCGGTTTGTTTGTTTAATTGACATTTATACAAATCTAAATGGCTTAACGGACTTCGCTCAATTTGAGTACACATATTGTGTGCATCCTAGATTAGATTGAAACATACTTAGTTTTGATCACGCTCATTCAGCCCATTTTCACTTACGTAAATTTTAATAACATCCCTGATTAAATATCGTTCGAAAGATCTGTTTTTTACTAAAATATAAAGAAATTTTGAATTTGGTTATTTTAAATAACTGGGTAATAAGTGCTTCAAGGAGCGCAAACCCGGTTTTTTTACGGTAAGTCAAAATTTTAATACATATTTAGTACCTTATAAAAAAAACTAGAAGGCGGATATACATAGTTTTGAATGCCTATGCGATATCAAATTGAAAAGTTGTGTGCAAATTCACGTTCGTAATATGATTGATGAACTGGTGTATACCTATGTTCAGCTATATGTTATCTATGGATAATGTGCAGTAATGTTTATCTAGATTACTTAACTTTTTGTTTGGTTAGCTGTAAGGTTCGGTAGACTGTATTCGGTTGTGGGGTTAGAGTTAATGAATGCAGGACGCTTGGCATAGACCGTTATGCTCCAAAACATTTACCTCGGAAACTTCCACTTTCCAAAAATTACAAATGTAATTGACAGTCATACGGTAGCTTTCAACCAAACAAATATAAAAATTATCAAAACATGATATTGTATAAAAGATGGGTATTCGAACGTCGACCATAATGCGAATATGCCTTTGCCCACGCTCTTCAGCATTTTAAATATAAACTTTTTAACCAAGTTACGTGTTTGAAAAGCGTAAATCCTTTTTTTATTGGTACATGTAACAAACTTCCATACAAAATTAATTTATCAAAACAGTTAAACATTTTTAAATTTTTTCAGTCAATAACGACTCGTAAGCAAATGGAAGACAATAACCATGCTGACAACACCACACTTGATTTTGTGAGTGTGCACAATGTTACCGTTATTACAACAGATGGCTCAGAGCACAATGAGGTATTTGATTTGTTGCAAACGTGGGAGCTTTCATGGGAGACCATACAGATTGTCCTGGGCTGTGGTGTTAACACTTTAAAAATATTGAAAATGTTAAATTCGGAGGACATTACGGAAATATTTAATTCCCGTAAACTGATTGGAGAGAAAGTAACTTTTCGGTACCACCTTCAAAAGTGGCGCGAAGAAAATAATGTAAGTCTTTAATACAAAGAATTTAACTTCAATTACTTTCTATAAAATCCTTACAAAGTTACTTGCAAAATTGTATTAAGTTTTTTTTTTTTTAATTTGAATTGAATTTTTGCTGAATTTCACGCAGCGTTCAGTTTCGGCAGCGCTAATAGAACATTTGCGTGGCGCTTTGAAATGCAACGCAAGGCGCACCAATTTAGGTTGAACTGAAACTGATCTTAGCAAAAATTTATCAAAATGATTGTAAAATTGAATGATACGAGAAAGATTTTTACACCATATTTGAAATATATTTAAAAAAGTGTCGCCTTAATGATTACTTAATATTAACTTTCTTTTCTTCGCTTTTGTAGTATGTTCCGTTAGTTTCTACTGCTTCTGATCGAACTTTATCGAACTCCGTCGAATCCGTCATCGAATGGATGAACTTCCCTTCAACAGGAAGTTCTGAATTGAACCTTAAAGAAATTTTAGAAAAAACCGTAGATGGGAAGGACGTTCTAACTAAAAGCCGAGCTAGCAAATCACTGAATGATAAAGATCAAACTTCCATAGTAAGAATTATTGTGGACCACTACATTTTAAATGACATTAAAATGGACGCTAAGACTATGGAAAGTGTAGCATCGGCTATATCCAAACTTCTGCCAACAGAAAATGAGACGACGTACTACATACCGCGTACGAAAACCAAGAACGCATCCGGCAAATTGTATGATCGGTATTACAACCAAAGAAATAAACGGAAGCTTTTAGATTGTCCTACGTCTTCAAAAGTATACAAGGTCACTGAGCAAGTAAAAGGTGATGAATGTTTACAGGATGTTGCTGAATTCGAAGCCAAAAAGAAGTGGTTGGTTCACAACTTTCCTCAGAACATAACCAACATTTGGAAAGCTACTTCTGTTCTGCGGTTAAAGGAAAATAAAAAATCTCTAATTGACTTTCTGAATGACTGGCCGAGGTATAAGGATCCCAATGGCTACCAACTTATAGACGTGGATTTTGAGACCATGTATCCAGGAAAGCAAAGTCTTATGTTCGCAAAAATAGAGTACCTTGAGAAGGTAATGATTGAAGAAATCTTTCCCAAGCATGTCAATGACAAGCTCAACATAGAGTACATCCAAAAAATGAAAGCAGCTACGGACATAAGTAAGAAAAAAAACCAAATACAGACATCATTCTACATAACTGTAAAATTTCATTTCAGATACTCAACACTACTATTTTTTTTGTATTCTGCATTCTATCATCACTCCACCTCGGATTACCAAAACAGCGAAACCGTCAATAAGCGATGCTCAAAGTGACATGATTGTTCACTTATTGAACATCAATGATTTTACGCGAAAGAAAGACGAGCTTAAAGAATATGCCTTACAAGTCAAGTCCACTATACAGCCTAAAGTCTTCGTTGTTGGTGAGACTTGTGAAATGTTATTTGAATTTATTGTTTTTTTTAATGATATCACGTATAAAGTGGAAACACTTTTGCGTGCTATTGATGTCGTTATTAAAATGTCTTTTATCTTTGATTTAAAATACTTCATCTTGAGCAAATATGTATGGATTTTTTTGCAAGAATTTATATACGATATTCCGTCTTCAGAAAAAATTGCAAAAGTTCAAAATATTATAAACAAAATTAAAAATGTCAACTAAACAAAGTAATAATGTTACAGAAAAATCCATACATATTTGCTCAATTTGTAGTAAGACGTTTCCGATATCTAAAGATTTTTTGTATCACTTAAAGAATTTTCACAGAACTCCTGTATCATACAAGTACTCGTGTCAATATAACAAATGTAACAAAAGTTATCAAAATTTTTTTAAATTCAAAAATCATTTAAAAACCCATGATTGTAACAAACTATTTAAGGAAAGAGACAGTGAAAGTGCACTTAAAAAATCAAAAACAAATAACAAAGACAATCAACAATTTTGTGTGTTACCTTTACAATCTGAAACTCAGAAATGCTTCAACCAACACAATATAATACCGACCAAAGTACAATAGCCAACGATATTCCAAAACTGAAAACGACAATTAGCAATAATATCATACAAATGCTTTTAAACATGCATTCGAAACCAAATTTTGCCCGCAATAATATTCCTCAGATTATAAATGATGTTGTCAGCCATATTATCGAACCCTTAGTAGGAGCTTATGAGCAATTTTTACCTTTCATTGAACCTGAAGTTCACATGTTATATAAAGGATTAATATCATATACGAAAAATCCGATAAAAGATATATGTACCGAATACAGATTTCTTAAAAAACTAGAAGAGCTCGACTTGTTTAAATACCCAAGACTATTTACCATATCAAAGGAGCTAGATGAGGTTTTTGTTTGCGGACGACCACTTTTAAAAGAAAATGTCATTGAGGGCTGCCTTTGCGATGTAAAACACCAACTACAAAAATATTTTGAATCGTCAAATATTTTTCTGCTTACCATTGCAAATATAAAATCAATAAATTCAACCAATAAACTAAATCATTTTATAAAAGGAGAACTGTGGCAATCCAAAGTGAGCAGTTTTGGTGAAAAACTAGTTTTTCCAATCTTTCTATATTTCGATGATTTCCAAATAAATGATCCTCTGGGCCCTCGAACGCATTCCACTTGCGGTATTTATTTCTCAATCCCTGTTATCCCACAGCATCAGTTGTCTCATTTAAGTAATATCTTCGTAGCTGGGTTCATAAACGCAAAGGATATGACTTACTTTGGCAACCATGCTTCACTGCATGGTCTCATCAAAATATTAGAAGATCTTTACCAAAACGGTGTGGAAATTAATTGCAGTGGTGAAGTTCAAACAATTTACTTTATCCTTGGGCAGGTATTAGGTGACAATTTAGGGCTGAATGAAGTTTTAGGTTTCCAAACCAGTTTTAATAGTAAATATTATTGCAGAATTTGTACGTCTTCAAAAGAAGAATGTCCAACAAGTTTTAAAGAAAACTCTGATAATCTGCGAAATGAAATTGTATACTTGAGGGAATTGAAATTGTCATGTAAGGAAACATCAGTTAAAGAAAATTCTATTTGGAATACTTTGTCGAATTTTCACGTTACAGACAATTTAGCATGTGATATTATGCATGACATTTTTCTAGGGGTTGCACGGTACAACATCTCAAAGTTTCTAAATTATTTTATTTATGACAAAAAATTATTCACTTTGGAAGCATTTAACTGCAGAAAGCAGTTGTTCAACTATGGGAGTGTAAAGGTTAAAAACATAAGCCCACCAATAACTAAAAAGTACATTCAGCAAAGCAACATTAAAATAAATGCTGCACAGATGCAGCTATTTTTGGATACAATTTTATTATTGATTGGCGACTTAATTGATGACTCGGACACGGTATATAAATTTTTGATTGTCTTTGTAAAAATAGTAGATGTAGTACTTTTAGAAAATTTTGATGAGCTAATATTGAGTCAATTAAATTCTTTGATTTCTGAGCACAACCAATTCTTTGTGGAAAGTTTTGGTGAGTCGTTGAAACCAAAACATCATTTCATGACTCACTATGTAACGGCAATTAAGAAATTGGGTCCACTAAAGCATTTGTGGTGCTTCAGATTTGAAAGCAAGCATTCACTTTCTAAGAAATATGCTCACATTATTACTTCACGCAAAAACATACCGTATACTTTATCGATTAAACAAAGTCTCTTTTTCTCACAAAATTTAATTAAACACAGTTTCTTTTCAAACGATTTGACAAACTTTAATGGTCTCAAACATGTAGATTTATCGGAACTCGAATTTTATTCAAATTTATGCTGTAATTTAAGAAATGGTCAAGAAGTAACGAGTTTGATTTATAAAGGGTTGTCATATGAAATAGGAGATTACGTAAGGTTACAAAATGCATTTATAATTATATTGAAGATATTTTACGAAAATACTGATGAAATTTATTTAATTGGACAAGAAGTAAAAACAATTTTTTCAGAAAAATTTCAAGCTTATAAATTATTAGATATGCTCCACTGTTTCTATATTGATAGCATTAAAAATTTTACTAAACCTATTAAATCAAATGTTTTGAATAATGGAGAAACAGTATTAAGGTGAATCCTTAAGAACTTAAACTTTAAAACTTGAATTTTTTTCCTTTAATTTCTTTTTGTAATATGTTTTCTTTTATGTTGTGTTTTCAAGTTCTTGTAATATTGTTACATTACACTGTATTTTTAAGTTTTTGTAATATTACATTAGGGCAATTCACAATCTTGTGCATTCGATATTGTAAATTTATGCAATTGTAAAAATTTGCTACCAATTGTGAACGGTGTTTTGTTGTTTACTTTGCAACTTTTGTTGGAAAACATAAAATTCACAGCTGATCGATGGAAAGAAAATTATTTTCAATGGAAATTTTGCTTCAACAAATTTAATATCGAAAAAAAAATTGAAAGCTTTCTAAGTTTTCCATATCAGTTCTTTTTTAGTTTTTCTTTTCAGCTGTGTGCATTTCAGTATTGCAAACGTATAGTAAATATAAACTATGGGTTCTAGTGGTGCTTATTTGAAATAGCGTAGTAAATGCATCCCTGTATATTTTTTTAGTGTAGACTAAACAAATACTCTACCATTTTGCAAATGCTATAATGCAAGACCATTTGCACAGGATTGTGAACAACTCTTTTGTATTTTTGTATATTGTATTTTTTACATATTTTATTTATATTATGATATATTGAATTGTAATAAAATATATTAAAAACATCTTTGCATTATTTTTTTCTTGTGGCTGGGTTAACAACAATTTCTACCGTGCATTTAAATACAATTGCTTTTGAGCCAACAGCAATTACATTTACTAGTTGTGTGTTGGGACAAATGCAATTGCATTTGAGCCAAGAGCAATTACGTTTACTAATTCTGTATTTGGGACAAGTGCAATTGCATTTGAGCCAACAGAAATTCTATTTACTAATTTTGTATTTGGGATAAATGCAATTGCATTTGAGCCAACAGCAATAACATTTACGAAACTTGGTTTTTGGATCAAATGCAATTGCATTTGAGCCAACAGCAAATACATTTACTTATTCTGTATTTAAGACAAATGCAATTGCTTTTGAGCCAACAACAATAACATTTACAAATTTTGTAATTTGGACAAATGCATTTGCATTTGAGCCAACAGCAATTACATTTACTTATTCTGTATTTGGTACAAATGTAATTGCATTTAAGCCAATAGGAGTTACATTTACTATTTTTGTATTTGGGCCAAACGCAATTGCTTTTACGCCAACAACAGTTGCATTTACTATTTGTGCACTTGGGCCAAATACAATTCGGTATTCGAATCAACAGCAATTGCAGTTGGGCACGATTTGAATGCAATTTCTATTTGAGACAAAATGAAAATCATTTGGCATAACTACGTTTTTTTTGTGTGTACACATTAAGTTTCACTATAAAAATATGTAGAACTCCGGAATTGCCATGATTTCGAAAAAGTGGGCGCATTTAACAAAATTGCTAAATTTTAGTTTTTTACGATCAAAACCACCTGATATATATCCTTTTTTTGTGGTCGATAGCGCAAATTTGGCTTGTACGGGAGGTACCACGCCCCTCGTCCAATCGTTACCAAACCTCGTAGGAACACTTTCAGGATATGGCTTCAGGTTCCCTGAAAATTTTGTAAAGATCGGTTCAGCGGTTTTGTAGTCTATATAGATAGCAACATACTCTAGCAACATAAACAAAGCTTTAAGCAACATATACATATTGTGCTAGCAACACAAATTCCTGCAAGCGATTACTCGCTAGGTTTGTTACTCATCGGGTGTGTTGTCTTGTACGTACAAACTTTTTATTCCATTTCAGTTGCAAGGTCTATATATATTAAAAAATAGTCTCTGATCTAGTATTTTCTTATTATTTGGAGTTCAAGGCAATTATGGGAGGATGTTGCAATTATCTCACTAGACAAGGCATTCAAAAATCCTCCACCACGAGAAAGACCTATTTTTGTATAATCTCTACCATTACGGCATATTGTCCCATTAAAATCAAGAATTTCCTCATTTTTTAATGTATCATTTAACCACGTTTCCGTAAAGACAAGAACATTGAAGTGACAAGATTTAGCATCAACAAAATGTTTACTAAGTTTACCTCTCATACCACCACAGTAATGATAGAATAAGTTTAAAGCACTTGATGGGTTAGGCTAGTTTTGGGAGATAGCGGGAGTAGTTGTTCTTTTTGTTAGCACGAGATCTTTGTAGGTGCCAAATCCGTTTTAAATGTGTATGCGAATGCAGAGAGATATTGTTGTGGCAAATCTTTGCAAGCATTTTTAGGAGAGAATGAAAATCTATTTGGGTTGTTGTACAGCAAATCAAAGGTGGTTTTGTACTTGTTTGAAGTTCTTTTGATTTTGTGGTACTTTGTGTCAAGATAAATAAAGCCAGAATAGTTTTGTTAATAATATTTAATTTTGTTCCACTCACAAACATATTCTTTTTAATTATTCCATTGCTGCGCTTTTTCAGTTCTTTTCTCTATTTTTTAAAATTCAATTAACCCCCAAACCCAATATCATAAAAGCAGCATCACAATTCGACTCGCGTTGCCAGATTTACAAACTACATGTAATAGTTGAAGCTTAGATGATGCAAGGTGATAGCTCGGCTTCTCCTGACTCCTACTCGTCCCGAGTATGGCCTTCTTCTTTCTCGTCTCCACTTGTGTCGTCATAGTAGTGGTCAATTTCTCGTGGTCAAACAGCTCGCACCACGGTTTAATTTTGTCGCTGCTAACCACTGCACTGAATTTTCGTTGCTTTAGCTGAATTCCATCAATGTCCTCAACTATATATAGGTCAAAACGTAAAACCTTTGAGATCATGTAGGGACCACGATAAGTTAACTCCAGTTTGCGAGATTCGCCGGTACATGGTGGTGGACACTCAATTAGAACCAAATCACCCTCGCTGTAAACATGAGGCTTAGCATGCTTTGCGTCAAACCTCCGCTTCCAGTTTGCACGGGCAACTTCGATGTTTTTTTATTGCTTCTTCTCTCTTCTTGCTTAGGTTGAGCTCCAATTCGTCATCATGCAAAGCAACGAGGACTTTATTGCCACTTTGATTCCTCAACGGAAAATCGAATACAAGATCGATAGGAGAGCATTTTGTTGTTGCATTGTGTTGATCGTCCATTGAAGATCTCTGAGTTTCTCGTCCCATCCCTTGATATCATTTGTTGATGTTTTCAGGAACACCAGAACAGTCTGGTTGACTCGCTCTGCGAGGCCATTAGCACGAGGTGTTCGGACAGCCACCTTTATGTGTGTGATGGTGTTGGTTGCGCAAAACTCGGCGAAAATGTGTGATGTGAAGGCAGTTCCTCTGTCAGTCACAATCCGTTGGGGTGAGCCAAAATACAACATCAGACTCTTCAATGCATCGATGACTGGCTTCGTCTTAGTAGAACGTACAGCAGTAATGATGACATAACGCGTCATTACGTCTACAATGACCAAAATGTGTTCATTGCCTCGTCGACTCTTTATGAATGGGCCCAAATGGTCCATGTGCAAAACTTCACACGGAATCGTTGGTATCTGCATACCGTACAACTCACATTCCTTGCGTGCTGGACTTCGCGAAAAACTGCATTCTATGCACGACTTTATATAATTCTTCACGAAATTGCGCATTCGTGGGAACCAGAAGTTCTGGAAAGCTCGTTTGACAGTACCATCTACTGCCGGATGCCCTGCATCGTCATGGCATAACTTGATAATACGCCATCGCATGCCTTTTGGTACCAAAAGCAGCATTTTCTTATCTGGACCCCTTTTAAACAATCGATTTTGCTTCAGCATATATTGCGCTTCATAAGTTTTCTTTTGATTAGATGCAACGGTGCCTTTCATGATTGCCACTATGTTTTGTAAAGCTGGATCTTGTTGCTGCATAGCCGCAAGCCAATCAGTATTTGAAAGGTTTATTGGCAAAATTTGTGGACTGATGTCTTCTGGTTGGATCGCTGGCTCAACTGGCGCACGACTGAGCGCGTCAACATGCTGCATTTGATCTCCTGGTCTATGCATGATTTCATAATCGTATTCCAATAATCTCAGAAACCATCGGGCAATACGTGTATAAGTGGCTTTGACAACTTTGTGCTCACGACAGCCTGGCAGTCAGTAACTATAATAAAATGTTTTCCCAATATTACATACGGAAACGATGACAGGCTTCGACCATTGCCAGTACTTCAAGCTCATAACTATGGTAGTTCCGTTCACAGCTAGTGCACAGGCAACTGTAGTATGCGATTGGCTTTAACGCACCATTATCTTCCAACTGCAGCAAAATGGCAGCCAACCCAACACTACTGGCATCAGTGTGAATTTGATGTTTCTTATTTACGTCATATACGCCTAACAACAGTTTGTCTGTCAACAACTTGATTAGTTCGTAATAAGCATTGTCGCAGTCAGCACTCCACTCAAATTCTGAAATTTTTTTTATTAGTTTCGCCAGTGGAGCAGAAATATGTGCATAGTTTGGCACAAATTTGCGGAAAAAACCAGTGAGACCCAAAAATCGACGTTCTTCTAACTCATTTGCTGGCTTAGGAAATTTTGAAATAGCAAGTGTTTTAATCTTACCTGGTCGCAGCCCATTAGCGTCGAGCTCGTGTCCCAGGAACGTCACGGTTCTTTTCAAAAATGAACATTTTGATATTCGAAGGGTAAGGCCTTCTTTTTTAATGACCTCGAAGAACTCCTTCAGGTTCTGCAAACCTTCTTCAATGCTACTTGAAGCGACGACGTAGCTAACAACTTTGTCACCCAGTGGCTTGATAACATCTGCCATCATTCGCTGAAAAGTACACGGCGCATTTCGAAGTCCGAAGGGCATTCGATTGAATTCAAAGTGCCCATTGTGCGTTACGAAAGCTGCATATTGCCGCGATTCTGTGTCTACTTCGATTTGATAGTACCCTGACATGAGATCGAGAGTCGAAAAATAGTTTTTTCCCGCGAGTGTTGACAAAACACCGTCGACTGTTGGCATAAGCCAAGGCTGTTTCTCAGTTATAGAGTTCAGTGCGCGATAATCGACACAAAGTCTGTCCTCACCATTCGATTTTTGCACAAGCACTATCGGCGACGCGTACAATGATTTTGATTCCCGTATGATTTCGAGTTCTAAGAGTTCTTTGACGATTTTCTCCACAGATTTTTGTTTAGGTATCGGAATGTTATACGGCTTTTGAACAATTGGCTTCAGTGTATTTAAAGCAATTTTCATTTTAATACGATCACACCTACCGATATCGTTTAAATTTTCACTGAGGCAAAAACTAAATTCGTTTAGCAAACTCTTAAGCTTTTGGAAATCGTCCACTAGAAGATTTTCACTGACACCCAGCTTTGCTTCGTCTATGGAAAATACTTGGCATGTACCATTTTCAAAAACAACTCGCGCTTTCGACAAAGTATCAGTCCCGACAATGATTTCGTATCGCATCATTTTATCGTTCACTAAGAGCAAGTCACATTCATAAATTTTGCTATCAATTTCCAATTCGGTCAAAAGTTTTTCTTGGCACAAAGCACTGCCACCAAACCTTCTAAAATGTCCTTTCACTGTGTTATTGTTCCTGCACACCGAGTCTATCAAGGCGTTCAACCGTATGCCTCCGACCACTATTCGCTTAACAATTGGCTCACTTTTGCACTTATTTTGTTCATCACCGGCAATACTATTTATTTCACTTGCATGCACATCTTCATTTTCCTGAACTGTATTAACTGATGCAATACGTGCTACATTTCTCGACAAGCAGTTCTTTGCATCGTGTCCAATGGCATTACATTTTTGACACCTTTGTTTCTTCTGTGGCTGTGGACAATTTACCGAAATATGACCGTGCGCACGACAGTTATAACAAATCGGACCATTTTGGTTTTCAATTTTTACGTTCTTTGAAACCGATAAGGATCGCGCGCTTGCTTGCATGGACGTTTGATCTATGGCTCCCGATCGATTGCCTTTATCAATATTTACAAGCGATTGCAAAATTTCGGAGCACCTTGAGAAACATAATGCGGTTAACGTATTGCGCAAGCTATCATCACCGAGTCCGTTTATTATGTACCGAATCAATGAGTCTTCATCGACACCACCGCGACGACCAAGAGCTAACATTCTGTAATAATATTCAATGTACGTTTCACTTTTAGCCATTCGTGACCTTGTTAGTTTAATGTGAATCTGCCACACTTACTTTGCATGGGAAATCGGCAATAAATGCTTCACAAAAATCCACCCACCTACTAAAAGCAGGTTGTGCGTCAAGCTTTGGCTGAACCTTTCAATTTACCGAGAACTGCAAACAATACAATTCTGTCGTCCCAAAAATATGCATTTTTTAGTTGCTCAATGCGCTCAACGAACTGCGTTGATGTAACGTCACACAGTGTCGTGACTTCATATAAACGGTGGCCAAAAGTAGAAGGAGTTATCATAGAAGAATGAAAATTGGCACACACTGCTTTTATAAGTGGGGGAAAAAAACGAAGTTTTGTGGAAATCGGTCAAAGGACACGCCCACCTCCCATATATCCTGAAATGAAAAACCTTATATTTTCCAAAGTTGTTTGTGGAATTGAATCAAACTTGGCTCGATTGGTCTCTGATATATTCCAGATAACTTTGTTAAATTGTATGAAATTATCTCAAAGGACACGCCCACCTCCCATATATCCTTGATACGAAAAAAGATGCTATTTGTTCACAAAAATTGTTATTTCCCCTTTAAAAAAGAAAGAAAATGATATCTGCCATAATATCTGGGCATTGGCTTTAAACTTTTCACGAAATGTTAAGTTCGACCAAGAAGTTCTTGGCAATTCAACCAAAAGCGTAAAAATTAGATTTTTTTAAGTTTGGCACCATTAACCTGATACTTTTTTCAAATTAAATCCCAAAATATATTTTCATAACCACCAACTTTTAATTTTTTGAAAAATATACTAAATTAAATAAAATACTGTAAATGGAAATCAAGTAGTATTACATATTTCTTTTAATTTTATTAAAGATATACACATACATACATATATTTATTTGAGCGTACATTAAAAATCCGAAAATTCTTCACCTCATTACAACTATAAACGATATTTGAATCATATAAAGTTTCATTGATTATTTCAGAATCAGAAATTATGTTGGAATCTTCAATTATATAAGGTTTTATATCATTTAAGTTATATTTATAATTTAAATTTTTTTTTTACTATGCATTGATATTGAAGGCTCGGATTGTAGTATGAGTGACGTCATTAAATCATGATTTGTTGCAGATCAGCTACATTTCCTTGTATGCCTCAATCTGTTATTCCTAATAATTTTATGATTTGATTCAATTGCCTCTTCTGATAACATCCCAATTGGTATTATTGAATGCCTGATATAATGTATTCCATGTATTAAAATCCTATGTACCGTAACAAGCATATAGTACCACGGATACAAACTGAAATACAATAATGCAGTATCTTTTAAAAGTTTTTCGAATGTAATATTATTTATCTTCTTCCCACACGAAAATACTCTTAAAATTAAAGAAAAATTTTGAATAATATTCAAATCAACACCAGTGATTTCAGATGATAAAGTTGGGTTAGAAAAAAAACGCCTGCTTGTGTTGCCGTCATTCGATGTGCCAAATCCTGGTTTAATGAGGTCCACAGTAAGTCCCATTTCTCTTTTAAATTTCTCTTGAATTTTAGTTTTCGTTTGTTTCACAATGTCATTTTGCTCTTTTCCTACAGATCTCCATCTTTTTATAGGGAGTTTATAAGCAATATGTATAATACATTCAAAACATTTAATCCAGGCGTGTAACGTTGATAAGCCATATTTTAAACATTCTTCGTCCACTTCCCTTTCGAAAACTAGTGCGCCATTCATTTTCGATGGCTTTGCTCCACATAATACACAGCAGGAAGTACTTTTATTGTTATTTAGTACGTTTAGTACTGCTCCATCTATCATTGTAAGCTTCATTTCAAAATGGACATTACAATTTTTTTTTACATAATTAAAAGTTCTCAGGCACTCAATTTCTGCATCTATGCTACGCTTTACGGCATTAATGGCATCTGGACTTTCTATTATATATATTATTTTCAAGGGTCTACAAAAGCTACAAGACGAATGTCTATGGTTTTCCCACAATATTTCTTCAGTTGCCCAATTGCGAATACGCAGAGGTACGAAAGCAGTTACAAACATAAATTCATCAGAAGAATTTTCATTTCCATACTTTTGCTTATAGACACTGTGACCCCCACTTCCATCAAAGCCCCATTTACATTCTAACACAACATCGGTTTTTTTTTCAAAATCACATGTGTTCAAAATGCTCTCAGCGGTTTTTTCTAAAATATTTTGTAATGGTACCTCTGCCGAGGTTTCTGTAACAGATCAGGCATTAATTTTTTTCTTTGCTTCGCAAATTGCATGGTATGATGGAAAACAATCTTTGTGAATTTCGTTGACAACTTTTCGCATCATGTTATATTTACGGAAGGAAAGATCCATATCAATTTACAGCTCCAGTGCTTTTTCAACTGATATGGTCCGTTTTTTCGAAGGGTCTGGAACCTTTTTGGCTGCTTCCATTAAAGCATCGGCCGACGTCGAAGCAACAAGCTCATTGACTCTCCTCCTTTTTGTTCTGGACGATGCTTCCTCGTAAGTCACACATGGTCTGCTTGTTTTATTGCTTGCACTATGTACCTAATTAAAATGTAATATTTTTATATATTTGCAATTAAATATTAAACCCACTTACACCACTGGATATTTTGTCAAATATTTCGAGGTCTAACCAATTGTTTAACTTGGTCTCAAATAAAGATTTTCTTCTACGGCATTCTGACCAACATTTTTTGAACTTTTTTAATAAGTTGCCTATTTTCATCTGTTCTTTAGCTGACAGTGATCTACTTAATTTTTTTACTGCAAAAGTTTCGAGTATATTCACAATTTCAACATCTCTCTTTTGTTTTACCTCTAACCACAAATGATAAAATTCGCGTATTTTTAACTGTGTTGACACTGAAAAAAATTTTTATTAAACAAATTAGCAAATAAGAGCAGCTGGATTTCACTTATTTTGAAAATACATACTTCTAACTATATTATAACACCAAATTTGCATTTACTTTTTGTGTACTTTTTTTTTGTTTGACCACTTAATAACACAATTTTATGAGAACACGTGTTTTTTCTTGCTTTCTTTCATTCTCCTACCGGTATTTTTCTTATGCTTTATATTTGTAAACAAAAACAGAGTTACCATATCAAAAACCCATTGAACTAACAAATGTAAAACATTTTTGCACAGTAACTAAAAAAATAATAGGCATTTCTCCCCTTACAATATCATTCAAAATTTATAAGTTTTTAAGTGACATCAATAATTCATCCATTTTCCTGAAGTTTGAGACATCATAACTTTGAATCTACATAATATTTTTGATATATATTTTAAACATTATCTAATCAGACTGTTTTCTATCGAATGGTATACTTTTCTTTAAAAAATTCCTAGGTCGAGTTTGACTACTTTTGGCCACACATGTGACACTGTGCGTCACCGGCACAGGGATCGAATTCAGGCAAAATTGCCATGATGTCGCGCACGTCATGAGTGTTTGGACTCAACAAGTTTTCACTACACATTTCACCATTTCTTGGGCAGTTTGCATTTTTATTTGTCCACTGCGGCGAAGTGTGAATACACCCACTTGACAACGTAGCACGCGTGTTCATGTTCGACGAATTTGCGTTTGAATTTATTGTCCTAACGATGTTTGGTGGAAAAGCAACTGTACTCATGCATGTGTGTGTGTGAGTGTTAATCGGTTGCAAGGCGGCAGCACGCACTGCATTTGTATTCAGCGACTGCGGGGCGGCAGCATACATTGTTTCGTTGTACGGCTGCGGGACGGCAGCGTAAGTTGAGTTAAAGCTGAATGGCTGCGGGACGGCAGCATAAACTGGATTTGCGTTTAACGGCTGCGAACCAGCAGCATAAGTTAATTGTGCGGCACACACGTTCACGTGTGAACTGGTCGACTGCGTGTTGCGTTTCTGTGCTTCAGCAGCAAGCTCTGCTAATGTCGGCGTCAAAGTGTCAGCTGGTAACGGAGGTTGGTGCTTGCTGCTAGGCATATCATGCATGGTTATGCATGGCCTATGCATGGTTAGTGCCTCCACCATTCGTCGTAGATCACCAACATCGTCATGCGCAGTATTGTCTTCACCAATACCATTTCCCTCCATACACTCGTTTTTAGGAGTTTCGTACCCTCCGGATTCATGCCCAGGATCACTAGACGCCCCAGCTTCCACATTAATTTCCTCGACACATACACCTGCAGCGTGCAGTCGCGCGACGACTTCAGCTTTTACACCGCTTGTTTTTAATTTCGCGACATTTTTCCTTTAATTGCGTTAAATTAAAAATGTTTAAGTTACTCATCCCACTTCTGATTATGTCAAGATAAATAAAGCCAAAATAGTTTTGTTAATAATATTTAATTTTGTTCCACTCACAAACATATTTTCTTTAGTTATTCCATTGCTGCACTTTTTCAGTTCTTTTCTCTATCTTTTAAAATTCAACTAACTCCCAAACCCAATATCATAAAAGCAGCATCACAATTCGACTTACGTTGCCAGATTTACAAACTACATGTTATATTTGAAGTTTAGATGATGCAAGGTGACATTTGTTTCAAGAATTTAATTTTGTTTTAGTAGAGAAACAAAACCATTTTGTATCTCAATCAATTGTTGAGCCAAATTTACTAAGGGCCATTTTGTTCACAGAGAGATAAATTTATCCCCGAGTTAATTCCATGATTTTTCCAGTTTTTCATTTGTTCACAGCGAGTTAAGCATTTAACTCTTCAAACTGGAGATAAAAATGGTGGCGAGATAGCTTAACCCCAGAAATATTTAACTCGTGAAAATTGGTGAGATAAGATTTTTAATTCGCTCTCATCACTCTCATTTTAATATTTTTTATTTACTTGGTGTCAAAATATTGAAAATACAGACTTTTAAGCATATGGAAACAGTATTGGGGGTTACTGATTTCGAATCTGAAGTCAGAAATTTAAAATTCAAGATGGTGGATAGGGTTGCCACCTTAATTTTTTGTATTTTTATGAATTCGGGGCTGGCAAAAAAAAAATGGTATATCAAAAATGGGTCGCTGAATCCGAATCCGCGGTCAGAATATTAAAATTATAAAATTTTGAAATAATAGGGTTGCTTTTACTTTTGAAAATACATATTATTAGGTGGCAGCCCTGTTATTATAAAATTTTATCATTTTGAAATTCTGACCACGGATTCGGACTCAGCGACCCATTTTTGCGTACCATTTTTTTGCCAGCCCCGAATTCATAAAAATACAAAAAATTAAGGTGCAACCCTATCCACCATCTTGAATTTTAAAATTCTGACTTCAGATTCAAAATCAGTGACTCCCTGACACTGTTAAATGATGTTTAAAATTCTTAAAAATACATATTATTAGGTGGCAACCCTATTATTTCAAAACTTTATCATATTGAAATTCTGGCCACGGATTCGGATTCAGCGACCCATTTTTTGTGTACCATTTTTTTTTGCCAGCCCCGAATTCATAAAAATACAAAAAATTAAGGTGGCAACCCTATCCACCATCTTGAATTTTAAATTTCTGACTTCAGATTCGAACTCAGCGGCCCCCAATACTCTTTCCTCATGTTGAAAATTCTTAAAATAAAACATTTTTAGGTGGCACCCCTACGTGTAGAAAAATTTTCGAGTTTTGAAATTCTGACAACGGATTCGGAATCAGCGACCCAATTTTACCTAGTGTTTCTCCCAGAGAAATTTATTTCGCATAAATAAACAAGAAATTAGGTGGCAACTTTATCCGCCATCTTGAATTTTAAAATTCTGACACCAGATTCGGAAGAAGTAACCCCCAATACTGTTTCTTCATGTTTAAAATTCTTAAAAAAATGTTTAGTTGGCAGCCCTGTGTAGAAAAATGTTAGAATTTTGAAATTCTGACATCAGATGCAAAATCAGCGATCCATTTTTACCTAGTGTTCACTCTAACCCTCAAATTCGCAAAAATAAACCAAAAATCCCCACACATTTTTTAATTAATGAGCAACACTCTAACATTCCAATGGAAATCGAGATAAACTGAGAGCGAATTTATGCTCTAAGCATAAAGCTGGGATAAAATGTGAACAAACCCACTTTTTTATCTCCCGATTTATACGCTTGGTATAAAATTAACCTAGAGATAGTTATCCCCGAATTAAATCATATTTATACCCTTTGTGAACAAAATGGCCCTAAGAGTAGTTAAGAAATTTGCAACGGAGCACTAATTAGTATTTGATAAAAAAAGCTGTCCAAAAGTCCAATTCTTAAAAATCAATCTTTTGTTAAATTGGTAATTTTTTTGGGTAGAGAACTTATTGCTCATCATGTACACGAAAGCGTCTTAAGAGGAAGAGTTGTTCGGGCCGGTTGCTCAAATAATAATGATATTCCCTAAATATATCGACTCTAGCGATAGCCATCCGTGGGCTGGAATGGTGTGGTAGTGAAAAAAAGAACAAACGGTCAGAAATAATAATAATGAAAAAGTTCTGGCAATCTGCATCAAAAAATTTAAAATTTTTTCATTCGGATTTAAGATAATGCTGTTTTTCGTGCATTTTGTCGATTTTTTTAAACTATTTCCACTAAAACTTAAAAAGCGTCTTTATTTCTAATGCAATCCTCACTTTCAAGATGTCGTTGGAAAGGTTTTGACTGATTGCATTGATTCCTAGTCAGAATTGCTTATACTGATATATATTGAAACTAAAATATTTATTATAAAATACTCATCTACTGAAAAAATATTGCAAGAAATTAAAAAAAAATAAAAATTATGAAGTTATTTGAAATAAAATAAAAAAATATCAAAAATATGCATGTTAAACACATTATCTTTAATCCGATAGCAAACATTTACAATTTGTTGATGCAGATTAAAAGTTTTTTCCTGCCTATAATTTTTGACAGTTAATTATTTTACAACTATTACACCAGTTCACGGAGGTTATCACTAGACTCCAAATTTTTGGGGAATCCTTATAACATAAAGTAAGGATTATTGTGAGGAACCGACCTGAATAGCTGTTTTTTTCTATGGTGTGTGAAGCATTAATGTACACAAAAAAATTTTTTTTTTTAAGTATCGTAATTCAAAATTTGTAATTGTTTTTTGTTCTTTTTTTTAAATTTGGTTTTGTTGTATTTCCTCTAAATTTCGCGCATTGTTTGTCCTTTTATGAAAGAGTGATTATATTACTTTACAAATGTGAAAAAATAAATCACCAAATACTACAATTTTTTTTAATTAATTTTTAAGTATGTCATCCTCTCATGAAAATATTCAGCTAATTCTAATAAGAGTGTACATTTTCCCGACATAAGGCTTTTTAGGGAAAAGAATTGTTAGGCAAAAATTTATTTACGAGCTCACGAAAAAATCTGCAAAGAAGAATTGGAAAAACCTGGATTTTGTTGAATTATCTTCGACTTGATAAAATAGTACCACCGCAGCCATATTTAAGTATATTCCAAGTCTTAAATGTTGTATTATTTTAATACTCACAGAGTGTATATTAAAGCTTATGTGCAAAATTTGAAGTCATTAAATTAGTTTTTTGTGGAATTTAAAAAGATTTTACCGTTTTGGTAAATCCACTTTGTATGGGAGGTTGGCGTGGTTTTTATTCGATTTGGCTCATTTTCGAACTTGATCTCTATTTTATAATAAAAAACTTATATATTGAATATTGTTACGCTAACTCTAAAATTACAGCTGTTATCGTGATGTCAGACGGGCATACAGACCAACGAACCTTGCTGTATCGACTTAGGAGGTGAAGCTAATCAAAAATATTTATACATTTCTATACCTGCCACGTCTCCTTATCGGCGTTACAAACGAAGTGACAAAGTTAATATACCCATTACGCAGTACGGGTTTCTACTATTGAAAAAATGTTTTTTTAGGAGGCTGAAACTTACTAAAAACTATTTTCTTTTCTTATCTAATATTAATTTTTTATATCCAAATGGCTTGTGATTTCTTTGTTGAAGAAAAAAGAACTTAAATAAACAAATTGGTAGAAAATGGAACCTAATAAGAAATGAGAAGGTTTGACTTCCTTGTGAAGACCATTTATTGGTGTCGTATTTAGACCCCTGAACGCAAAGTAACTCCATAAGAATAAGCAATTAGAAAATGTCTACTAATTCAACAACAACCAATGCGAATTAAATTTTCTTTAGGCCAAAAATAAAAGCAAAATGAAAATACACCGAACTGTGTATTAAAAGGTCCATAGAGATAATTTCTTATTTTGATAAAAGATAATAATATGCAAGTTTTTTTTTGTAAAAAGTGTTTTATTAATTTGTATAATATACATTATTATTTCAGCTCAGATGTTCAATTCAGACAAAATTTAGTTTTTTAACCTTCCGTCAAACACATATTCTGAAACCTTTGAACAAACAAATATGCCTGGCCAGACCCCTATACGTTTTTATGCATTTGTATGGCAAAACAGGTACCGTAAATTTGAATTTTTAAGTATGCTCGTTTATTATTTTTGTCTTTAGAATTTTTTTTGATTTGTTGATATATGTAGCTACCTAAATGTAAAAAAATTTTATTCATTTTGTGGAATGCATGAAAAACAAGTATAATCAACTTTAGAATGTTGTTGGCACAGCAGTATTAGCAAGAACTAATTGTTTACTCAGCATGTTCAAAAACATTCGTTTCTTCTCTTTTCTGGTTCCTTCTGTATTTTCATTGCATATGATGTAAGCGGCTAATCCCATGACGTCTATCATGTTGCAAAAAAAAGCTAATGGCCAACGTCTGGTTGACCGTTTTGTCGAGTAATGCGTAACCATTTGGTCCATTGTATCAACGTCGGCCTTTACTGAATTATAAAATAATATAGCTTCCGGTTTTTTGCTACGCCTTCAAATTTCTCGGTGAAGTGCACAGTGGATAGTAGATTTAATGCTTTGTTCTTCTTTGGAACGTAGCCGCACAGTGATACAAACCGAACACAGATGAAAGCACTGGCCGTTTGTCGTCTTTTTTCACTTCTTTGGGAAGACACCTTTTGTTGGATCTAATGGTGCCAACGTATGCTAGTCCAATCGACGAAAGACGTTTAGCTGCGTCTAGTGTTGTAAGGAAGCTATCAACAATAATAGTTCTGCATCTGTTGGCGTATCGATTAGCCAAACTCATGAGCACATTTTCGCCTTGGTTTGTCTCTCGTTGTTCTCCCTCTTTACCAGTGTACAGTTTTCCTTGCAACGGATACTTGGTTTTCGCATGGCATGCCCACCATACTTTTATGCCATACTTTGCAGGCTTTGATGGGATGTATTGCGTGAACTTTGTGCGCCCACGGTATGGAAATAGCTGCTCATCGATGGTTACACTTTCGTATGGTTCAAAATTACTGGCAAGATTGTTATTCAAGAAGTTCCATATGTCGCGAATGGGAGCAGCTTTTTCGGTTTGTTGACGAAATGCGCGCGTACGACTATCGTCAAATCGAATACAGCGCATCAAAATAACAAATTATGTATATGACATGGCTGCACGGGATATTGGAAGTGCATCAGTTTGCCACATCAATCTTGAGAGTTGCATAGTATTATGACTGACACCAAAACCCAATAGTATCCCAATAAAAGCGTCAAGCTCAACATTTGTCATATCAACCCATACTCGTGGTGTGCAGATTGCATGTTCTGCGTTCCATTTGCGTGTAACTTTTTCTCCATATAGATTTCTTTGTGTTACGATGATGAACGTAATATTCGGTGAAAAGAAAAGCTGGAACACCTCATGCGAAGTGATCAGGTTTGTTTTTGGTCCACCTCTGAAACGCATGATGTTGTGCTGGCGGATTCTCACTGTAGCGGGTTCAGCTGTACTCCACTTGGTACCATCTTTTTCAAGCAAAAAACCGTCTGCAGCTTGAGTTGGTGCATTCTCACTTTCTTCTTCGGATTCTTCATCGCTGTCGAATATTTCATTTGCTTCAATTCCCAATTCATATTCAATGTCCGAGGCGTCATCTTCGGGCACAAAATCTGTGTTTTCACCGCTTTGGTCTTCAAATAAATCTAGTTCTTCGTCTGCTTCTGTGTGAAGTGCGAAATCACGCTGTAACGCTGATGATAGTTGTTGTTGGAAATTATCAGTAAGGCTACCTGTACGCAAGCGCGTATTGCACACAAGTTCTAAATCCTCTGCCATAACAACAGTAATAATTAAACTTTAGTTACCGCAGAAAAATTTATATTTCGGACTGTCGATGTTGTATGTTCAGCATTCAATAATAAACTAACTGAACTCAAAACCAAAATCACAAACGAAAGAAAGAAATAAGAGAAAAATGAACACAAAAACTACCTGGAAACAAACATCTGCATTGAATTCACATAAAAACCACCCAAAATATAAAAAAAAATACCTGGAAATAACAATCTGCATTGTATTTGCAGAAAAATAACCCAAAATGTGCATAACAATAATTTATTTCGTACAAATTGTATAGGGGTCTGGCATATGTGTATGTTCGAGGGGGTACTTTTGCTTTGCAGTTTTCTTCGTGTTGGAATGATATTTTAGAATTTTTTTTTTTAAATAGAAAGCCAACAATATTTTAGGCAGCTACCGGGAAATACAGGTATGTATCTAAACTAGAAGTATGTTTAACTAACGCTCAAAAATTAAATATGCCTGGCCAGAACCATGTGCTTGTCCAAGGAATAATGTATAACTGTGTAAACTTAATTTTTGGTTGTATAATTTAGTAGCATACTCAGTTTTGCATAAAAAACTGCCTTTCAAAAATACCTTCATCGTGAAAACCAAATAAGTCTTGTTGAATCGATGATTTTTTAAAAGTTAAGCAATTTCGCTTTTTTGCCCTTTTGACCAAATTTTAATGTTGAAAGTAAAAACTTAAAAATATCTTAAAATTTTTTACTCAAATTAGTGTTTTTATTTCATACGTAGATTAAATTCTGAAAGTTAAAGCAAAATCGGAGGTGGTCAAAATATTTGGTCTCCAAAAACAAGGAAAATATAGCCATTAAATGGCTCATACAAAAAACAAAAACGAAACCCTTCAGTATAGGAGTTAATCCAAATTATAGAATTACATCTGCAAATCTGTTTTCCTCTGATTATGCCAACTGTGAAGAGGATTCCGACTATTTAGTTGAAATTGGTTGGAAAACGGCAACAATCAAGATGATCAAGCACAGCAAAAATCTCGGCAAAGCCTTCATGAAAACGAATCTCAACAAAACATACCAACAAAAGATAATGAAAATAAGGATGATGAGCTTGAGTTACATAATTCTTTAAATATGCAAGACGTACCATTATACAATAATGCAGCAACATACTATGCAGTCCACAAAGTTCGGAAAAAAAGTCTAAAAAAACTGGAAAAAGGCACTGAAGCCATCGAGCATTTTGTAGCAGAAGATCGTTCAAGATCAGAATGGCTCTTGCATTTTAAAACATCGGCCAACCAAATCCTTTTATGATATTATAAGAAACATGGTGTTACAGTGAAAAAAAACTCGGGTCGAGACATAATAGAGGCTGTAGGTCTAGTTGATCATAACTGCATACTTAGTTTTTTAAATATATTTTTTAGAAAAACCGATTCTTGGTAGGTGCATGTATAGTTTGTTATGTAACTCCGTTTCGTCTAGCTCAATTTTATAAATTTAAACGTTGAAAGAAAGCATGAAAATAAGCCTTTAAAACAATATAAAGACCATTTTTTTACTGAACGAACTGACAAAATTACAGGTAAAATCTTTTGAAAATTTCTCTTTTTTTAATTTTTTCAATTTGAATGAACAACGTTTTGTTGAATAATTTTATTCTATGGCACCATTAATTTTGGATAGATTTTAAAAGCCTCTTTAATTTTGGGTGCAACAAGCTATCATATACTTCAATCGGCTGAAATATGAATGCACTATCAAAATTTTGGTATTCGTAATAAAACGCAAACAAAATTTTTTTTTTCTAAAAATGTTTATTTGATTTTTTTAGTTTATATATCCTCAAGAACGCTTCGGGTAAATTTCCAAAAAGGTACCAGTTTTTTTCACCAGATATTCAATAGCTAGTGCAAATGGAGGTATAGATTCGTATGAAGCATATTATTGCATGTACACCAATTTTACTGCATACCGATTTGTGAGCGCCGGCAACCCTAAGTAAAGGGTGTCCCAACAAGAACGCAATTTTTAAATTTGGCGCCATTCGAAGTGTCATTGTTTGACATTTGAACAATTGTTATTGTTTGCTAGTAGAAGGTACGAGGTTAGTAAAAATGGAGCGCTACACGAATGAACAACGCATTCTCATTGTGAAATTGTTTTACCAAAATGGTGAAAGTTTTGCGGCTACAGTTCTCAAATTGCGATCAATTTGGGGTCACAATAATGCTCCAAAAGAGTCAACTGTAAAGAGATTAATGGATAAATTTGCCGAAACAAGGTCTGTTAGTGATGTAAAGACAACAACGCGCCTTCGACCAGGTCGATCGACCGAAAATGTCGCAGCTGTACGTGATGATGTCGCTCAAACTCCATCTACCTCAATTCGACACCGAGCTCAGCAAATTGGTGTCTCCAAATCCACTATGCAGCGAATTTTGACAAAAGATTTGCATCTTCATGCATACAAAGTTCAATTGACTCAGGAACTGAAGCCAGCTGACCATGGACAGCGAAGGGAGTTCGTTAATTGGGTATTGGAGAGACAACATGAAAATGCTGATTTTGCCGCTAAAATCATCTTCAATGACGAGGCCCATTTCCATCTTGATGTCTTCGGCAATAGGCAGAATTGTCGCATTTGGGGTGAGGAAAATCCTCGAGTGATTCACGAGAAGCAAATGCATTCTCAACGTGTCACTGTGTGGTGTGGTTTTTGGGCTGGAGAAATCATTGGACCTTTTTTTTATGAAAATGAGGCAGGTCAAGCGCAAACAGTCAATGGTGTTCGGTGTCGTGAAATGATAACCAGCTTTTTCTTGCCTAGAATTGAAGAAATGAATGTGGAGGGCATGTGGTTCCAACAAGACGGCGCCACATGTCATACAGGCAGAGAAACAAATCAATTGCTGCATCAGTCATTTCCCGGTCGTGTTATTTCGCGTTTTGGAGATCAGAATTGGCCGCCTAGATCGTGCGATTTAACACCATGAGATTTTTTTCTTTGGGGTTTTTTGAAGTCGATGGTTTACGCGAATAAGCCGACGACGACTCAAGCCTTAAAAGAGGAAATTGGACGCTGCATTAATGAAATACCGCAGCATTTATTCAAAACGGTCATTGAAAATTTCATTAAAAGATCGCGTGTATGCCAGCAAAGCCGCGGCGGCCATTTGCACGATATATTGTTCCATACATAACCTCATTCTGTCTACTTTACGATATAATAAAGTTTCACGATTTTTTTTTAAAATATCTGTGTTTTATTTAAAATTAAAAAATTACGCTCTTGTTGGGACACCCTTTATAAGCGAGACAAACATGTTTGCACAGCTCTTGCATTGATTTCTGTTTACATACTATTTAGTACACTTAAGTTTTTTGAGGTTAAAAAGTTGCGGAAAAAATATTTTAAAATGGTAAAATAAAAACTTTATATAAATATATATAAAAAATAAAACAAATATCCTCCTTTTCTAAAACGAGGAAATTGCAGGTATGCTAAAAGAATCAATTCGTGTCGACAAGCAGACAGACGGACAGACGCAAGGACGGAAAGATGGAATTTTTTTTCTTATTTGAACACATTCTAACTAAACAAAAAGTCCAAAATTACCTCCGTCTGCTAGGTGCATTGATATCCATTTTCAGGGTAAAATCCCGACTAGAGACGTAAGGAACCCAAATGTAGGTCTAAGGAAAATATATCCAGAAATTTTCACGTGATCACGTACTGATACAATGATGACATAAAAAATTATTAACATTTTATGATGGCATAAAACATTTTTATTTTTTTATATTGAACCTTTAATTTATATAGTCATATACATTTATATAGTCAGTAATAAAATAAAAAAAAAATTGGCCATTTCAGCCCTAGAAAGGACTTTGACCGAGCTTCAATTGTTGTTCTTTTGTGCGTGTTATTAAATGTTCGAACACAATGATCGAGAGCTGGACCTACGTTTAATGACGACTCCGGACGGCTTATGTTCTCAAGAAGCTTTACGTGACAGTTTTTACTCTCTAAGGTTTGCCATTGTTTGCAGAGTGGTGACGACAGAACAGAAAAATGAATTCAATTGAAAAAACATTCTGTCTGAGTTTGAATTGAACCCCGGCTACCGCGGTTCTTTAGCCTAGAGGCCACGCACTCTACCTAACGCCGTAGATAGGTGCTTCATAAGGGGGTGGCTTAGGTTAGGTTAAAGTGGGTGTCACTTTTCAGAAGCACACTTAAGCCAATGAGGCCCATTGTGATACCATTGGGTTAATTTCCCTACACAATTTCAATTTGAACTAATGTGAGCCGTTTACAACTCTGTGGATTCTGATGGGAGATAGGATGACGGGGGTAGGTTGCTGAAGCAAAAATTAAAAAAAATCGATTCAATCGCTTCATTTGAAGCAGGACGATAAGTATTTATTTAAGTAAAATAACGAAAACAGACATTTTAAAAAGAAAAACATATATAAACATAAAGGCGCCTCACGAAAAAAAGTAGTTCGGGGCAGTTCCTTAAAATAATCCTTGGCTTATGTTATGAAGATTCCCCAAATATTTCGACTCTAGCGATAGCAATCCTTGAGCTGCTATGGTTTGAAATAACCTCTAAAAATCGAGTATTTTTGTAAAAATATTAGCTGGTTAGAAAAAGTGAAATGATCATAAATAATATTTTTGAAAAAGTTCTCCCAATCTGCATTAAAAATTGTAAGTTTTTGCATTCGAATTAAAAATAATGATATTTTTCGTGCACTTTTATGATTTGTTTTTTAAGTTATTTTCTCAAAAGTTAAAAAAACGTAATTATTTCTAATGATATCCTCACTGGTCAGAACTGCTGGCCAGAATTGCTTATACTGAAAAAAATTAAAACTAAAATATTAATTATAAAATAAACACCTACTGAAAAGATATTGTAAGAAATTAAAAAAAATAGTTATGAAGTTATTTAAATATTTTTTGTATGGAAATAAAATTAAAAATATCAAAAATTGATTGATGCTGATTGGAAGAGATTTTTCCGGCCTATAATTTCCGATAGTTTGTTTTCTTAAAACTATTACGCCAGGCAATATTTTTACACAAAAATCGATATTTAGAGGTTATTTCAAACCATTCCAGCTCACGAATGGCTATCTGTATAATCGAAATATTATGGGAATCATCATAAAATAAGCCCAGTGGCAACATGTTATAACTTCGAAAGTTTTGAAGCTGTTGAAATTATCGAAAGTCGGAATGTTGTAACATTTTCGACAGGCGATATTTGCGATAAAATATCACTTTATTTTGGTGGCAGTGATCGAGAAGCGAAGTAAATATAAACGGAAATATTTATCCATTTAAGCATGGTTTTATTTATTATACATTATTTATATAACATAGAAGAGTTAAATGATGATTTTAAGTTAGTGGAATAATAAAAGTATTGGCTTTAATAAAAGTATATATATGGTTACCTTAGAACTGTTTGTTCAAAATAAGTTACCCTTAGTTTTGCCAAACAATGTTATTTATAATTATAGTTATATTATAATTAATAAATAATTTATTTATAGTTTTTAGTTTAAATAAAATTTTTTATTAATAAAACGATTTTTTAAAATATTGATTCACGTTATTTAGCATGCCAAGTATCAGAAAAGAAGCTTGCGGGCAGCTGTTAAATGTTCGAACATAACTTCGAAACAAACCAAATCGCCTGTCGAACGAAAAAATTACAACATACTGCCAGATCGAAAACTTCGCTTCAATATTCGCTTCGATAGTGAAGTTACAACATGTCGCCACAGGTTTATTTTGAAGGAGATACTCGATCAACTTTTTTCTTTTCTATGGAACATTAGGTGCCTTAATATACATAGTTGTAGATACTTACAAAGTTAGTTCATTAATTTTTTTGGAACGCGAAGCCAATTTATCGATGACAGTTTCCTCGTTCATAGAAATATCCTTATGAATTTTTCATAGCGATAAGCCACAACATCATTCTATTAGATCTATATCGATTTTTTACAGCAGTATAGTCAAAGCTGACGCAAATTAATATATTTTATTTATTAAATAAATCGCAACGAAAAATTCTGCACTCATAACTGCATACATTAATTGATTTGCTTGAAACAAAGTGTCACCGCTAGAATTTGAGGAGAATATTTTTTTAAAACTACTTTGCGATAGTCTCACACAGCTTGAAAAATTGTGAAACTGACAAATATACAAATGAAATTCACTTTTACGTTCATTTAATAACACTATACTATAAAAGACACACGAAGGTGCCGAGAACGTAAACTTATTTTTTGGTCGTAGAATTTAGTGGCTTACTCAATTTTACCCAATCAGATCAAAACCTCGAGATATTTGCGATTGAAATTTAGTCACTTTTAGACCCATTTTTAGTCTAAATTTTCTCTTTACTTTTAGAGAACAAAACTTTTCACCACCTCCAATTTTGTTTAAACTTCCAGAATTTAATCTACTTATAAAAATACTAATTTGAGTAAAAAAATTTTAAGAATTTTTTTCAAGATTTTAGAGAGAAATGCAAAATTGCTTAACCTTTGAAAAATCATAGATTACACAAGGCTAAATTGGTTTTCACGTTGGAGGTATTTTCGAAAATATAACAAAAAGTCATTGTTAAAATACTATAAAAAATTTTTTAAATGAAGTTCAAATGATGGTCAAATAACAAAAATCTGAATATCTCGATAATTTGATCTGATTTGAAAAAACTGAATATGCCACTAAATAATACGACCGAAAATTAAGTTTACGTGTCTTAGCAGTTTTTTGTGTCTTTCATAAGTTGAAAATTTACCTACAGTGTAATTTAACGAACAATGAAACATTGCTTACCATCATTTGAATTTCACAGACAGGCTTAGAAAAATTTTGTTCAATTTATATGCATAGCTTCTGCAAACGCTAGTACGTAAGCAACAATACATAGCAAAACAATTAAGAAAACCATTTATATTGTATTATATTTAACTAAATGTCTGCTAAACCAACTAAGTATGTACATTGAACACTTTTCAATTTATCTTCATGTTATGGTAATTAAATAACTTGGAATATCTGTGCTTTTATTTAATATGTAAAAAAAATGTTTAATTGCTAAGGGGGGTTTGAACCCCTGAATCCCCCCATATCTACGGCGTTGACTCTACCCACTAGGCTACGCTCTCCATTCAGTATATAGTCAGTAATACTAGTGAAAATTCTGAGTGCTATTGTGTAAAATAATATAATATGTTTAAATCAATTAATTTTTTATTTCATATATCACGTAACTGGGGGAGATTAGTTTTGAAATGCACTACGAAAAGGAACGAAAGAGGGAGGTGGTGTAAAAAGGTGCTAAAAATCGGTAACGTAGTTTATGATCGACCCCTTGCTTGCCCCAAAAATATTTTATGTTTCAGTGAACATAGTTTATGTTTACCATAAAATAAAAACATATTTCTTGTAAAAATAAACTTGTTTGCTATAAACAAGTTTTTAAACATATAAGTATCCTTCGCTATTATGTTTGTGGCAAATATGTTTTTTTTGCGTGTGCAATCATATCGAAAATAGTTGAAATACATGGGTTTTGGCGGGTCGCCCAGGTACTATAATTACACGGTTCAACTCGAAAGAAACCCCGCCCACTTTCAAAATGGTTTCTCATATTTTTGGGTACGCAGATCACGACTATGTAAATATTTTTTTCGAGACAACTCTAGTTTGGTCTCCACAGGACTTTGAAATTTTAAGGAGTTAATTTTTTTTAAAAAATTGTTTAATGTATAAAATCTTATCCTATCATAACAAATTTGATATCAAAGTAATATTTGATATCAAATAAAAAATAAGAATCTTTAAAAAAAATCCTAAGTATAAAATTTTATTGAAAAAGGATGTGAAAAATGTTCTTTTTTATATGAAAATCCTTAATATTCCAGAAGTTTTTATTTCCATTTAATCCAAAAAATGTTTTGAAAAACTTACCCTTAGGACTATGTGTCTGAGAACTTTCACGCAAATTGCATCATTGGTTTGCTTTTTAATATTTTTAACGTGTCTTAAAAATTATTTTTAGTTAAAATTTCCGACTTTTTCATGTACTTTAGATCGTACTTTCTTTCCATTCAAAGTAATTTGGCTTTATATTTAGTATATTTATAGAATACCTAGCACTCAAGTTTTCCCAAAGAGAATTTAAATTTAATCTTTTTGTCTAACAATTTTTTTACTTCTTAAAGATATGTCGATATATATTTCGATACAATTCCAAAAATTGTAAATTTTAAATTTTAACTATTTTATGAATACGTTCTTTATTTTATTAATAATAAAAAAATAAACTGGCCATTTCAGCCCTTGGAAGGACTTTGACCTAGCTTCTATTGATCAATTGTGTTGTGCGTGTTATTAAATGTTTGATCACAAATGACGGAGAACTGGACCTACTGGACCCGGGCTACCGCGGTTCTTTAGCTTAGGGGCCACGCACTCTACCCACTAGGCTACGGTCGCCATAAATTTTATTAATAGGTTATTTTAATTGCTTATAACAAATATTTGCCTATTTGGTAAAAGTGGGTGTGGCAACATTTATATATATTATATTGACCTCTACTTGGACCCATAGCACCTACATACCAAGTTCATTATCAAAACATATAATGAATTAAAATTTTTTCAGAAAAGTAAGCGAAAATTTTAGTATTATTATGAGCGTTTAGAGGGATATGCCTACTTTTTATTTAACCATACCGTACTCGAATAAAATCTACAGCTAAAATTTCATGTTAATCAGCCCAGAAGTCCATTTCAACAGTTTCTGCAAAAGTGGGCGTACATTTTCTGCGTTCACGTCCATTTTTACTACAGTTAACCATACGAACCTGATTACCAAATTTTAGTCTAATGCGGATTTTTATTGATTTGTGGGCGGTTTTACTCAAAACAAATTATACCTAACACAGTTTTATAACAATAAAAAAAAATCCACTGTAAAAATTTCAGCTCAATCAGCCCAGTAGTTTCAGAGTATTTTAATAATTTCTAAAAGATAGGCGTATATACATTGCGATCACGCCCATTTCTAGTAGTTTTACCGACAGTAATCATATGAACTTATGATATGAACCACATTGTACATACGACCAAAACCGTTTTAAATATAGCCTTTTTATTGATTTGTTGGCTGTAAAAGAGATTGTGGCAAATTTAAACTATGACTTTATTCTTCGCGCAAGTACAAGAAATAAGTTGACAAAGTTTTATCGCAATCGGATGAACGGCATTACAGCGCATAAAATACGAAAAAAAAACAGCAGCAAACAAAATATTAGACATTAGATCTGTATCTAGAGTTTTGAAAAGTAATGAGTAGATTTCAAAATTGAGTTTAAAATCATAACCCAGTTTTAATATTATAAACGTTGCTTCTATCAATAAATAAATATATATGATAATACTCCAGTTTAGGGGTTAATTGAGTAAAAATTGCATAGCGAGATAACTCGCTCCTTTAAGTGTTTAGTCCGCAGCTTACCCAATTGTAAAAATTTGACGGTGATGACATTGTAATGCAGAACTGTAATCGGAAACAAAATCTTACTTCTTGTTTGCGCTCACATTATTTTATTTTCATTGTTCAAAGAACAGTTTAAATTTATTCGTCTGTGTAGTAACATCGTGTTTTCAAACAGGAAGTTTTGCAGTGAATTGTGTTTCTGTTTAAACCAGAACAAAACAACAAAACAAAATAACAAAGTATTATTAAACATTAACTTTGAGGTAATAAATTCGTTCATTAAATTGTAAAAATTATTGTGGAAATAATTTATGGCGTCATTTGCATTTGTTTGCTTCTTTTCGGTAAGTTCTCTTTCGTTTTCATTGTGTATTTGGCGTAGACAGGATTTTCGTTAAATTTATTTGTGTTCTCTCCAATTTTGTGCGTAATATTTTTGTTCTCTCCTATCTTGTACATACCTACTCCCATAGTCGCAAACGTAAACAAACTTCGAAGGCCCCGCAGCTACATTGTACTTAAGAAATAATTGAATACGTCATGTGTCTATTTACCACTGGGTACGTACTCTTTTTATTAAAAAAGTATGATTCCCAATTTATTTAAAACTTTATCTTCCCATTTAACTGATTTAAAAATACACTCACTGCAAACTGGTTTTTGCGTGTATACATAGGCAGTCAATATAAGAGAACTCTTACTAATAAAGATTATAAAGTTCAAAAAAACACATCTGCGCTCACTTTTCTGAAATAATTTTAAGTGCTGAGATGTTCACGTTTTGATAATGAACTTGGCATAGAGGTGCTATGGGTCCAAGTAGAGTTCAATATAGTATTTATAAATGTTGCCACTCCCACTTTTACCAAATAGGTAAATATTTGTTATAAGCTCTTAAAATAACCTATTAATAAATAATGGTGGCGGCCGTAGCATAGTGGGTAGCGTGCGTGGTCCCTTAGCTAAAGTACCGCGGTAGCCCGAGTTCAATTCCAGCTCAGACAGCAAGTTTTTTCAATTGAATTAATTTTTCTGTTCGGTCGTCACTTCTCTGCAGACAATGGCAAGCCTCAGAGAGTAAAAATTGCTATGTAAAGCTTCTTGAGAGTATAAGCCGTTCGGAGTCGGCATAAAACACGCAGGTCCAGTTCTCGGTGATTTGTGATCAAACATTTAATAACACGCATAACACAATTGATCAATAGAAGCTAGATCAAAGTCCTTCCAAGGGCTGAAATGGCCAGTTTGTTTTTTTTTTATTAATAAATAATTATTTAAGTACAAAAATTTTTTAATATAACACTTTTTTAAAACGAACTAAAAAGTATAAAATAATTTTACCTAGATTGGGGCTAAAGACAGAAATGGCTGGCGCAAATTCTTAGATGAGGCCAAGACCGACATACGGTTGTAGCGCCAACTAAGTAAGTAAGTAAGTAAGTAAGAGTGGAGCTTTTAGTTCTCTTAAAAATGTAGAGCGCATGCTATAGAGAATTAATATTCTATAAAAGAATTAATTTCTTACATTTGATTTTTAGTTCGTCACACATGTATTGCATTAGAAATCGTGCATAGAAACAGTGACTGGGTGGATTCCACCCTAAGGTTAGTGATGCATTGTTAATATTCGCTATAGCATGCGCCCCACGTTTTTAGGATAACTAAAAGCCCCACTCTAGGAGAAATTATTTTATACTTTTTAGTTCGTTTTAAAAACGTGTTGTTTGAAGCCGCAGTCACATAATCCATCATAATTATTTTTATCAATCATTTTCTTATGCTACCAACTGTTAAATTTAATTATTTACTCATATTTTTTTTGCTATTCAGTCGTTTAATGAGCCAAATGTTAACTGTATTCTAATGAACAAACTTGTTATGCTATTTCTTTTATAAAATGATCAATATACTTTAATTGCTTTACTGCTCTCAAGCAAATCACAAGTAGTTTCATTTATTGAAAATTATACCAATAAAAAGGCTTATTGGTTCATCATTTGGTGACTCCGACGTGATTTATTGGAAATCATTGTCAATTACATTTAATCGTTAATTAATTTCGGAAACGTTTTCGCGAGACTTTTTTGCTCAGTACAATCCCAAGAATCAGAAACGCGAAGCGCCCATTAAGGTGTTCAAATCGCCCCACCCTAGCCTACATACTTCAGATTATCGCGTGATTAACTTTTGCGGTATTTTAACCTTCATTTAACTTAATGTGCAGTCTTGTTTAACTTTATTGAAAAATATGCCACGAGATCAAGTCAAATCTTCAAAAGTGCAGCCTGAAAATCTTGTTGAGTTTCTTAAACGCAAACCTGATGCACTTTTTTCCCCCAGTTAATAAAACTTGAAAATAATTCAACTGCTCAAAAGCTACGTGAATTAAATGAAGTCGAACTAAATTTGCGTATAGAACAAATTTAAACTCATTTGATGCAGTTCATACCAGTTTTGAAGTGCTGAACTGAAAAAACAACTTGCTGCAGCATCACCGTGTAGTTCTACGATGAAGCCAAGTGTACAGGAGGATACGCAGTCCATAGTCGTCATATCTCGTCCAAGGTCGCGTTTACCGGAGTTGCAGTTATCAACGTTTTCTGGCGCTTACACCGAGTGGACAGACTTCTTTTCTGTGTTCACAACAATCGTTGACAAGGAGGCTGAGCTGACCCACATTGAAAAGTTTCAGCAATTGCGGTCATGTTTAAAGAATGCTGCACTTGATACAATTCGATCGATACAGATAAATGAAGAATACTATAATATTGCATTAGAAATGTGGAGAAAAATATTTGACAATAAGCGTCTTATTTTTCAGGCACACATCAGGAAGTTGTTTGGGTTGTTGAAGGTGAATTAAAATTCGGGTGACAAGTTGCGAGAGTTAAGCGATGAGGTTAATTCGCACATGAGCGCATTGCAAACATTGGGTTCAAAGGAACAGATAGCTGACTCAATTATAATTCAAATTGTACTGCAGAAGCTATATACTGCATAACAAACAAGGTGGGAGGAAATAACTCCGTTGCATTCCATACCATCGTGGGATTCACTCTCGTCATTTTTGGAAGCACGCTGCCAAACTTTAGAATATGTAGATTATGCTCTGATAAATAAAATACCAAGCACTCAGGTGAGCAAAAACAACAAAAATACTAATTTCAGTAGAAAATAATTCGTGGCATACAATTTTCATGCATCCATCTGTGTATTTTGCGATAATAAAAAACATCAGATTTACAGTTACCCTCAATTCGCAAATCTTTCCCCAACATTGCGGTTTAAGGAAGCTAAAAAGCTTAATATATGCATAAATTGCTTTAAAAGGGCATCTGCCACATGCTTGCAAATCGGGAGGGTGCAGAAATTGTAATTCTAAGCATCATACTTTGCTGTATTTTAACAGCGCGCCTACTCTACACATAGAGTTACCGCCCGATAACGTTTTAGCCGTTGATCACACTGATGAATCGGCAAATCCATCGACTTCTGTACAACAGCATACCTTAGTTGTAATGTCAAATAGTGCACCTTCAACTAATAATGCCCAATCCCTTCCCAATGAAGTGATTCTAGCAACGGCAGTAATATTTGCAAAAAAATCGAGCTGGCTCCCTAGTGCCTTGCCGTGCGCTTTTAGGTTCTGGCTCTCAGCTTCATTTTATTACATCTCGTTTTACCAATCAGCTTCAACTAAAAAGAATTAAATGTCCAACTGCTGTCTCGAGAATAGGGGAAAGTGATTTCGCTACTGATGACCATATCGTACAATCTCGATTTGGATGGATCGTACCCGGCGGTGGGCATGAATCCCAGAAGACTTCCTCTTTAGTCATAAAGAACCAATTAAACCGCACAAGCGAATCTCTTTGTCGCCTTGACAACTTAGTGCGCAAATTCTGGGAAGTTGAAAACTGTTTGGATCCTATTGTTAAATCTACTAAAGTGAAACTCGATTGCGAAGCCCACTTCAAGGAAAATGTTAGTCGTTTGAACACAGGCGAATACTCTGTGAGAATGCCTATGAGATATCATGAATTAAACAACAGAACTTCTTGGCAAGGCGCATTTCAAGTCGAGGAAATGGTGTTCAAACAACATGGCTGTTCTTAGCAAAGTTTCCTCAGAAGATAGAGAAAAATTCATAAAATTTGATGATGGCAGTGACATCACCAAGGTTCTCGGCTCTCGTGGTATCCTGCAACTGATAATCTCTTATTTTCATTTATTGCGCAGTATCAATCTAAGAAATGTTCTAAACGTTCGATTGTTTCAATTGCGAAATTTTACGATCCGCTTGGACTCATTGGTCCAGTAATAACAAAGACTAAGATCTTTTTGCAGCATTTGTGGAGAGAAAAACTAGATTGGGATGAAAGTTTGCCTTTTCCGCTACAATCAACTTGGACTGAATTGTGTAATGACTTCCAGGCCATGCAGCATTCTGTTTATTCTTGCTTAATTTTATTTTCACATAAATTTTTGGAAATACATGCTTTTTGTTATGCTAGTCTGGACGCATATGGAGCTTGCGTTTATGTTCGATCTTACAAGGATAACAAGGTGCAAGTCCACTTACTTTGTTGTAAGTCTCGCGTTTCGCCCCTTAAATAGCTAAAGGTTCCAAAGTTTGAACTGTGCGCTGCTCAAGCTGTTGGCTCAGCTTGTCAGTTCGATTATTTCAATCGATGTATTCAACTGTAAGGTTTATTGTTGGTCAGACTCATTCGTGGTGTTGTCATGGTTAAGAGAAAAGCCGTCTAAATTCAACATTTTTGTAGCAAATCGCGTAAGCAACATTCAAAAGCTGACTGCTCAAATGGATTAGCACTACGTTCCTACAGCTCTGAATCCTGCAGATATTTTATAAAAAGGAGCTTCACCAAGAGAGCTACTTCGATCATCACTTTGGTTGCATGGCCCAACATTTTCACTGGGCGATCAATACAATTGGCCTAAATCGTGTTTACCAACAAACCCCGTACCAGAGATTCGAAAAAGAGCACTCATTTCAAACAAACAACACATTGATCCAACCGTGTTCTGCAAGTATATTAATTCATTTCCAAAGATGCAACGTATTTTTAGTTACGTCTACAAGTTTATATCAAGGAAAAGATCAGATACGATCACAACTACAGAGTTACTACATGGAACTTACTTGCTGATTCGCATCGTTCAAATGTCAAGCATGTGGGCTGAGTACAAGGCGCTGAAATTGAACCAAAATATCTCCTCTTCCAGCATTTCTTCGCTGTCGCCGTTTCTGGACAAATTTGGACTTATTAGAGTTGGGGGTCGATTAGAAAACTCGTCTTTAGATTTCGAATCACATCACCCGTTAAATCTTCCTAGACGACATCCATTAACTGACGCAATCATAACTCATTTCCACATTGGCGTCGGAAGCGGGGGGCAAGGGGGGCAGTTGCCCCCGCACTTTTTTAGCTAGATAAACAATTTAAAAGGAAAAGTTATTCAAAATATCAGTTTTTTTACAACGATAATATTTTTGTATTATATATTTTCCTCTTCTTTCTCTCTTCTTCATGTTTCATGTGAAGAAATTTTGGTGAACTTTTTTGCACCACCATTTGTACTGCCCCCCCATTTGTACTGCCCCCCCAGATGAAATTCGCTTCCGACGCGCTTGCATTTCCATCAAAAATATTTATATGCGGGTCCACAGTCACTGTTAGCAAACATACGTCTACAGTATTGGCCTCTCGGTGGACGAAAAAGTGTTGCCCGTATAATTAACAAATGCATCAGATGTTTTCGTGCCATGCCAAAACTAATCAAGCATATTATGGGTGATTTACCAAAGGAAAGAGTTCAGGCCACTCGCACTTTCGCAGTAACTGGTATTGACTATTGCGGTCCATTTTTCTGTCAGCCTGAAGTTCGCAACAAACAGCCCGTAAAATGTTATGTCAGCTTGTTTTTTTTGTTTTTCAACTAAGGCTGTACACTTAGAGATTGTTATAGATTTATGCTTAAAGACAAATGCTTTCCTCGCCGCATTAAAGCGATTTATTTCAATACGTGGCAAGCCAAGCACCATTTGGTCTGACAACGCCACTAATTTTGTTGGCGCTCGGAACGAGCTAGCAGATTAGAAGCGTCAATGTCTGAGTGACGATCATCAAAAGGTCGTTCATCAACAATGCCTCAATGATGGCATAAACTGGCTGTTTATACTGCCCAGATCCCCGCATTTTGGGGGCCTCTGGGAGGCCGCAGTTAAAACAGCAAAATTTCATTTTCATCGTTCGATTGGCTGTTCACTATTAAATTTCGATGAGCTACGCACATTAATTTATCAGATTTCTACAATTATAAATTCAAGGCCTCTATTTCCTCTTTCAGAAGATCCTGACGATCTTGATGTTTTGACTCCTGCCGCTAAGCGTTAATCGTCTTGATCGATGGCAACGAGTCACTCACATACAACAACTCTTCTGGAAGAGGTGGAAAAAAGAATATTTGACATTACTCCAGCAGCGATTCAAATGGCGTTCACCAACAGAAAACTTAACAGTCAGTGCAATGGTCCTGATTAAAGATGAGAATCTTCCACCCCTCAAATGGCCATTGGCAAGAGTAACCGAAGTTATACCCGGCAATGATGGTTATGTACGAGTTGCAGTTTTGCGCACAAGCAGTGGCACAACTAAACGAGCTGTTAACAAACTTTGTTTGCTTCCTTTGAATGATCCTGTTGAAAGCTGCACTCTTCCAACGGGGGGAGAATGTTTGAAGTCTCAGTCACGTAATCCATCATAATTATTTTTATCAATAATTTTGTTATGCTGCCCACTGTTAAATTTAATTATTTACTCATATTTTTTTTTTGCTATTCAGTCGTTTAATGAGCCAAATGTTAACTGTATTCTAATGAACAAACTTGTTATGCTATTTCTTTTATAAAATGATCAATATACTTTAGTTGCTTTACTGCTCTCAAGCAAATCACAATTAGTTTCATTTATTGAAAATTATACCAATAAAATGGCTTATTGGTTCATCACGTGTTATATTAAAAATTTTTTTGCTTAAATAATTATTTATTAATAAAAAAAAACTGACCATTTCAGCCCTTGGAAGGACTTTGATGAAAGGAAAATTTAAGTAAAATTTTTTTCCTTAAATAATTATTTTCTTATTTTTAGTCTCTGTCAAATTTTTGTCTTTTCTTTTGAACTGCGATGCATTACTTGCCCTGGTTCATGTTCATTTTCGGTAGGATCTTCTGCATCTACCTGTATCGATGGATGTGCTTCTCCTTTTCTAGGCGTCGCTTGCGTTGTGTGGTTTTCTCTTTGACTATTGCAATTTTTTCTAAATAACTTTTATTTAATTTTTGTATTTGTTTACTCTTTTTTCACTCTTTTTTTAGCAATCACAATACTTTTTACACATACACACAGTTTCAAGGTATATTCAACATGGTAGTGTCGTCACAGAGAGGTGGGTACCATAGCTGTCAAACATAAGAAGAGCGTAAAAGACAATAAATAAAAGCTAAGTATGTGAAATTTATATAGTTTTCATTTTTGTGCATGCTGAAAGTTTTTTATTTTTCGTTAAATCATTAAATAACTGTTGCGAAATATTTTAAACTGTTCACAAGTATTTTAATGGCTTTTCTTTTCGATTTTGTTTGCTCTATTTGCCGTGTGTCATCAATTTTTTAAATTTCTACAAAAAATCTATAAACAGGAAAATTGACGTCGGATAGTCTGTTGATTTGTACTGCCCCAGAAAGTGTTCTGCATCCAACAGAATCATTCTTGCCAAGGACCACGCTTCTGTGCAATTGAGCATCGTCGATGTTGATGCAGAAACCGGCCGCATGACCGTTGGTTCCAAGGCCTATGCCATGAGCGGCGAAATCAGGTATGGGCAATTGTCCGTTTGGCCAAGAAGGACGGAAAAGCAAGAACTTCTAAAGTTGTTAACAATAAAGTTGCTAAAATCAATTTAAAACACAACGTAATTCTATTTATTGACAAGTTATAGACAACTTTTGTTATTTGATTTGCTTTTGTTCGCAAACAACTGATTTTGACAGCTCAGGTACCCACAACAAGAGAGAATTTTATCTACTAACACTACCTTCTTGCTGTGTTTTCTCAAAAACAACTCATTTATCAATCAAAATTTATAAAAAATTGTTTGAATTCTGTCAAAAACTTTCAAAATTGTAATTTTTAAAAATTCATGACTGAAGGTGACAGACGAATTTTTTCAAAAAACCGAAATAGTTGCATAAATATTAAAAATGAAAAAAAAAACCGGAAAAATCAATTGAACTTGTTGAGACTCGAACTCACAACCTCACTATTATAAAGCAAGCGCCCTGTATAAGCAAGCATATAGCAAGCAAAATTATAATAAATTATTCTAAGAGTATTGTTTTTAAAATTGTAGTGTGTTACTCTGTTTATTATTTTAAGTATGTTACTGGCTTTATTATTTTACGTGTGTTACTGTCATTATTATTTGAAATGTGTAAGGGAAATTTTGAGAGAAATTTGGCAACATGGTAAAAAAGGGAAAACAGAAGAACTGAGGAGAGGCCTGTTATTTTAACTGTTAAGTCACGTGTGAAAACAAAATATAAAATCTTATTTCATTTATTAAATCCTTGCCTTAATCATTTTAAAATAGCAATAAATTAAACTACTTTCTTATAAAATAAATAAAAAACTCTACTCGTATTTAAGCTACATTCTTACACTTTTTTTTCCACCCTCAGTGGTGAATTTTTATAAATTTCGAATAAAAAATTCGACCACATATTTGAGGCTTGAACTTATAACCTCACGATTATAACGCAAGCGACATGTGCCCTCCGTTAGTAATATAAACAGGAAACATTCCATGGACTGTAGGAAGCATTCCCTTTCGTTGGACACTCTTTTCTGGACATTTCTTTTTTACATAGCACACATTCACATAGTTTAAAAAGTGAATTGGAAGCAGTCCTCTTCCCTATTCTTAAAAGAAAATGCCAGGCCAGTATTCGAACCCGGGACCCTTGAGCGTCAGTCAAGCGTGCTACCACTAGACTATCGAATTCTATAATAGGCGGCTAGGAAGCAATGATGTTAATATTTTCTATTGTCATTGCTTGACAATAAGTAAAAGTTTCCACATGCATTCTTAAAGAAGCGGTTTGGAAACAACATAAAAACAAAACTACCCTTAAGCTTCCAAAAGATACGGTGAGGAATGTTTCTTTATCACTTTTAGATGGAAGTCTTCTGATTTTTCCTGGAGGGACAGAACTCACACCTAAACTTTTTCTAAATAAGGTAATTAAATTAATTCAGTTGTGAGTTATTGAAATATAAAAATGTAAAGGAGCTTTCCAGAATTTTGTTTGATTTTTAATGTGTATGTATGTATGTATGTATCAAATAATGTCGCATTTTAGCCAAAAAAATAAACGTACAGATAAGAAAATAGTTCATCCAGTTCTGAGCTACATTTTAAGTTTCAAAAATCTAGATCATCGGGCAGTTGGTTAAAAATGGACATCGGGAAGTACGTTACAGATAAAAAGTGAAGCTAATATAAGCGTTTTAAAAAACAACGTATACATAAAATAATTAAAATTGACAATTTTTGGAATTTTATCGAAAACATATTTTTAAGAAATATAAAAAACTAGTAAGCCCGTATGGCGTTAAAACGCCAAAATCTAATATACCTAGATTTTATTTTAAGCTATTGAATTAAGCTATTGAAATTAAATTAATTTTGGCCTTTTTGCAATATACACGGTATTGCACGCGCAATGACGATATAATATAAATATAATGGAGTAAGAATATTTCTTGATTTCCAGTTGAAAAATGATTGAAAAAATGTTTCATTACAAGCTTCCAATTTCTTATCAAATTTTTGTGTAAATTTTTAAAAATTAAAAAATGTTTAGACCAACAGTTTAGAAATGTTTTTTCAACTGTAAAAAATCATTCCAGTATTACTTTGATATTGAATATATATATTCCTAGTTTTAGCTGTGAAATTTTAAAAGATTATTCGTCAGTATAACAGTTTCATAGCTATTAGTCGATAGGTGGCACTACATACCTCACATGTTTTTAGGCATCTGTTGAAATTAAGAAGAGAAAAAGCAACATAACAACAATTATATGCAAACCTTAACTCGACATAACTTAAAATATATAAATTTTTAAGAAATAAAAAGTCCAGTTTGCACATCTACAGGTCTCGACCTACCAAACCATACTAAATTTATTAAGATTGTACTTGTACTTAAAAAGCCTTACGCCAGATAAAATTCGCGTTTGCGTAACATATAAGATTGTTAGACAAAAAAATTTAATTTTAACTTATCTTAGCGAAAACTAGAGTGTTAGGTATACTATAAAAATACTGCATTACTTTCAATGGAAAGAAATTTCGAGCTAAAATACATGAAAATATCAGAAATTTTAACAATAAATAACACAGTGCGACCAAATGGAACGAAGTTGAAATACCTGAAAGAAAATACTTTTTTTCTGGTAGGTCTTGTCAAGTTCAAGCATGTTCTGTACTTGGGATTTGCCGGACACCTTTCCAACGATATGTAAACTGCTTAAGACAACTTGCTTAAGACAACATTTTTTTTTCATATTTTTTTTTTGGCTTTTTCAACTTTAACGATTTTCTATATACTAAATTATGTAATGGATACACTAGACCTGTATGGATTCATAAATAATATTTATTAACAGTTTAAACGCAATTTAGTTTTTAAAAATCTTGCAATAATTGACAAAGTTATTAATTTTTCATGAAAATCAATTTTTTTGAAAAATCCACTTTCAGCATAACAACTAAAAAATGTTTGCTAGTCGGCATCAATAGTTTTGCGTTGTAATGACCAGCTATACTCCGAAATCATTTTAATTTTATTTTTCCTTCAAAATGTTTTTCTATTGTGAAAATGTTCTCCTTGCTCATCGCTTAACTGGCCTAAGTTTTTATATTAAATATTTCAAAGTTATAAAGACGTGAAAAACAAAACGTCCAATAAAGAAACAAACCATTTTTTACATAAGAAAAGCTCTCATTGTATATTGTTGTAATTTTTACTTCTTCCACTTCTTCTTATTTTTGAAATGTTTTTTTAAAGCTTGACAAAAAGATTGTAAAGGGTGTCCCAACAAGAGCGCAATTTTTTAATTTTAAATAAAACACAGATATTTTAAAAAAAAAATCGTGAAACTTTATTATATCGTAAAGTAGACAGAATGAGGTTATGTAATGAACAATATATCGTGCAGATGGCCGCCGCGGCTTTGCTGGCATACACGCGATCTTTTAATGAAATTTTCAATGACCGTTTTGCATAAATGCTGCTGTATTTCATTAATGCAGCGTCCAATTTCCTCTTTTAAGGTTTGAGTCGTCGTCGGCTTATTCGCGTAAACCATCGACTTCAAAAAACCCCAAAGAAAAAAATCTCATGGTGTTAAATCGCACGATCTAGGCGGCCAATTCTGATCTCCAAAACGCGAAATAACACGACCGGGAAATGACTGATGCAGCAATTGATTTGTTTCTCTGCCTGTATGACATGTGGCGCCGTCTTGTTGGAACCACATGCCCTCCACATTCATTTCTTCAATTCTAGGCAAGAAAAAACTGGTTATCATTTCACGACACCGAACACCATTGACTGTTTGCGCTTGACCTGCCTCATTTTCATAAAAAAAAGGTCCAATGATTTCTCCAGCCCAAAAACCACACCACACAGTGACACGTTGAGAATGCATTTGCTTCTCGTGAATCACTCGAGGATTTTCCTTACCCCAAATGCGACAATTCTGCCTATTGACGAAGCCATCAAGATGGTAATGGGCCTCGTCACTGAAGATGATTTTAGCGGCAAAATCAGCATTTTCATGTTGTCTCTCCAATACCCAATTAACGAACTCCCTTCGCTGTCCATTCAGCTGGCTTCAGTTCCTGAGTCAATTGAACTTTGTATGCATGAAGATGCAAATCTTTCGTCAAAATTCGCTGCATAGTGGATTTGGAGACACCAATTTGCTGAGCTCAGTGTCGAATTGAGGTGGATGGAGTTTGAGCGACATCATCACGTACAGCTGCGACATTTTCGGTCGATTGACCTGGTCGAAGGCGCGTTGTTGTCTTTACATCACTAACAGACCTAGTTTCGGCAAATTTATCGATTAATCTCTTTACAGTTGACTCTTTTGGAGCATTATTGTGACCCCAAATTGATCGCAATTTGAGAACTGTAGCCGCAAAACTTTCACCATTTTGGTAAAACAATTTCACAATGAGAATGCGTTGTTCATTCGTGTAGCGCTCCATTTTTACTAACCTCGTACCTTCTACTAGCAAACAATAACAATTGTTCAAATGTCAAACAATGACACTTCGAATGGCACCAAATTTAAAAATTGCGTTCTTGTTGGGACACCCTTTAGGTAAAATGTTCGTCAGCGCAACCTGCTGTTTGATGATTCGCGAGAGAAAAAGTCCACAAAAACAAAATGCATCTCTTAAGTAAAGCTTTTAAAAATTCTGCATTTAAAAAAAAAAGGAAACAAGTTAGAATTGCAACCACAATATGCAATGAGAGCTTAACTTATGTCAGGAATATGTAATTTTGTTTCTTCATTTGACGTTTTGTTTCTCACAGCTTTATCACTTTGAAAACCATTTCAAAGTGTTCATTTACTATTTTAATTTACCAAAAAATTTACTATTTAATAAAAAATAGTGTGCAACTAAGATTAAGTGTGCGAAAAACCTAATAAATTTTCTACAATTGTGACTCGGTATAGTTTTAAAAATATCATATTAAGTTATCTGTGCTCCTATAAAAAATGTGCAAAAGAACACTAAAAACATTGTGCAGGCATTTTTGCAAAAATTTTGTTTTCATCAATAACTCTGTCAATTACCAGCCGATTTTTAAAAACTAAGTTGCGTCGTAATTGCCAATAAACGTGTTTGCTTAGTCCATTAACAGAAAGTATGGTGTCTATATAAAATAGTATGTAAAAAAATCCTGAAATTTGAAAAATATTAAAAAAAAAATTGAAAAAAATTGAGTTTGCCGGACAAATACACATAGATCTATAAAGTTTTTATAAACAATATGTTTATTATTGAAAAAGTCTAAATCGGTACATCATTGGCTGAGTTACAGCTTTATAAGTGCGCAAAGGTACAAAATCCGGTGTTTTAACGATAAGTCAAGATTTTGGGGGTGTTTGGAGAATTTCTGGTATGCAGTCTTGTATGGTAACACTTCCCAGGTATTTTGAACTGTCGCACCGTGTAATGTTTAAGTCTCTTTAAAAAATGTTAAAAAGCAAACCAATCATGCAATTTTCGTGAAATTTGCAGATACATAGTCAAAAGGGTAAGTTTGGTCCAAGAATTTTTTGGATTAAATGGAAACAAAAACTTCAAGAATATTAAGGATTTTCAAATAAAAAGGACATTTTTCACATCCTTTTTCCAAAACAATTTACCAAAAAATTTACTATTTAATAAAAAATAGTGTGCAACTAAGATTAAGTGTGCGAAAAACCTAATAAATTTTCTACAATTGTGACTCGGTATAGTTTTAAAAATATCATATTAAGTTATTTGTGCTCCTATAAAAAATGTGCAGAAGAACACTAAAAACATTGTGCAGGCATTTTTGCAAAAATTTTGTTTTCATCAATAACTCTGTCAATTACCAGCCGATTTTTAAAAACTAAGTTGCGTCGTAATTGCCAATAAACGTGTTTGCTTAGTCCATTAACAGAAAGTATGGTGTCTATATAAATAGTATGTAAAAAAAATCCTGAAATTTGAAAAATATTAAAAAAAAATTGAAAAAATTGAGTTTGCCGGACAAATACACATTTATTATTGAAAAAGTCTAAATTGGTACATCATTGGCTGAGTTACAGCTTTATAAGTGCGCAAAGGTACAAAATCCGGTATTTTAACGATAAGTCAAGATTTTGGGGGTGTTTGGAGAATTTCTGGTATGCAGTCTTGTATGGTAACACTTCCCAGGTATTTTGAACTGTCGCACCGTGTAATGTTTAAGTCTCTTTAAAAAATGTTAAAAAGCAAACCAATCATGCAATTTTCGTGAAATTTGCAGATACATAGTCAAAAGGGTAAGTTTGGTAAGGACATTTTTCACATCCTTTTTCAATTAAATTTTTTACTTAGTATTTTTTTAGGATCCTTTTTTTCCTCTTTAATTTGATACAAGATTTTCTATATAAAACAATTTTTTCAAGAAATAAACTTTTTAAAACTTCAAAGTTCTGTGGAGACCTAACTGAAGGTATCCCGAAAAAAAATATTGTATGCTCGTGATCTACGTACACAACATTATGAGAAACCAATGAGAAAGTGGGCGGGGTTTTTAAAAAAGGCCAAATTGTTGTACAGTGTTATTATAGCTTTTATATTTTAAAAATTTTTATAATTATTTTGATTTTATATGATTTAAATACAAATTCTAAATGTTTGATAGTTTCAATCATACTTGCTTTTAAATACAAATTCAAGTTGTTTGATAGTTTAAAATCGTTTATTGAGCTTTAGGTCAAAGTTAGAATAATTAATTGTTCTAACGAATCTTTCCATAGAAACAACAACAACGTTTTTTCAATATGAAAAGGAAAAAATCACTAGCTTATTTCATTACAATTTCGGCCATGATAAAGGCTTCATCAGAAATCTTTGTCACAGAGGTGCAGTAGTATTGATTTTAACTTATAATAACTTGTCCAATATTATTTGGAATTCTATTCTAAATATTAATACAAAAATTTATCATCTCAGAGTCTTGATGATGCGGTATATGCGTTTAATAGAACGCTCAATGATTATTTTCTAAAAGCTGTTCCGCAAAGGAAAGCCTCTTTGACATCGGGTCCGGTATGGTTTACAAATTAAATAAGAAAAATGATAAACTTGAAATCTAAATACTATAAAAGAATATCAAAAAACACATAACATATGCGATGTTGGATGCTATACCTCGATTAAATACAGTTACCAACAGTTATGCAAACAGTCCTATAACATCTACATAACAAAAGTGAAATTAAACATCAAATCTGATGCCAAATCCCTCTGGATTTTTGTTGGCACAAAACGTTAAATTGATTCCTATCCTTCCTTTATAAAATATAATTCTGTTGAGTTCGATAATGATAAAAGCATTTGCAATCTTTCAAGACGTATTTAAGTAGTAAATATTTAAATATTAAGTATCTGGGGCCATTTGTTTCCCAATAATTGATACAAACACAGTCTAATCATATTTAAAAAATATTAAAGCATCATATGAAAGTGGTCCTGCTAACATACCTTAATGTATATTAAAATACTGCTGTGAAGAATTAGTAACAATCCTACAGCCTAGAAATATTAATTTATTATTCCGTTGCATAAATCCGGAAATAGGTCTTTAATTGATTGCTACCATGGCATCGCAAAATTAAGCTCTTTGCCTAAACTTTTAGAGTCTTTAATGTTTCCTTTCCAATATGGATTTCTTTCTGGAAAATCCACTGTTACTAACCTACTCGAATTTACATAAAAAACTATAGAAGGTTTTGCAAAACGTATGCAGACTGATGTTATTTATACGAATTTTAGCAAAGTTTTTGACGTTGTAAATCACAAATTATTATCTTAAAAGTACATCTTGTTGGATTTTCTATACCGTTGGTAAAATGGATTGAATCTTATTTAAGCAAAAGAGCACAATCTGTTCTTTTTAAGCTGAAGAAATCACATAAGTTTTCTGTTACTTCAGGAGTACCTCAAGGAAGTCATCTTGGGTCTCTTCTGTTTCTACTTTTTATAAACGATTTGACATCTTTCATAACGCATTCTAGCATCTTAATGTTCGCTGACGACGTCAAATTCTTCATTTCTTTTAAAAATAATAATGAAGCTGTATATTTGCAAGCCGACATTGATCTTCTTCATAACTGGTGCAAAACGAACCGCATGAACCTCAACATGAAGAAATGCAAGCATATGTCTTTCTTGCGCAAGCCACCAATTTAATGTACTTTCAAAATTTGTGATTATCGGAGTCTAGATATTTTCAATGATCTTTGATTACAATGGATTCTTAACTACGCTTTAATATTCATGTTAATAAAATAACAAATAGAGCAAATAGTTAGTACTTTAGGATTTGTTAATTCAAAGGGTTTGATAATTTATTCATAACTAAAACCTTATTCACTTCCCTAGTGCGGCTTATCATAGAATACGCTTCAGTTGTATGGTGCCCAAGATGCGGTTGTTATATAGATGCCATTGAATAAGTGCAGAAATAATTCCTTTTATTTTGCTTAAGTAATCTTTATTGCAATACTTATTTGCATTTGTCACCTTATGAATATCGATTACAAATCTTAAATCGTCCTTCTTTAAAAAATCGGAGAATTATGATAATTCCTTGTTGGATTTAAATGGATATATCAACAGTCCATATTTATTGATTAAAATATACTTTAATATTCCTTTTCGTCCTAGATGATCTTTTGAGTAACTCATGAACTTTTGTAAAACTAATTATTTGCAAAATGAACCACTTAGAAGCGCATGCGCTGATTTTAATTTTGTATCTTGTTATATCCTCCCGTGAGGATACGCATAGGTTCTACAAGAAAAGTGGTGCAACAAACGATTAAGCCTGTTGCGTGTTCGGTGTTCTGTTCTTTTCCCTATAAAAAATGATTACCTTAATCGGCTGGTTTGGACTATGGCAGTGATGCCGCTCTGAGTCGTCCTTAATTAATACTTACTTCTTGGTGTCCGTTTTTCTCCAAAATTTGATTCTTTTGTATTCGCATACGTCTAATCTACTCATCCTCCAGAAAAAATCGAATCGAATCTTTTTATTTTAGCGGGGACCAGATATTTATAACCTATTTAGCCTCACTTCTTCTTCCTAATTTTACATACATACTTAAATCTACATTATAATAAGGAAATGGTAACCGAGATTGTATCTGGCTCAAGAATTTAATTTAGTTCTATAAACATATATTCAATTAATTGTTCTTCAAAATATACAGACATTCTTGAAGTAAAAATGATTATTCATTCTTAATTTCTACGCACATACTTATTTAATAGTGTGAAGTGCAGCTAAACAAGCGTACAAACATGTTCCGTGTGGGAAAATTAGATTATATTCCTAATTGCACTAAAAACAACAATAAAATATAATTTAAATAATTCTAACTCTGTTTTAATTGCATAACAAAAATGCATCGCAGGCATTTTTGCTCTGACTACAAAGAGGTAGGCAAAACGGCACACCTGTTGTTGCTTTTGCTTTTAAGCTGGGCTCTTGGTAATTGAACACCGTTTAAGTTATGGCACGAGCCAAAATTGAAACGGTTTTGTTTATTTATTAATTACTGCATGTTCTGCAGTTTCTACATTGACTTTAACATTGAACTTGAATTCAGAAATTCAATGTTATTATATGACACACAAAGTAGTGCCTATAAGTATGTATTGGTTTTTAAAAGCCGTTGTGAACGAATCACAACAATCTGAATTTATATCCTTAAGTGAATCCATGGACTCAATCAAACATAAAATTATAGATTACCTGCAGTACCGTCGTTAATTATGATCTCTCAAACACATATTTGATGCACTTGGTGATTTTTGTAAACACATTAAAAGAATAATCTAAATGGTTAAATGGACCTAAGCCTGTAATGGATAAATTCCTGTGTACATCTAAATAATTTGAATGTACCTAAACCTGTGGATCTTCAATTGCCGTATATCTTCATGACGAATGTGACAACAATTGTCGGTGGTACCGTGGTGTCTTGGTTTTTACCTCTTGAAACGCTACGTTAGATCAATTTATATTATCTATATATATATATATTATCTATATACAGGGTTGCCAATATTCGAAGCGCCCATCTGGCAACACTGTAACTTCCGCAGTGATGCCAAATCGACTAATGACATACCGCGTTTGAAGCGTCATTCCAAGCAAATGTTTACAATGGAACAGTACACGCCACGCAAACGCTCTAAAATTGTTGAAATTTACATTCAACAAAACAAGTCAATAGTGAAAACTCAACTCAATGAGCGATGAAGCTCATTTTCAGTTGAACGGAACGGTAAACAAACAAAATTGCCGTATTTATGCCACTGAAAATCCACAAGAGATTCAAGAGGTACCTCTTCACGATGCAAAAGGCACTGTTTGGTGCGGCGTTTGTGCTAAAATGCTCATTGGGCCGTTCTTTTTCGAAGGTGATAATGGCCACAGAGATACTGTCAATCAGGAGCGTTATCGCGATATGATAAACAATTTTTTCATGCCAATCGTTCGTCGAAAGCGTATCAGGCACTACTGGTTTCAACAAGACGGCACGCCACCACACACAAGCCGCACTACAATCGATTTTTTGAAGAAATTGTTCCCTGGCCGTTTGATGTCAAAAAATGGTGATTTCGATTGGCCGCCAAGATCACCAGATTTAACGCCTCCAGACTTCTTTTTGTGGGGTTATTTGAAATCAAAGGCTTACGTCAACAAGCCAAAGATCCTAGAAGAGCTGAAAACCAACATCTGTCAAGAAATAACCGCCATTCCCATCGAAATGTTGAAGAAAACCATGGAAAATGCTGCAAAACGGGCACAATATGTCGTAGAGGCCAATGGCGACCATTTACGAGATATCATATTCAAGAAATAATGTAAGCACATTTACTTGAACCCAATTAAATGATATTTATGACGAACAGACAAAAAATTGTGGTTTCTTTGATTTATTTAAAAATAAAATGAGCGCTTCGAATATTGGCAACCCTGTATATATCAATTTATATTATTTATATATTAGGGCGGGTCAAATTATATGGAACGATTTTTTTGTTGAAGCGTATAGCAAAAACGTAATCTATAGGTGATTCTGAGAAATTTTGCTCAAGAGACCATAGCCCTAAGTCGGATTTGGAGCCCCCAAAATTTCAAAATAAATATTTTTCCATATATACATAGAATAATTTAATTAAATTCGTCATAAAATCGGATAGAATTATAGTAGATTTCTCAATCTCGGCTTGTTTGAAAGGTATTTTTATCACCTTTCAGAATCTGTATTGATACTAATGTTTTTTTTATTTTTAGTAGAGATATTAGGAATTTTTTGTCGAAAAATAGCCTAAAATGAACTTTTAACTAATAAATTCTGAATTTTCTTCGAGATTTTTTTTTTATGCAGTTTATGAAAGTTCAGATAATTTCCAACAACTTTTATTACGATCAATTTTTTTTAACTCCTTTTTGTAGGAAAATCGATCTGAAAAAATCAACAGTTTCAAGGTTTCAACAAAAAAACACTATTTTTACATTATTAATTAAATTTATTTTTAAATATTATTCTGGACTTACAATGTAATGTTTTAACGTGGTAATATTATTTTTTAAGGTCCTTTTTACTTTCTATTCAAGGAGTTTTCTTACGACTTTCTTATGTCACTGCCATAACTCCTTCACGATACTTTTCTATAACTCGTTTTGAAACACTCGTTAATAATTGTACATGTCTTTCTGTTCCTTGTATGTGCATTGGAATTTGTGGATCAGCCAGTGGTGGTTCATCAAAATCAAAGTATTCTACCAAGTGATCATTTGGAATCTGTCGAGTAAATGCTGGTTCAAATAATATATCGTCGTTATTCATATCAACCATATTGACATAATCGGTAGCATCGAAATTGAAGATATATTTTTTGTAAACTCTGAGTTTAGTTGGATCGTAAAATTTTTCTCGATAGTGTAAAATCTTTTTGATAGCTCTATCCCGTATTGCTTTTCGATCATCAAATAACATTGTTAATAAGAAATTTTCTGGATGTGCGTAATATGAGTCGTGGTCCACTGGTGATTGTTTTGTCAAATGCTTCATATAAATGACGAAATAGCAGTTCATTGAAATGAAGCAGACATATAAACCAGTGAATTGGTCTATTTAACTGTTTTTCAAATAATCGTAAAACACCATTTTCTGTTCCAGTATTTGCTGGCTCACCATCACTGCATATGCCAATTAATTGATCAACTGTTAATGTTTTATTGTTAAAAAATTCATTCAGTTTTCTGTGTTGGGTTTTTGCATCTTCTTGACTACCCAAATTTACATATCCAAGTAACTCATTATAGGGCTCTTTCAGAAAAACTAAATCCGGTTCTTTTACCATAGTGGTATGTAATTTGTCATTAATTTTCTCTGTAGTTAATGAGTCATCTTTTCTACCATCGAAAGAGAATGCAGTTATGGAAGAATTTGTATGTCGTGTACGGAGCACTGCATCGCTAGATTTAACTTTTTCTCTAGCCACTTTTGATTTATCCATAATAACAAGATTACCATGAACATATCTAAAATTTATATCTTCGAATAAAGCTGTTGCTAAACATGAAGCGACTCCATCTGAAACACCGAATCTATCACACATCATAGCAAAATTTAAGGCATCGTATCTTTGAGTATAATGACCTCGTCTCATTTGAACAGTTGCTTCTGGAACTTCTGTTGTTGCTTCATTTTCATCTTCATCCATGTGTAATTCAGGTGGTTCGTATGTTGGATCATCGGTACCAGTTGTAAGTGTTGGTATTGTTGTAGCTACTTCTTCAACGTCTTCCGTATATTCAGGTATTGTGAATTTTCTATCATTATGCTGGTCCATCATAAATTCTTTTAGATGTTCTGGAATCAATCCACACGAGCATTCTGTTGTTTTTAATTTGCAATTACATTTGCGAATATAAAATAATTCGTTTATTGAATCAACAAATGCTTTAAATTCATCTGTTTTGTTTCTATGTTGTTCATGTTTCTGGTATTTATCAAGCAAACCAGTTAATTTTTTGAAAACACTCTTTCTATTAACGATTTCAATATTTAATTTACACCAAATTAGGATCAATTTATCTGTTACGTGAGGAGTAAAAGTTTTATACGAGAACATTTTGTTTTCAAATTTAGCACGATCACTTAAAAAAAAATAGTATAGCAGTGAGGGGACTGCCGACCGAAGCGAAAACCTATATATAAAATATTAGTATTCCCTGGAAGACGTTGTCCTGCCACGGACCGCCTTACTGCTATATAAGAATTTTCATGCTAATAGGGGGTTTCGGACTATCCTACATGTAGGATGGATATGACATGTCGGACGGACATGTAGGATGTGCGAAAGCTCATACTGCAGCCCGTCCTACATGTAGGATAAAAATCCAAAATTTCTAAAAGTTCCGCTATGATCTTGTTTTTCTCTGTGCGTCCTTGTTTGTAGATTTCCTTGGTAATTGCTGTTGGCGCAGTTAGCTGGAAATTTTTTGTAGACGTTGTGAATTCTAATTGTGTAGCTACAATTGGCATATGAAATTAGAATTATTTTTGTTAAGAGCTTATAGCCATTTATTAAATTTTTTATATATTACTGAAACTATTTCTTTTAAGCAAAAGTGTTACCATATCAAAAATACATATAATTAAAGCAATTTATTTTAATTATTTCATTATAGAATTAATATAAAAAAGTAAAGCTTATTTATATCTATTTATATCATAAAACTAACACAATATACGTGTTCACCATATCTATATTGAGTTGTGTATTAAAAATAGAATATTCTAAAATTAAGAAATATCTATAGCATATAAATTATATCTAATTCATATAAGAAATTGATGCTAAACAGTTTTAAAAATAGAATGCTTAGGATAAGCAGACTTTAGTTATCCAATTACTTCTGAGAATATTAATTTATTTTGCAGGTTTATTACGTAATTGTCATAAATATACATAAATGCTCTTTAAATTTCCTCAATGTGCTAAATTGTTCATATATATTGAATATATATTTCCGACACGGTAACACTTTTACTAAAAACAAATAGTTTTACCAATACTACAGATTGATTTAACAATCTTGTAATCAAGATCCAAGAGCGTTTTACCAATATTACATCCGTAATATATACTCTTTAATTCATATGTATAAACTATGCTGACTGTGGCTACAAATAAACATCTGCAAAAAATTAAAGCTTCTGTATAACAATAACTACCAAGCAAATCTACAACAACAACGCAAAGAGAATGACAAGATCCCAGCGGTTGCGCAGCGTTAGAGGGAATGAACCGAATTGGCGGCGGAAAATATACAGCACTTTGCTTGCTATATTTTCTGTTTGCCTGCTCTTATCTAAAATAAATCAGTTGTCATATGCCGACTTTGGCAACAAAAAGTCTAAAAAAATTCCAGCTAACTGTACAACAACCATTACATTTCCAATCTACATCAACAACACAGTGAGAATGGAAAGGTTCACAGCGGTTCCGCAACGTTAGAGGGGGATTTACGAATCGGCGTCAGAAAATAAACCGCATTTTGCTTGCTATGTGCTATGTTTTTTGTTTGCCTGGTAGAAAAATCTCAAGTGGTGGAATGGCAAAATTAGACAAGGTAGTGTTAGGGCGGAGAGCCGGTGACCGAAACTGTCAAAACGAAGTTGAAATTTCATACAAAATCTGCAACCAATGCGAATGCAATATGAAAGCAAAAATTGGCCAAAATACCAAAATGGCTGAGTTTGACAGTTATGGTCACTAAGAAAGCGAACACATTCAGCCCTAACACTAACTTGTCTAGTTGTACTATGAGTGGTGGCATCAAAAAAGACTTCACAGCCAGTCAAACAATAACCAAATATCAAAAATTTTAAATTAATTTTATTTTAACCTACAGCAGCTCCACATATACATTGAAAAAACAGTATCATTCAAAGTTTTGCAGCGGAGCAAAGGGAGCAAAAAAACGATGCGTCAGCAGAGGAACTTATTGATGGTTGGTTGCTACATTTGCTGAGCGCTTTGTAGTCAAGATCCAAGAGCGTCATTTAAAAACCTAGTCGCTGTCTGTATTGATGAACTCGCAAAATGACGATGACGATAACGCAAACCAAAGATTACTCTACCAAAATCGTTCAACGCGCCTAAAGAAATTTTCACTTCAAAAAAATAACGAAAGTGCTTGAGTTTGTGTGTGCGTGTGTGTGTGGTCCAACGATCTCCCGGTGCATCAGCAAGTGCAGCAAAGTTAAATGGGCTTATTTGCTGGTGAACGTCTTCCAAGTGCCACCAGCAGCAGCACAAGCAAGTGCAGCGCAAATATCTTGCTAGCCAACATCATCCAAGTGCTATCACCAGCAGCACAAGCAAATGAAGCGTAAATTCTCCGCTTTCAATTTATTTAATTCACGCCGGAGTATAATGGCAAAAATTTGCCTCTGCGCTTGACACATGCTGAAATGGTGCTTCTGAAATATTGGAGAGTTGACCAGTCAATTCAATTGTGCTGCACTTGCTGGTGCTGCTCGAGGAGACTCTCGGAGAACTTTGGCAAGCAAAAGAATCAGGAAATTTGCGCTGCACTTGCTTGTGCTGCTGGTGATGGCACTGGAGGATGTTGGCTAGCAACAAATTTTGCACTGCACTTGCTGGTGGTGGCACTTGGAGGACGTTCGCCAGCAAAGAAAGCCAATTTAACTTTGCTGCACTTGCTGATGCACCGGGAGATCGTTGGCCCACACACACGCACACACAAACTCAAGCACTTTCGTTATTTTTTTTATTATTTTGTTATTCTTTAAATTTTTTAAGTTTACAATATTACAAGTTTACGAAATAAGTTTCAAGTACAAGCACTCAAATTAAATATGTCCCAAATTGAATAAAATGCAAATTAAATAAAATATTTGCGCTAAAACACGACCGAAATGTGAAACGTCAAAATTTGTAACTGTCCAAATTTCATCGTCCATTTGAAACAGCAAAAAAGACAAATTAATTTCAACACACACAAATTTTATTCAACCTGATATTTTCTATCCTACCACGACTGAAAAGTTTCCTTTTGACACATACCCTTTATGAAAAAATTTATTAATAAAAGAATGATAGCTGACAACTCTGAAAATAAAATGCCGCAGTGGTAAAAATAAAAAGCACTGACAAATACAACAAGTGCGAAAATTGTCAAACTTTGTTTGACGATGTGTAATAAAATAAGAGCATGCATGTAATTATTATACAACTTAAAGATTAAAATGTTAAAACACTCTTGTTTGCAAGATTGCATTATCTTGTTTGCATTATTTGTCTTGTTTGCAAACGAAGTTCTAGCAGAAAAAAGCAGAAAAAGAAGAAGATCGTTCATTTTTAAATCTCACCATGAATAGCGGCTGTTTGAGCAAAAGCAAATTTTTCAAAAATGTTGACAAATACAACAACTGAAGAAATTGCCAAACTTCAAAAGCATATATAGACCAATATAAAGCGAATTAATAATAAGTTTTGGTTGCAAACATCTTATTGCAACCTAACTTAAGTATTTATATACTAACAAACAGATCAGTTGATCTCGTATATTAGTTGGTGTCGGTTGTGTTTTATCGTGTTATGTAAAAGCCTTTGTTTGTTATGTTCGTGAGTGTATTAAAACAGTTTCAATATCGTAATTAATTAAATATTATATTGTACTTACTAATATCATTAATATACAACTATTCCATTAAATAATAATTGTGCATTTAAGTTGTGTAAGTTTAATTCTTGCATATTAACTTTGTTTAACTTGTTTAGTTAATGCAGTGTTGTTGTTTTTGCATGCTTACTGTGTTTTAGTTTCTTCTTTGTGCGGTGATTTGTTTATCTTCAGCTCAGTGAGTGTTGTTTTTGTTTTTTAGTTTCTACTAAACTGTGCACAAACTGCCTGAATATAATAACCCTAAAAGCACATTTTGCATCTGCTCATTTTTTAAAAATTAAACATGGATTATTTTTCTGCAGAAAATATCGTTGCTTGTTCCTTAGACGAACTTTGCAAAAGCCAGAACATTCTGAACCCCATGTTCAGCTGTTCTGGTCCATGTGAGCAAATGTTTCATGCATCTTGTGCCGGTATTTCCAAGTCATGCCTTGACGACTTAAAATCACTGCGATCAGGTCTTCGCTGGTACTGTGCTTCGTGTAGGGCACTTTCCCCAGATGAACTTTATTAAAAAATTAAGCTTTTTGGGGAAAGTCTTAACTCGTTAAACAACAATTTTCGAGAAATTGTAACATTTTTTAGTGAAGTTAGGGCCGCACCCAGTACCAGCGTCTATGATGAAAATTCCATTTCGGAAAATATCCCGTTTGCTTTGTCACAGACTGTTTCTTCCGGGACACAAACAATCCTTTCATCAGAAGACCATATTATCTCAAAAAGAAAGAGAACAAATAAAAAAACTAATAAGAAGCGAAAATCATCTGGATCTACTTCTCAGGCCAAGCAGCCCTCAGCACTGCTTTTGAACAGGAACACTCCAGTTACTTCCTCGTCACCTTCTAACAGTCCTTCTTTGACTAATAGTTCAGTTTTGACTCCTATTGAGCCTAGAAATCTAACAAGCTTAAGGGCAGTGTCGAGGAAAAAAAATTTATTTATTACACGTCTTCAGCCCGACACAACTGTTGAAAATGTATTGACTTTTATCAAACATTATAAATTGTTGAGTCAAAATGCATTTTGCTCATGCAAAAAAATAGGTAATAAACCTTCCCATGCTTCCTTTATTCTCACAGTTCCAGCTGAAGAGTTTGCAACTGTTCTAAACTCTAATTTGTGGACTGATAATATACTCGTTACAGAGTTTCAGCCTAAGAATAAGCCTAGAGGGACGACTCAAGCCGCTCGTCAATCCCAAAAAAACTGAATAGGTTATCCCTTTACTATCAAAATGTAAGGGGATTACGCTCTAAGACGCGAGACATATTTTTAATGTCTCAGAATTTCTCTAAGGATATTATCGCACTGACTGAAACTTGGTTAAACGGAAGCATTACTGACTTAGAGTTGTTTGATAACAGTTTTGAAGTTTATAGAAGAGATAGACATGCTGACAATACTTCTGCTGTCGGTGGAGGTGTCTTATTAGCTGTAAGGAACTCCTTCGTTAGTTCCATTATTCCATTATTCCCTGCTCTGCTAACATCGAACTTATATGCGTCAAGGTTGTACATTGCAATTCTAATGTATATCTTATTAATGCATACGTTCCTCCTAAGAGCAGTGTAGAAGTTTATGCAAGCCTTGCGGATTGCATAGAATATGTCATAAGCATAATTGACTTAATGACGACATTTTATTGTTAGGTAATTTTAATCTGCCTGACTTGAAATGGGAATCTTCTGACGATGATACATATTTTTGTTCATCTAATTCGAAGACTCGCCAAGAGCATATATTTGTTGATAATATATGTTCTGACTTACAACAAGTGAGTTGTATTTATAATAGTCGTGAAAGACTTCTTGACCTGGTCTTAACTACAGATAGTAACAATGTGATTGTTGAGAGGGCCCCAAATATATTGACTGCTGTTGATGAATACCATCCACCATTGAGCATATGGTACAAATCAGACAGGGATAATATAGTAAAGTCTAACTCAATAGATAAAGTTTATGAATTCAATTTTAAAAAAGCTGACTTTTTGAAGTTGAATCATTTACTTCAAAGTAAACTTCATGTTATTTTAGAATATGTTAATAATAACACTCTTGATGATTCAATTAATTTTTTTTTATATGGAAATCTTTGCTATGTTTTCTCAGTCCGTGCCATATAGCCTCAAATTTACGAAAAATTGTGCTTACCCCTGGTACACAAAGAAGTTAAAGTTTCTTCGCAACAGCAGGAATAGGGCATGGAAAAAATATGTCTGTAGCTTAGACTTGAATGACCTAGAAATCTACAAGCGTTTGTTTCTGGACTTTGGAAATTGCTCAGCTACCTTATATCAAAATTATTTAGACAGTACTAAGCTGAGAATATTGTCTGATCCGAAGAAATTCTGGGGTTTCATAAACACCAAAAAAAAATCTGATGGATTCCCTTCATCATTTAAAACCTCTGACGGATTTACTGACGATCCTGTCGTAATTTGTGGTCTATTTGCCAATCTCTTTAAAGAGTCATTTTGTTCAGACTCTTTTAATCCTGATGAAGAGTACTTTGAATATATGAACTCTACACCCAGGGTTTCGTTGGATTCTATATCCTTTACTTCAGAGGATATTTTAAAGTATATTGGATTGATCGATGAGGATTTTAATGCTAGACCTGACGGAATTCCTGCCGCAGTGTTAACACGATGTGGTTCCGTTCTAAGTCAACCACTGTCCATGTTATTCAATAAATCAATTAGCGAAAGTATTTTTCCACTTTTTTGGAAAAAATCTTTTATAGGTCCTATCTAAAAAAAGGTTGTAAGAACGATATAAACAACTACAGGCCTATCGCGAAACTCTCGTCGATTCCAAAACTTTTTGAGCGCCTCGTGTATGATCGTGTGAAAATTCACTGTGGGAAGGTCATGACAACTCGTCAGCATGGATTTGTTACTGGCAGATCCACTGTGTCTAATCTCCTCGATTTTACAAAGTTTTGCTTAAATTCATTTTATTCAGGTAACCAGGTCGACTGTATTTACACTGATTTTAGTAAAGCATTTGATAAACTGCCACACAAATTAATTATATTTAAACTAAAGTTAATGGGTTTTCCACAATTTTTTGTAAGCTGGATTCAATCGTATCTGACAGAGCGATCTTATCAAATACGATTTCGAGGCGTATTGTCAGCTGAATTTATTGCTGAATCAGGTGTTCCTCAAGGTAGCCACCTTGGCCCACTTCTGTTTATTTTAGCCATTAATGATGTAACCCACATCATCAAACACTCTCATCTACTTATCTATGCAGATGACATGAAAATATACAGAAAAATAGATGCTCAAGACAATTCAGATCTGCTCCAGTCTGATTTGAAATCCTTTGAAATTTGGTGTTCTAAAAACAATATGTTTCTAAATCCAGATAAATGCCAAACTATGACTTTTTCGCGAAAAAGGAATAATTTAATTTTTGATTATAAGATAAAAGATACTGCTTTAAGTCGTGTAGATGCTGTCAAATATCTTGGTATATGCATGGATTCTAAGCTATCGTTTAACGTTCATATTGATTACATTTGTAAAAAAGCATCTTCTATGCTCGCGTTTATGAAACGCTGTGCCAAATAATTTAATAGTGTGATCACAACTACAACGCTGTATTATGCAATTGTGCGACCTCACTTAGAGTATGCAAGTCAAGTTTGGTCCCCAAGTTACAATGTACATGTTGAACGTATAGAGAGAATCCAAAAACGTTTTGTTCGGTTTGCTCTAAGGGGCTTAAGTGCAACTGACACTTTAAACCTTCCTCCTTATGAGGATCGTTTAAAACTATTAAAAATGCAATCTTTGAATGAGAGAAGGAAGTCTGCAGATATCGTCTATTTACACCAACTCATAACTGGTGTATTCGATTCACCAGAACTCCTAACTCTTATAAATTTTAACACTAACCGTAGAAGCAGTAGAAATGCTAACAATTTAATTTACTTACCTCTTATTAGAACAAATTATATGGCTACTGCTCCTTTACATCGCATGAGTACCTTTGTTAACAACTGTAGCTTTTTTTATGTTAACTTATCGAAAGGTCAACTCAAAAGTAGATTGAAAACTAATGTATGATTAGATCTATGTAAACGCATGGTTAGTTGTTATGTCTTGTGTTGTCCCTGAGCCCAACCCATATTATGGTGGGTAAATTTTTCTCACTTTGGATTGTTTTGGACCACTCTTATCGATATCATTAAGGCTATTCACGGTTTGAGCGTACTTTTAACAAATCGTGTTTATAGCATTTGTTATTGTTCAAACTGTGAGCACCTCGCCATGTGACTGTCGTATAAAAAGATTGTGCAACCCTGTGATGTATGTGATTATGCGGCTGTAGACAGAGCATAAAAATACGAGGTAAAAAGAGCACGTCCAAGGGCTGCTTTTATTTACGCGTGCCTGCGTATTTGCATTTGTATGCAAAACAACAACGAAGCAAAATACGTTTTCGTAAATTGGCGAACAAATAGCAGATCGAACAAATGGCGGACCAGCGTATTCGAACTGTGAATGGCCTTATTGAGATGTTTTTATGTTATTAGGGCTGGTTCTTAAGATGATCTAATGCGGAGAAAGTGCGAAAAAGCTGAAGTAGCTGAACTCTATTGTTATTGCATGTTTTCTTTAAAAAAAAAAAAAAAGATTATATGCATTAATTTCAGGAGTTGCCAAGTGATTTCTTTGTGAGCTTGCGGCCGATTAAGAACAAGAGTGACGATCATTGTTGATTTTTCTTATGCACAAATACATGCAAACATTTTTTGAGGTTATGTTTTCTAAGTTTATTATCTTGTTATCTTTGCTGTCTGTATTGATGACGAGAGTTCCTCGGAAAAATACTATGACACAGACCAAAGATTTACCCTCGTTCAACGCGCCTAAAGAAGTTTTCACTTCAAAAAAATTTTCGTATTGTGATAACCAAGTTTTTATTTAAGTATTTTGGCAAACTGCGTGCGCATTGCACGATGAACGATTAAGGAACAAGGAAAAGCATGCTTGGCAACGTTTAGTGTTGGTAAACGTCATTATTTTGTAGCGTCATTATTCAGTGTTAAAAAGTTGTTCAAGTAAACAATGCTGCCATTGACGACTTATTCTACAGGTATCAATACAGATTCTGAAAGGTGATAAAAATACCTTTCAAACAAGCCCAGATTGAGAAATCTACTATAATTCTATCCGATTTTATGACGAATTTATTTAAATTATTCTATGTATATATGGAAAAATATCTATTTTGGAGGGCTCCAAATCCGACTTAGAGCTTTGGTCTCTTGAGCAAAATTTCTCAGAATCACCTATAAATTACGTTTTTGCTATACGATTCATCAAAAAAAAAATTAACCCGCCCTAATATATATATACTTTAAGGCGCCTCACGCTCCATAAAAAAAATTATTCGGCACAAATGCTCAGAATAATCCTTGGTTTATGTTATAATGATTCCCCAAATATATCGACAATAACTATAGCCATCCGTGAGCTGGAATGGTATGAAACAACCTCTAAAAATCTAATTTTTTGTGTGTCGGCTAGTCGGCTGAAAAATATCGGCTAGTGTAATAATTGTAAAAAAATTAACTGTCAGAAATCATAGGCCGAAAACAGTTCGTCCAATCTGCATAAAAAATTGTATATGTTTGTAATCAGATTAAAGATAACGCTGTTTTTCATGCATATTTTTGATATTTTTTTATTCTATTTCCATACAAAAACTTTCAAAATTCAAATATCTTCATTATTTTTATTTTTTTTTTTAATTTTTTATAATATTTTTCAGTAACTGTTTATGTTATAAATAATATTTTAGTGTTAATATAAGTAATTTAAGCAATTCTGACTAGAAATCAATGTGAGCACTCAAAATCTTTCCAATGATATCTTGAATGGGTGGATCGCATTGGAAATAATTATTTTTTTTGAATTTTTTGATGCAGATTAGAAGAGATTTTTCTGAGCTGTAATTTCTGACAGTTTATTTTTTACAACAATTGTTGCTAACTTGACCTTGTTTGTGTTGATAACGCGATATTTGTAATATTGCTCACTTGACCTTGTTTTTCTTGAAAACGCAACCCTGCTATGCTGTCTGATATTATCGTTTTGACTTAGCTTTTTTATTATGTTAGAATTATTTTTCAATTTGTTAAAACTTTTTAACTTGTTAATAAAACTTAATTTCAATAAAAATAATTTTTTATGTTTTTGAATTGTAATAAATATCTTGTTTTAAAATTTAAATTTGCTATAAAAACTGTTAAGATTTTATTTGGTTGCTACCAAAAAAATAAATAAATATGTTATTGCTCATTTCACATATAATTATATTTAGCAAGAGGCCAAAAAAGTTATTTTGGAAACTTTTGAATCCAAGGGCATACCACTCATTAAATAGGGTGTATATTAAGGTGGGTCAATTTGTATGTGTGAAAAAAAGTAGCAAATCGTACCCCCAGGCATATTCTATGGATGATTTTAAGCAACTTTACCGAAGAAACAATGGGTCGGACTTGGATTTCGAGCCCCCGAAAATTGAATAATAGCCGGGTACTCTATTAATGCAAAGCAAAAATTTGTGTAAGAATAGGTTAAAAACCATCGACATGTTTAGCAAAGTTGGCCAGCATGAACAATTAGTAGAACAATAAGAACAACACTTAACCTTATAACGACAGTATTATTCAAGTAATTTGTATTTTAGTTATTTAAAAAAAAAAATATTGATAAACAAAATTGAAAAAAAAATAAAACTAAAAGATATTACAAAAACAAAATTAAGGAATATACGAACATTTTTATGAAACGCCGTCTCTCTTGAAATCTTTTTTGATTTCAAGACAAAGTAATTTTTCGTGGCTTTCTAATATCACCGCCATACTTCCTTCTCGATTCTTCTCTATTGCACGATCCGAAACACTGGTAAATAGCTGCACATTCCTCTGCGTACTTTGAATTTAAATTAAAGATTTATAAATTTTTTATTTTTCTTCTTCTTATGAATTTAAAGCCAAACTGAACTCTTAAAATATTCGATAATTTCGACACTATGTTTTACATTCTACGTTGTTCCTACGTTAAAATGCAACTATAGTGAAGAGTGGAGTAGAATTATAATTAAAACTGGAGTAAAGCTGATTGCTAGAACCGGAGGTAACGAATTTTAAATATATATAGAGCTCCCTGTAGAAAAAAGTTTTTAAATAAGCTTTAATAACATCAACAGTAACTTTAAATAATTTCGGCCCTAGACCCTACAATGACATGAGGGGCGGTGTGTTGTTCAGGGACCCCTTCTAATTTTTTATCCAGGAAATTTCCATACACTTTTATTATTTTTATCTTATTGTTACACCAATTTTTGCTTAAACTGATAAATTACCCAGTTTGGCTCAGTAAAATAGTTATTTTTAAATTTCCGGGGCCTTGAAATCCAATTTCGATTCATGGTTTCTTCAGAAAAGTTGCTTAAAATCACCCATAGAATACGCCCTGGGGGTACGATTTATCACAAAAGTAATTGACTCACCTTAGTGTATATATAGCATTATTTTTTTGTTCTTCAAAACGTCCTTGTATACAGGGTGCCTGATATGTAGATGGTTAAAAAATCTTCTTTTTTGAGAGTGTTGTGTTTTGCCATTTTAAACTATTCCCCTCGTTGAAAACTAAACATTTTATAATTTTTTTCTTTTGCAAAGGATATATTCATAGAGGATATATATTTTAAATTGCATTATTTCAAACACAAGTTATATAAATTAAATTTAAAAAAAAAATTCAAGAAAAATTAATTTTTATATTTGAAATGGCATAAATATATTAAGAAATTTGGAAGGGCCTTCTGAGCAACTGTTGTTTATCTATCATATATCTAAATTCCTACCGGACGTTCTTACGATATTTGTTTACGATTTTCCATATAAATGGGTCCAAATAAAAGTTCAGTACAAAAAAGCCACCTTTTTAATAATTTTCTACATCAAATGGCAACTTAGCCGCTTAATACACAGGAAAGTAAAGTATGAATTAATTTTTATTGTAGGATTTTAAAAAGTCCAACGGACGTTCTTAAGATTTTCCTTACCATTTTAAAGAAATCAGACCTAATATGAAGTAAGTTTTTTTAAAAAAATAAAAATGTACCTAATATTTTTATTTTTTTTGAGGCAAAACTATTCATAAAATTGAATTCAGCGTTGGTTTCGGTCAGTGGTGCACAGCATGATAAAACGTGTATAACGCACAGCATGTCCTCGCATATAGAATGTTGGAAATGTCTATAAGTTACACAAGAGTTGTCGACATTTTGATGTTATTTAATAGAAGTATATCATTAAGAACGATTTATAAATTAAGAGAACTAAATTTTCTGCTAGCTTCGCAGAGTTCGGAAAATCCGAATGGCTTTACCGTATTTAATAGAAATGGCAATCTAGTAATGTATGTTTTTATGTTCCAAATTTGAGTTTTAAAGCTAAAGTAAATATAGAGTTTTTCTTACAATATCTTGTGAAATATGATATCAATCTCGATTTTTACCCATAGTGCCCTGTGTGAAGGACATATGAATCTGAAGGAACACTCGATATAGGCCAGAACTCTTGATTGCTATCTGATTGTCTCAGTTTTTGTGGTATTAGTTATAGTGCTTACGTTTTCCTAAAATTTGGCGAATTAATAATACTTTGCATATGCATTTTCTTGTTTTTGAGAAATGTATACTTGAACGCAATTTTTTAACTTTTTGAAAAAAATTAATATATATTTTTTTTTTTTTAAAGATCAAAGAACCTCATTCGCCTCATACAAACAACGTTTGGTCTTTGACCTGGGAGGAAAGGGATAGATTATTAGAGGAAGAATTGATTTTCACCATAAGTAAATTATCGATTAGGTGGAACAAAAGTGAAAGATAATTTGAATTGTTTATAACAGAGGCTAGTGTCATGCCTTAACCTCGGCAAGCATTTCCAGCCCTGAGTTGTTCCTGTCCTGTAATTCCACATTCTCCACAATTTAGTTGTGGATTTTAAGTTTCAATAGTTCTTAAATGTAGTAAAGAAAAAAGAAAGCGAAAAGAGCGATGTCCATACCCGGATTCAAACTGGAGACCTCTCAGTTGATTGTCTAACGCACGCTTCACCAGACTACAGAGGCCGACAAAAGTGGTGCAGAAGATATATTTTCACAATTTCAAGTCTTCAAATATTTCCGATTAATAGAATCTATTTTAAACACTTTTTTCTATTTTTTCTTTTTCGATTTTTAAAAGGAATTTTACCTTCTAGCATGAAATTTATTATTTCATTGAGGCCTCATCTCAGTATTGACAATAGGCTTGGGCATTTTAGTTCACTAAAAAGATCGCTCTTTTTAGTTCAGTTGAGTTTAATGAACTAATACGTTCATATAGTTCTTTTAGTTCGCTGGTTTCGTGCACTCGTTCATCTTGCTAGTTCGTTAGGTCCATAGTTCGTTTGGTGTCTTAAATCGTTATGTATGATAGCTCGTTATATCTTTTAGTTCAATAGGTCTTTTAGTTCGTTTTGTTTACTCGTTATTCATGATCAGGTCTATAAAATGAAACGAACTATATGAATGAATCAATCATTAACTGTGGACATAGCAGAAACTTACTATACTTTAAATTTAAAATTCTACATTTCACACAATATTTGCCAAAAAAATTTTTTAAAAAAGTTTTTTTTTTACCGTTCATTAGTAAAAAACTTTTGTATCAGCACGGACTAAAACCATTGTTGAATAAATTTTTTCCCGTTCATTTCGATCTGACTCGTTGCAAAATCAATTGAACTAAAAGAACAAAAAAAAATATATAAAAAGCAAGACACTGTCTGTCTGTCTGGCTGTGTGAAGCCTATAGACTCAAAAACTGCTGGACCGATTGATCTAAAATTTGGACAGTCGATTTACTTCAGATAGGAGATGGTTTAAGAAGAAAAATATTTTGCCACACTCCTTTTACGGCCCCCAAATCAATTAAAATGCGATATTTCACATGGTATGGGTCGTGTATAGCCAAAATTTAGTAATTTAGTTTGTATGGTTACTGCCGACAATTTTACTAAAAATTGGTTTCAACGCACTTTTTTACCGCCCACAAATCAATGAAATTGCATACTTCGTACGTTTTTTATCGTATTTTGCTAATTTATTATGTATGGTTACTGTCACCAACTGTACGAACAATTTGTTTCCACGCCCCCTTTTTCCGTCCATAAATCAGTGAAAATGTTATATTTCGAGCAGTTTTGGCCGTATAAGACTAACATTTGGTACTTAAGTTTGTATGGTTACTTTCAGCAACTGTACTAAAAATGGGCGTTATCGCTATTTAACCACACTCAGTTTTTTAAAAATCTTTAAAATTGACTACTGGGTCGATTGAGCTAAAATTTTGGCTTAGTTTGTATGGTACTAAAAATTGGTTTCCACGCCTCTCTTTTACCGCCCACAAACTAATGAAAATGTTTTACTTTAACGGTTTGGGTCGTATTAGACAAACATTATGTAATTTAGTTCATATGGTCACTCTCGGCAAGTGCACTTAAAATGGGCATGTCCCACTTTAGTTAAACTCACTTTTCGGGGGGTCAGCGTGGAGTGAAGCAAAGTGCGCCAAGCTTAAGCTAAATTAAGCTGAATTTTTGGCAGTCGATTTGTTTCGAGTACGAGATGGTTTAAGGGAAATAATTTTGTCGCACCCCTTTTTACCGCTTACAAAACAACAAAAATGCTATATATCGAATTAGACTTAAATATACTTCGTATTAGATTTAAATTTGATAATTTATTTCATATGGTTACTCTCGGCAGCTATACTGAAAACGGTGAATATATTTGGCATTTGTTGACATTTTTGTATATGGCAGTAAGGCGGTCTGTGGCAGAACAACGTCTGCCGAGGAATACTAGTATCTTCTAAAAAGTTAGATTAGACTGTTTAGTTTCATTATTTAATACATTGTATACACAAATCAGTAAGTTTAAATAATCAAATTTAGATTTAGCTTTACCTTAAAAAATCCTCTAAATTACTATGAATAACAATGGCGGCCAAGTCGCCGAACAAACATTGCAACAATAATCGTTGTTTTTCCAAGCTCCATCAACTTCAAAAATAATAAAAAACTTTTTCCAAAAAACGCTGTTTTGACATCATGCTAATTATATTCGTTTCTAATATTATTTTTTGCTATCGGGTAAAATAAGCCTACAAGGAAAGGTGGGAAGCCCACCCAATCAGCCAAACAAGCTTGGAATAAGCTTAAAACAAGCCTGGAAAAGGCTTTAGATTACTATTGGAAAATGTTTACAAGTAATTGTAGAATAAACGAAAACGATCCCTTGGAAAAATATTCCTTACTATAAGCTTAATCCAAGTGTTTCTTTACAATTGGAAATTAGTATTTGAATAAGTTTTTTCCAAGTGTTTCTTTACAGTTGGAAATTAGTATTTGAATAAGCTTTTTCCAAGTGTTTCTTTACAATTGGAAATTAGTATTTCAATACGCAACTTTTATGTATAAATATATTTACCAAACAATGCGCAGCCATCTTAAATTGACAAATAAGAATATAAAAAGAAAATTCGCCGGTTCGAGAAGCTGTATGGTTCACTATCAAATTTCAATATTTTCCACAATTAACTCGTGGATTTCTATGTTTAGTTTCCATAATTATTTAATGTAGTAAAGAGCAAGGAAAGTGAAAAAACCACGACTAAACCTGCACTCGAACCGGAGACGTCTGGGTTGATAGTCTAGCATACTCTTCACTAGACTTCACAGGCCAACAGTTAACAGCAATCGCAACTTTGAACAGTTGCAAAATTATTACCTTGGCTAACATTTTGCAAGTATGATTGAAAAACACTTACTTAAAGCAAGTCTTTCCAAGTATTATTGTACAACACTTACTTTTGTTTTTTACGCAATAATTCTACAAAGCAACTTGGAAATTTATTACCTACGCAAGTGTTTTACAAGCGTGCTTGGAAAAGGCTTGGTTTTTGCATTGTATGTAAGCTTAATCCAATCACTATTTCTAAATGGATTGGGCAGCACCCAAACAAAAAAAATCAAAGGTGGTGTGAAAATACAAGTAAATATTCGGAATATTTCTAGAACAGCGACAACTCTCTTTTTTAATATTTTTTGTGGATTATTGGGATTTCGGCCTTCTAACTCCAAATCTGAAAAAGGCATTTCGCAAATGGTATAGAAGTTATAGGCCCCCAAAGTTGAAAAATGGCCAAAAAATCTTACTGTTTTTTTAGTTTTCCAACAAAACTAAGACTATTGGGTATAAATTTACTGAGGGTTGTAATCCCTAAGCAGCGGCCGAAGCCCTCCTATTAAAAAGAGACAGCTTAACAAATGAAGTTTTTTCATTAAATTTGGAACAAAAACGCGCGATTTTTAAGGGTTATATCTTAAAAAGATATGTATGGATTTTTATGTTTGATATCACGTTGAATTATTACCTTTCCTATAGTTTCGTTTTGTTGGAAAACTGAAAAAACAGCTAAATTTTTAAGGCAATTTTTTCCCAACTTGGAGGGCTATTACTTCTAAGCAAATTGCGAGCAATCGGAAATATTTTAAAAATTTGACTTATTGCTATTCTTGAAATGATCCTAATGCATAAGAACAGTTTCTGCCTTTTTTAAGATACAACCGAATACGACCCTGTGAATGTTTCTGTATTTATCTGAGCCAACACCAACAAAGAAAATACCACTCTTTTCTGCTTTTACACCACTTCCTTATATTTTACCAGAATAAAAATATTTATAATATATATAACCTTCACCTGGCCTCGTGGGGTACGTTCATAGCACACGTTCTTTCTCGTTTTGATTTGTTTGGAATTTTTTTTCTAGTTTTTCGGATTTTTTATGAACGCTGATCTTTATTTTTTTCAACTTGAACTATTCTACAGTTTAAAGATGATCTCTGAATTTTTTTGAAACAAAATAATCAATATTTAAATTTTTACAAAGATTTTAATCACTGGGTTTCGTATGTACCCCACGAGTCCAGGTATGTCACTCAGGATGAGCATGCCAGGTGAAGGTTAATCATCCTTTTGCAAGAAATGGGTAACCGAAACTTCAACACAATCACTTACATTTTTCTGTTTACACCCACGTTCTCATACTCATTTCAGTGCCAAAATTTGTGAAACAAGGAAAAAAATATGAACATTTTAGAAAATGCTTGTGAAAGAAAGATAAGGTATCTATATATTAATATGCAAACACATATCCTTAGCCCCCTTTTTACCGACTTTTAGACAACACATCTGAATGAAACTTATATCATTTGGAAGCTCTGGTTCATAGCAAGTGCTCAAGAGAATTTTTATTGAAATATTTTTTTATTAAGATATGTAGAAATTAGAAATTCAAATTTTCGGACACCTTCAACCAGCGTTGCTGAGACAACACAAAAAAGGGGGTTCTCAATAAAAGTGCACGCTTTCATTTTAAAATAGAATGCAGATTTATTAAGCCAGTGTTGATATTTTTATTTCATTGAAAAGTAGAAATGCTTCGATTAAATATTCGAGGGGGGGTAGGGGGATAGGTCGTGCGTTACGCCACAAAAAATTATTTGTATTAATATTTATTTCAATATTCTTCAATATTTTCTACGGTTTTTCGGAAAAAGTTAAATAGCACATTGCTTTAAAATACAGGTCGGAATTTCATCAGGGCCGGTCGTAAAAGAGGATTTTACTTGTCGAAGATAACACATAACAACATTTAGGTCAATTTAGTAAGGGATTCCAGTCTGGATGAGGAGGCTTGCTTGTACACATAATTGGATTTTAGATTGGAGACTTCTGACCTGAAATAAAATCGTGAAAAGAGCATTTCTTAAATGAAAATGGTATAAGAGCATCTTATACCATTTCTGTTTTTGAGAGATTTTTTCTTATTCTCACACTTTTGACAGTTTAATCATTTTTAGTCCAAAAAGTACGGGAACAGACCTATTAAAGAGTTTATGTTATGTAAGGTACACAAACTTCAAGGCTACAAAAATGGCAAACGAGTGCTGCCATCCTCGCTATGCATCTTTAATGTTCTGTTTTCTCAAATCTACGCTAGAGTGCCTTAACATACGTTACGTTCGTGTTCATTTTTGCTTCCTTCATTCAGACAGTTGGTCGAATTTCGTCCTAGTCATTATTAAAAAGCATGTAAAATTTTTGCGTATCCGCCATTGCATTTCACCATTCTTGGTTTCGCTGGCAATAAACAAATCAACTTCTGCAATAGAAATTTAAAAAATCTTAAAATTGCTTGCTCTGAATAAAAGCGGCTGAGTTATTAAAATAAATATGAAATTTGTATTTGTTTAATTGAATTTGTTTTAGACACTAACGAGTTACAAATATCGTTATTTTAAAGAGAGTACGTTAGATAAAACTGATATTTACGTTATATCTAGTGGTTACATATAACTGAGGTTTCAGTTAGATTTATCTGGTGAGATTCTTCAAATTTGACATTTTCTTCAATCTTAAACCCATTTAAATGAATATTAGTTCGTGGGATGCAGCTTATTATAAGCTTTTGATGTGCTGATCTTTGCTGAACAAATGAACAAAGTGGGTCTTACAAAAAGTCTACCCTAGCAAAAAGTCAGCATAAGTTGCATCCCAAAAATTAGATCATCATAGCGCATAAGTTATTTTAATTGCTTTAAAGTGCTGAAGCCAGAAATATGTGGCTGGTAAAAATTTCAAACGATTTTTCATGTTGGAATAATAGGAACAATTTTGCTGAAGAAATATGAAATTATCAAACAGAGAAAAAAGTGTCCAAAAAAGATCGAAATGTTATCATTAATTTAACATAAAAATTGTCATGTCTTCTAAACTTCTGAAGAATGAAACCGTTAGGCATATAGTCTATTTATTACGACCATTTGGTGATCCTGAACTTTGTCTTTTGTATAATATCTGTGAAGTCTAAAACCAGTTGAAAGTAATAACATAGAAAAACTGAAGACTGAACGATGCCAGCGGTAGTTTAGGGATTTAAAAAAAAGTCCTCACAATTAATTAAAATAATTATAAATATTTTTTACTTCTCCATAAACTTATGTAAAACAATTTGCTTAAATAAACGAAACGGTGCGTTCTTGCACCTACAAAATCAACAACAACAAAAGCAGCTACTGAAGCATTTAATGCTTTATTTTTCTCATATAAAATTTAAATTTTTTTTTATATTTTGCTATTTTGTGACTTGAAGGAAACTTGAAAAAATTGAAGAAATGATAAAATCTAAAGTTAGATACCCCAGACAAAATTTTTGGCCGGAAAATGAACTTAAAACGGCAGACAGGTAGTCTGTTTATTGGAATATAAATGAAATTATTTTGACCCAATTTTGGCAGGGCAGGGCGGGAATTGTACCAAAACCAGCCAGTTGACTGCCACTGTACAAAACAGCAGACTGACTAACAGAGGCTCAAAAATGTATAAGAGAGCATGCAAGTGGCGTTCAGTGGAAGCAACTTGGCAGGGAATGTACAGAGCAGAATACAAGCAGGTAGTGGCAGGCAATTGGATGGGGCATTGAATGCAAAATATTGGTTTCTTTTATATATTTTAGGTTATTTTATATATTTGAACTTTTTTTGTTCAACTAACAGTTTTTGGTCCTTGGGTTTGTCGATTTTTTTCGATTCACTTAAATTTTGAACGGCTTTAATGTTGTGACATACAATTTTGAGTGAGATTGGTACAAAAAAAAATTGGTACAAAAATTTTATTCAAACGTTTAGGAAATGCAAGTCTTAAGTGATACAAATACAATTCAATGAATTAACGATTAAATCACAATACAATTCACAAAAAAAAATTAAATATGTGACGAGATTTATTTAAATGCTGTAGTCTTAGTAAAATTATTTGCCAGTTTCCATCTTATTCTGTTCACCAGCGCCATTATGAGCCTGATCAACAGACTTGCCGCCATCCTGTTGTTGTGACTGCTCAGGTGCTTTAAAGCTCAGATGAGCCGGACCAGTCTGTTGAATCTGAACGATGCGCTCATTTTGTTTGATTGCTTTGCTTGGTGGCGGTGGTGCCTTTACAGTGAGTATTCCATCTGATGAAATTGTGGAGATTACATGCTGGGGATCATAATCCTTTGGCAGCGTATACTTGCGCACAAAGTGACGCTGAATCAAACCATGGTCGTCTTCGCGTTCCTCGTGCTTACCTTCAACTACAATTGTTTTGTCCATTGCTTGAATTTGGAAACATCCATGTACACTTGAAAACCTTCATTGCCAACAGTGGGCAACAGCTGCATAGAAGAGGCTTCGTCTTTGCCTCCACCATGACGAATGGCAGCACGACAAGCCAAAGCATGATGGTGGCGGTCATACGGCAAATGGCGACGACGTGGATGCAGTAGCATGGATGGTCGCGATGAACGGAAAATCTCCATAGGATGGATGCCAAAGCTGAAGTCATCGTCCAAAAGATGATCCAAATCGCTTGATAGTGGGCTGTACTCGGATTCGAGTTCACGTGCCAAATTAACCAAAAGTGGAACAATAGCCATTTTGTTCAAGTTTTCACAACTGTTTCTTTACACGCTTTGTTTGAAGGAGATATAATGGCTTTTTTGTTGAAGTTCTTTTAAACTTTTTTTTCAGATTTTTCAAACGTAAATTTCTACTTTTTTTTTTTAAGTTTATCTTAAGTATTATATATAAAACTTTTAAGCCTGCCCAAATATTTCAGTTCAATGCCAAAATAATGGTTTCTTTCAACAGAGTTCATATGCCTGCCGTTATAGTGCGTAGGAAGGCTGCTGCTGAAAAAACAAAAATGTTTGAGCTGCTTGAACATTTGAGTTGCCGTCCAATACAATGCCGAATTTCGACACACTGCCTTCTACTGACTTTTCCATGCCTTCATGCTGCTACTTTCTGGCAGCCTTTTTTGATAAAAAGTAAACTGGCCGCCACCACATTTCAACATACTGCCAGAACTCTGCTCATTTGCCACAATTATGCTGATATAATGCCATTTTCCTGTCGAATATTTTGTCTGGGGTATTCGTTTTTTTTCTCATAACTGATATTTTGGCATTTATTTTATTTTTGTACAATGTATATTAAAGAGTTTAGGTATACTCCAAATTGTCCATTAAAAACGTAACATGTGCTTAAAAAAATTTGTTAAAATAACCCCCATACAACGGCACTGTAAGACGTAATTCTACGTAGAAAAATAATAATTTAAACGTATTCAGGTTCTATATACATAAGTCTAACGGCCAATTTCTTTATTTTTAGTTCTCTCCCGAGTACTAAGTCATTTCTTCACGGAGATCTAAGACAGAAAAACTTAGATTTGAAACTCGGTTCCAGCTGATACTGAGTTTTAGCTGGAACCCCGCAATCGGAAGTCTTCAAAAAATAGAACGTTGTTGTGATTATTTCAGTGTCAATTTTTTTATTTTATTATAAAAAATAATTTAAAGGAACTTTTTGCTTTAATAATTGTTTATTTGGTAAGTTTTTCATGTAACAACTGCGATTTAATAATATCTAAGGAATCGGCAAAAAAAAATAATTTTAATGAACTTTTTGCATTACAATTTTTTATTTGGTGAGTTTTTAATATAACTACCGCGATTTAATAATTACTAAAGCAATCGGTACCATTATATGTTTATCATTTTTTGTGATAATGGTACCATTATATGATATCATTTTTTAAAATTCGTTGGCAAACAGTGAAGTAGAAGATGAGCATCCATGATTGCGTCGTAACCGTCTTGGAGCATTGGCAATAAATGAAATCTTGTTTGGAATCTTCGATTTCCAAGCTGCAAAAAGAAAAAATGTCATATATTTTTTGGCGTTAAATAAAATTAAATCTGGACGTTGACGTAGCTGTTGGTGCTGGTTTGGATGTGGTTGATCTGCTGGCTTAGATACTTGCTGAGATGCTGGTTTGAATGCTGTTGTCGAATTGACTTTGAAAGAAGTTTTTGTTGGTATTGATGCTGGTTTAAATGCTGGCTTGGATGCTGGTTGAGAGGCTGGTTTAAATGCTGCTGTCGAATAAACCTTGGACGAAATTGTTGTTATTACAGACGTTTTCTTAGGTACAATTTTTTTTGGTCGTCGTCGTCGCTTGTTTTTTTTTATTACAGTTGAACATTTTTTACCTTCATTTTTCATAACAGTGGTTGCTGGTCTATTTTAGCAGTTTTTATTCCAACTTTTGTACCTCCAGATATTTGCGAAATTTGTCCACCAACTTGCACAATCTTCCTAATGTTCTCCAAGATCACCAATTCGTTTTTCGTTTCCAAATTAATTTTTCCACAATGTTAACAAACTAATTAAAAAATTTATTTTCTCAATCAACTGTCATTTTCAATTGGTATAAACTTGATTCGAGTATTAATGCCTAACACTCTCATTTGAAAATGATCCGAGTACTAAATAAGTAAAGAAATGACTGAATACTAACCTTTTTTTAACCGAGAATTAGTTTGAAACTGATTTCTAAGTAGAACTCTGACTAGCTCGATTTGATACTCGGTGATAAAATCGGCCGTAACTAACCCAATTAAGTTCCTCATTACTCAATTTGAACGAAGAGTACGAAGTTAAAGTTACTAAATAAGTTGAACTTATTGTTTTGTTTTGTCTCATATGAAATGCTATTATATAGTATACATGGTTTTTTATTACTATGCATTAATAAATATTTATAAAAATATACATTTTTTTTGTGTTTTTTCGAAATTATTTGAAATGTGCGTATTTTGACGTATTTTGAATCGACCAAAGACGTTTTTACAAAGACGTATTTATGTCAACCATAACTAGATGAAGCGAGAAAGTATTTCGATGGTATTGAAAATTGATACAAAAAACAACGTGTGAGGCAGGGATGCCGGGATAGCATGAATTTCGGTTACTCTCTTCCCGAGACTTTTCCCAGCATAACAGAAATTTTGTATGAAGAAGTCACCGAAATTTGAGTTTAGAAAAAGAGTTTTTTTAGTTAAATAACCTTTAGTCTTCTTGTAGGGGTTTCACTTCAATTATTTACGTCAAAAAGGCAAAAATAACAATACACATTCCAGCAGCTTCCGTTACAGTGCACACGTTAAAATTGTCGAGCACACAAATATGACAACATGCAAACTCAGCAATAAAAAAAGGATTAATAGCAAAACTAATTTTGTTAAATGACAAAAAAAAGTTTGGAAATCTAAATTTCCTTTTATTTTTTAAATAATTAAAAGTTCTAATTCGCTTTTCGCCCCGCAGGAGCTTTAAGAATAACTTTTTGGTAAAACAAATTTTAAAATCGGTCAACCTATTGCTGAGATCTGATGTCATGTAAAAACTAAGCCTTATTTTAAACACTGCCTTAAAATCATCAATAGCCTTAATTCCATCGTCTTTTTTATAAAGGTTGTCCCAACAAGAGCGCAATTTTTAAATTTTAAATAAAACACAGATATTTAAAAACAAATTTAAAAAAATATCGTAAAGTAGACAGAATGAGGTTATGTATGGAACAATATATCGTGCAGATGGCCGCCGCGGCTTTGCTGGCATACACGCGATCTTTTAATGAAATTTTCAATGACCGTTTTGCATAAATGCTGTGGTATTTCATTAATGCAGCGTCCAATTTCCTCTTTTAAGGCTTGAGTCGTCGTCGGCTTATTCGCGTAAACTATCGACTTCAAAAAACCCCAAAGAAAAAAATCTAATGGTGTTAAATCACACGATCTAGGCGGCCAATTCTGATCTCCAAAACGCGAAATAACACGACCGGGAAATGACTGATGCAGCAATTGATTTGTTTCTCTGCCTGTATGACATGTGGCGCCGTCTTGTTGGAACCACATGCCCTCCACATTCATTTCTTCAATTCTAGGCAAGAAAAAACTGGTTATCATTTCACGACACCGAACACCATTGACTGTTTGCGCTTGACCTGCCTCATTTTCATAAAAAAAAGGTCCAATGATTTCTCCAGCCCAAAAACCACACCACACAGTGACACGTTGAGAATGCATTTGCTTCTCGTGAATCACTCGAGGATTTTCCTTACCCCAAATGCGACAATTTTGCCTATTGACGAAGCCATCAAGATGGAAATGGGCCTAGTCACTGAAGATGATTTCAGCGGCAAAATCAGCATTTTCATGTTGTCTCTCCAATACCCAATTAACGAACTCCCTTCGCTGTCCATGGTCAGCTGGCTTCAGTTCCTGAGTCAATTGAACTTTGTATGCATGAAGATGCAAATCTTTCGTCAAAATTCGCTGCATAGTGGATTTGGAGACACCAATTTGCTGAGCTCGGTGTCGAATTGAGGTGGATGGAGTTTGAGCGACATCATCACGTACAGCTGCGACATTTTCGGTCGATCGATCTGGTCGAAGGCGCGTTGTTGTCTTTACATCACTAACAGACCCAGTTTTTTATTTGACGTATGTGCTGCTTTTTCACTAATAACACAGTACGACAAAATCAATTTTTTTGAGTACACATGAGAAATGTTAACAGAATGTGAAAATAGGCTTAAAATAAAGAAATACATGTCTCGGCGTTTTGCTGTAGCTCGTCAGAATTTTGAGAAAATCGATTTTTAAGCTTCGAAAGACCGTGGAGGTTCACTTGTAATGTAGTACTAGTATAAAAATTTCTATAAAAACAGAATGGGTGAACCGATTTAAATGCTTGAGCCAGTTTTGAAAATTGAATTAAATTTGAATTTTTTCTTATTAAAAAAACAATTTTTTTCTACGCTAGATGGCGCTTTAATTTTCATATAAAGTTAAAAAATAACCAAAAATGTACGAAGTTCATTAAAAATACAATGTTGTTCATTTTTAACACAAAATAATAGTTAAGATTTTATATGGTTTTTTGTATTTTTACATTACATTTACATTACATTACATTTTTGATTATTTTTTTAACTTTACTTAAAAATTAAAGCGCCATCTAATGGAGAAGAAATTGTTTTTTTAATAAAAAAAGTTCAAAATTAATTCCCTTTTCAAAACTGGCTCAAGCATTAAAATCGGTTCATCCATTCTGTTTTTATAGAAATTTTTATAATAGTATTACATTACAAGTGAACCTCCACGGTCCTTCGAAGCTTAAAAATCGATTTTCTCAAAATTCTGACGTGCTACAGCAAAACGCCTAGACACGTATTTCTTTATTTAAAGCCTTTTTTCATATCCTGTTAACATTTCTCATGTGTACCAACCACTGTCGTACTGGGTAATAAGAGCTGGAATTCAGCGAAGCTTCTGTTTACTTTACTTTTACAATTTAACTGTCTTAAAATAAGACAGTATTGTATGCTGGTTTGCAGCAAATAAAGGCGAGTGTAATTTCAGCGAAAGCTGTCTTAAAGCTGTTGCAGCTTACTGTAAGACAGTTTTTTCACCTAATAATAAGATTTACTTTTTACAGTGTACCAATGAATTTCTCCGTTGAAGATTCGCTCACTCCAATAAATGTATACATAACATTAACATTTTCATTCTCACATTTTAAAATATCGACATAATGTAAAGACTTGGAGTTAAAGAGAGCAAGCACGGTATATGAGCCAACCACTTAACATTTGAATACTCCATAAAAGATATAAGGTACACAAAAGATTCTGTTTCCATTTTATTTCCTTAATTGCCACATACATCTTTATGCATTACAATTTCAAAAGGCTTTTGAAAAACATTTAATTATGCACTGTTTTACCTGCTATAACACCAACTTTTTTAATTGCCTAGATTTTAATTGCAGAGCAATTCATTAAAATATAATTTTTTTAAATGTTTGCTTTAAGGCAAAAGAGGTTGCATTATAAATCACCACACAATTTCGTTATTCTAAATAAATCCTTTCATGTCACTTTCTATCTGGAACATATTTGTGACGTAAAAAATCATTCAAAAATAATTTTTAATAAATTGCATTACACTCCACTGCCAATCAACTTATCCGTTTTAACACAAACTGGTGGCCGTTATATAAATCCTTGAATATAAAGGCGTGAAGATAATAATCGCAGTCATTTAAAAAGTAATTGTCATAAGGTTAAGCTGGTTCACTCTATTATTTCTAGAGGCATGGACGTGTTCGAACAATAAAAACAAGCCGAGCGTGCAACGTCACCCTTCTGTATTGTTGTTAGCCCTTAGCATATATAATAAAAAGGATGATATAAAACGCTATTGGATGAAGCAGTTCAAGGGCTTGCTTCCTTTATGACACACTGGTTTTCTGTTGTTGTAGCCAGAAAAAAAACGGAATGAAGTGTGGTATTCAAAACAAATTTTATCTCCCTAAGCAAACTGAAAGGAATTTTATCTATTGTGTTGACATGTCCTGTTTAGGATTTTACCACATTGTGCTTTATAACCATGGATAATTTTTTTAAAGGAATCTCCACCCAATAAACTGCAACAAGCCCACAAAACAATATCAATGAAAATGATTTAAAATAATTCAGGCAATTGTTAAACAGAATTCAGTTTTTGAACACACAAAAGATTTTCACTTCGATGACACGTTCATTAGTCCCCTTAGACAGCCGCCACTTCAAATTGGTTTCCAACATCATTTGCACTCGTGAGTAGAGAAAGAAGTGTAATTCATATATTGTAAACGACATAGGGGTGGTTTTATCTTTTTTGTTCGTGGATTTTTTTGACAAAATTTAGGTGTTTTGTTGATTAAAATACGATAAATATCTTCATTGCGAAACTTAAAATGTTTTATTACATATTTTTTGGAATATATGTACAATATATTTAAACACATCAAAAGAGACTTGCTTAAATAACAATAGATTTATCTTTAATGTTTACATTTTCGGATGTTGCTTGAAGTGGTTTGCTACCTAAGGATCAAGGTAATTGCTCATAATAATAATAAAGATATTTCGATTTAATTGAAATGAGTTAGTTGATTGTTGTTGATTGATAAAACTATTAGGGATTTCCACAGTATTTTTATCTTTGAGTAAGTAATAGTTGAACAGAGCAGATGTTTTCTTTTCAAATATGTTTAAAGTATATTAAGGATGCATTCCCATGTGAGCTCCTTAAAAATTCTTTTACAATGCACTTGCATTGTATTTAATGTTCACTGGACCAAAAACTTCATTAAAGAACATTTTCATGCTTATGGTTTTGTTTTTAAGCCACAAGATCGCTTAAGTGGCTATTATTGGAAACAATAATCTTTCACATTGCGATGCAGCACTTTAAATGTAAGAGGGATGGTATTGATTATTTTCTTGTTATTGAAATAATAATTGTAATGTCAAATATTTACCCGCATTATTGTCCGATTTACGAGATTTTAAGTTCAACAAGCTGTAAATATTTTGAAATGGTAACACGTAGAGCAAGATGTAAGAAAGTATTGAATAAATTACATGAATTAAATTGCGAACAGACTGTCTAGTCAGCTTAGTCATTGACTTTATACAGAGTTGTTGTTATTGTTGTTGTTGTCTAAAGCTTACTTGATCTAAAGCTCGCTATTTAATTCATGTAATAGTTTAATAGATCATAAAATCAATTAACTAACTATGGCGGGCACGGCCCAATAAGTTTAATTAATGTCAAATTCTAATAATTGATCGATTTCTTTCAAAGTCATGAGTAATTTGATCATTTGGTTGTGAAAATAGCCACCTTTCAGTTAAAACACTAGTTTCTAGCTAAGCAAAAAAACTCGTTTCATTTGGTTGTGAAAATAGCCACCTTTCAGTTGAAACACTAGCTTCTAGCTAAGCAAAAAACTCGTTTCATTTCTATGGTGCATTTCGACAAACTGTCGAACAACAATGAATATTGAAATAAATAAAGAAGCAACTAGAACATTGGTAGAGTTGATGCCGGTTGAACTAGAAACTAGAATTTGTATTTAAAATCACGAATGATTTAAACTGTCAAACATTTAGAATTTGTATTTAAATTAGAAAATATCAACATTATAAATAACAAGGTCATATAGAAAACTGAAGTTAGAGTTTTATTTTTACAATTTTTTGAGAAAACAAACAATGAAGACAATTTGTTAGCTACACGGAGATAATTATTTTGCTTGAATCAAGCAAATGTTTTGCTTAAAAGCAAATTGGAAAACTTTGCTCAATCACTGTGTAATTTTAGAAAAAGATTGCCAAATTGAAATCACCCCTCATGTATTTAGGAAAAAGCAAAATGTTGATTAAATTCAAGCAAAATTTTACTAAGTTGTTATAAACTGCAAAAGCAAATTTCTACACAATTCAAGCAAATATTTGCTAAATTATCATAAACTCAAATAACACATTTTTACTAAACTCAAGCGAATATTTGCTTAGTTATTATAAACTCAAATAGCAAATTTTTACTAAATTCAATCAAATTTATTTTAAACCCACGAGCACACGTTTATTCTTAATAAAGAAAATTAGGCGACGATTAGTTTTTTTTATGTTTATTTAAACAAAATTCATATTATTTTACTATAAATAAACAAACAGTTATATATTAAACTGTCCCATATTCGGACTCTCAAGTACATTAATTATTTTTATAGAAAATACAAAATTTTTTAAAATTTGCTTAACATGATTATACATTATAAAGGATGTAATAAATATCGTTTCAGGTAAAGAAAAAATTGAAAAAACATTACTTTAATATTTTAAAGGGCGTTTGTGGGTAAAAGTCAAGGGATAAACTTATGAAATTAAGTTATTCAGTAAGCCACCAATACTTTTTAATATTTAAGTTTCGATTTATATTTTTATCTTTTAAGTAGACGCTTAAGTCAAATCTGCGATTTTGAGAAGTAATTTCTTTACAATGTATAGATTTGTTATTGGCTCGTCTATATATGTAGTAAATTACTGGAATGCCGCATGCGTTTTGAATAAATCCTCTCTTATCTAAGTACAAAAAGGCCTCAGGTGGTACATATCCGCTTTGTAACGATGTGCATATATAATCATAATTGGCATTATACGGAGCCAGAATCCAATTATTCTCGGTGCATTCAAAGGCTTTTCTTATATGGTTCCTAATGAGATGAACAATGAAATTATCTATCCTACTTACTTTAGCTTTGTTATATAAAAACTTGTTTGATATATATTTTGTATAGCCACTGCTTTCAGATCTATATGTAGAAGTACATGCTCTAAGACATTTTCTTTCAAAAATTCTGAATTTTTCCATATAAGATGGAGATATGTTAAATCATATTTGGCAACCGTATGTTAATATAGGCCCTATTAGCGATTGGTATAAAATTATTTTAACTCTAGGTTTAATAAATTTAAAACAAAATAACTTTTTGTACATGAAGAATGCATTTCTTGCTTTTGCAATATGTATGTTAATGTGGCTATTAAAATACAAAAAATTGTCCAAGCTAATACCTAAATATTTAACCATTTGTTTGTTTGGAATGACGATATTATTACTGGATTTAATACCAACATCCTTCCAATTATTTTTTATATTGTAGTTACATTTTCCTATCGGAGGGCGGAATAGAATAGTTTCACATTTATTAAAATTTATTTTCATTTTCCAATTTATTGCATATTTTTCTACAACATTAAAATATTTTTGTAACTTTTCATTTATTTTATTACCTTTATTATCTGCGTGATAAATAATAACATCATCAGCAAAACCAATATCATCAATCTGGTTAAGCAACTCATATAGAAACAGATTGAATAATATGGGAGAATTTACAGTTCCATGTTGTAGCCCATTTACAATAGTAAATTTCTTTGTACTTAATAGATTTTTATTGCAGACCTGAAATGATTTATTACTAATCATATTATATATAAGTATGATCAGATGTAAAGGAGTTTTGTATTTTAGCAGCCTAATATACTAAGCCCGCGATCTAAATACTGTCGAAAGCTTTTTTGAAATCAATAAGGCAAGCACCAGTATATAAAGATTTATTTAAATTCCATTGTATATTCGAAACCATTAAATGTATGGCATGGATTGTAGAATGTTTGAACTTAAAACCAAATTGCCTATTATGAATTAAATTTTTCCTATTGCAAAAGCTTGTTATTATGTTATTTAAGCAAGCTTCAAAAACTTTACTAATATTTGGTAGTAAGCTTATTGCACGCAGATTTTTTGGATTAGTTATGTCTTTATCTTTTTTGGAATATTTTTTAAAACTATATTTGGAATGTTATCTAATCCTGAAGACAATTTCTTTCGTAAGTTACTAAAAATAGATTCTTTTGTGATAAAATAGTCTTCTGCAATAGAATCATCAAGTTCATTGACCTTTTTATTTTCATTAAATATTGTAAATGTTAAATGGTTAGATTCATACTCAGTTTTTGTGTCCAAAAATCTGGTGAAAACATTTTCAACATAACAATGCAAGTTATTAGTCAGGATCAATCTCTTTGTAAGAGTGAATTGATTCTAGAAAAGCACCAATTACATTCAATATTTGAACTGGATCTTTGACCGTACAATTATTATATTGTTCATCCTTTTCTTATTTCCTCTTGTTTATTTCGGCATTTCGAAGTAAAATTTCATCATATTGTGGAATATTTATAACAGTAATATTTAAAGGTTGTGCCATTTTTAACCGTTTTTTAACTTCGCTGAACATGTTAGCTGGATTTTTATTATCAATATTTTTCAGTTTTTCTTGCAAATGTTTATTTATAGCTAAAACAAAATTATCTTTAATGAGCTTTTTAATAAGTTTTAGTTTAGTTTTAAGTAAAGTTCTTTCTGAAAGGGGCAAAAAACATTCGAATCTTTTGTGTTTTTTTTTTAATAATAGTTAAAATTTTACTTTTTTCTAGTTGCAATTTCTTTATAGAAGGATTACAAAATTGTTCACTTGAATCGTACTTTTTAAGTCTTGGAACAGATTTTTCTATTGCACCAGTAATAATATCATTAATTTTCAGTAAATAAATATCTATTTCGGAATTCGTAAGGTTTCTATTATTTGGAATAATAACGTTGTCGTTACGTTCATTTAGGATATAAGATCTAAATTTTTCCCAATTTGTGTTTTTATAATTATATTTTGAAACCGGTATTTCTCTTAACAATGAGACAGGCTGATCATTTCCATTATTTAAAACTAAAATTTGAATAGCGTCGTGATCGCTTTCGTAATCAAGGGTTTTAAGACAGTCTACTGTATTGTTCTCTTTATGGATTTGTAGGCGGCAGTCTGTTATGCAAAGATCTAAAAAATAATTACAACGAGGGTATGAAGGAGCAACAAAGGCGTATAAACTGCATTTAAAATTTATTTCATTGCAAGCTAGCCAATCTTTTAACATATTCCCTTTTGTATTGTTTGAGGTGTTACCCCAGTCAACATGTTTACAATTCAGGTCTCCTGCTAATATATAATAGTAATTAGGGTTTTGCAAATTTAAAGATTGAAAAAGTTGGTGCAATTCTGTTTTTATGTTACTATTGTTATTACCCGATGGGCTGATATTACAAACAAAGTTTCATTTGAAAATAAAGGTATCTTAACAATGCAAGTTTCTAAACATTTAAAGGATCTAATAATGTGATTGGAATAATATTTGTGTATTATATGATTTTTTTATTAATATTGCAGTTCCGCCTCCTCTTGTTGCATCGGTTCTATCATTACGTAAAAAAATATAGTCTTTAAAATAACTTTGTGTCTAGAATTTAGTTTGGTTTCACTTATTAGAACTATATCTGGGTTATATTTACTTATAAAATTACATAAATCATATCGTCTGCTTAATTTAATTAATGAGTTAACATTAATTGCTGTTATGTTAATTATTTTGACAATAGTTTCTGTCATAATTTAAATATCTAACATTGAAAATAATGTGTCTATTCTAGATGTTTGAATTTGAAGTTGTTTTTGCAAATTCATAATTTGGCTGGATAAATTTTGCATGGAGTTGTTTAGCTCTCTTAATGTAAGATGAATAGGGTTTGCGCTGTTTGTGTTCTGTTGAATGTTGTTCTGCAAAACATCAGCATAGCTCATTTTATTATTAATATTTGTTGATGATTTAAATACTCTATTCTGAGCAAGTTCTTGTTTTTTAGCTCTCAGCTTCTGTTGCAGCTCTTTATATTTTTGACAGCCTTTATTTGAATCCGGAGGACCATATTTACTGCAGAGTTCGCAATACAGCTTGTCTCTTTCACTTTCAGCCACTGAGTTCAGTTGACATTTACCAATTTCGTGTGTGTTGTTGCATTTCACACATCTTGAAGGCATAAAACAATTTGATGCGCTATGAAAAAAGCTTTGACAGTTCCGGCATTGCGGAATTTCGGGTTTTCTCAGAGGTTCCCAGTAAACCCAACGATAAAGAAGCCCCTTAATTGTTTTTAGTTCGTTTACTTTACTATCTCCACTTACTTGAACTAAATATATTGGCAAGTTGTAGCCATTATTAATAGCTTTTTTGTAGTGAATTGGCTCACTTTAACGAATTTCAAGTTCTCATTTTCGAATTTACAAAGTTCTTCAAATATGTCCTTAATATCTATATTTGCACTGAGGCCTTTTAATAAATAAGTCTTTGTTTTTATAATTTTTGGTGTAAATGTAAAAAATTTAGTTTTTGTTTTTTTTAAGATAAGCTTTGACTCGCATAAAGTCATCCATCGAAGACATATACAAAATAAGTTTTTTATTATTTAGCTCTTTAAATTTAAATTCGTTTATTTTAATACCGTTTTTAATAAAATGAATGAGTTCATTGCATTCAACATCAAGTATGCTAATAGATGGGTTTTTTTTTTGTTTTTATTTTAATTATTGTAAGAAGTGTTTTCTTTACTAATGTTATTATCATTATTTGTGTTGTTCACTGTTGTGCTATTACTTGGTGCCGTTAGATCACTGTGCACCTGCACATGTTTTATAAATTTGCTGAATACTTCTTGATCACAATCTTCTTCGGTGTCAAGAAGTGCGTAATAATTATTTTTTAGCCGTTCATTTATTGTATCACTTTGAGTGATACATTTTTTTTTCCATCAAGATCACTTCCAGAATTCATTTCAGAGCTTTGAGCATTAAGCTCGCTCATTTTTCTTTTGTTTTTATTAGAGTTTAGAATTTTTTAAAGAGTCAATTTCTCCTGTTTTAATGAAGACAAAATAGAAATTAAAAAGATAATTTCAAAACTAAACCAAGTACTCATTGAACGATAAATGCACATCGAAACGACAAAAGTCAAAGACTGTAGGCGACTATTAGTTAACAACTGCGATGGTCGAATGGATAAGCCCATGCACTTACACTCACGCGGCCGAGGTTCAAGTCTCCGGATAATGGATATTTTTCAATTTAATTTAATGTTAATAAATTTTTCACTTTAAAAACATGCTAGATTTTAGCAAAAACTAATCAAAATTTGCTATTTCAATTTATATCTTAGCAAATATTTGCTTGAATTAAGTAGAAATTTGCTTTGCAGTTTGTAATAACTTAGCAAATTTTTGCTTGAATTTAATCAAAATTTTGCTTAGTTATTATAAATTGGAACACACAGAAAAAAATCATAGTAAAATCAACTAGAAACAGAATGATTTTACATGTTTCCCCTATGATTTTGCTTCATAGAGATTTATATTAAAATCATTGTGATTTTCATGTAAAAATCGCAGCAAATTTTCATGTTGAATCATTATGAAATCATGTAAAATCATTCTGATGGTCATGTTGAATCCATATGAAATCATGTAAAATCATTATGATGGTCATGTTGAATCATTATGAAATCATTATGAAATGCAGCTGAATCCTAACCTCAATTTGAAATAAAAAGAACTTCAAGTTGGTTTTATTTTGTTTTTTTTTTATTGAAAAATTCGACTTATAATTACAAAGCATACCTCAATTTTTCTCTAACTAAATAGTTTTTCTCGATAGCGTGCACGAAGTCCTATGGTTGGTATAGCTTACTGTTTATCTTCCTTAGATAAGTACCTTAAACTTTCCTAGTCCACTGAAGCTTCTGTTTCTATTGAAAAGTAATACAGCATTTTGATATTATTTTGTTATAGCAACATAGTCATGATTTTACTAGTTTTCATAATAATTCTACATGAAATCATAATGATTTTACATGAAATCATAATGATTTTACATGAAATCATAATGATTTTACATGAAATCATAATGATTTTTATGTCGCTGCGTTCATGAAATATACAATCATGTAAAATGAAATCAACTATGTATCACAATGCAAAATTTTTCTGTGTGAATAGAAAATGTTGATTAGTTTTTGCTGAAATCTAGCATAATTTTGAAGTGGCCTTGATTCAAGCGCAAGTTTTGCTTTTTTACTATGCAAAATTTTTCTGTGTGAATAGAAAATGTTGATTAGTTTTTGCTGAAATCTAGCATAATTTTGAAGTGGCCTTGATTCAAGCGCAAGTTTTGCTTAACCACAATAAAAATTATGCAAATAGTTTACTTCGTGTAACCACAATAAAAAACTGACTGTTTGAATTCAATTTTAAAATTAATGCTTGATGATTGTTTAATAATAATTGTTTGCATAATAATCAAACAATTAATACTTATTAATTATTCGAAATACTTCAATATACTCCTTTGCATTTTACATCTCTCAAAACATGACGCATTGGCATCACTATCTAAGTGTTTAGTTCAAGTGCTTACTCAGTAAAGCGTTCAATTGTGTGTTCATTGAAATTGAAATCTATTTGGCAATTTGCTTTTATAAATAAACTAGATGAAACCTGGCGCGCTGCTGCCACGCTCCCATTGTCAAACGCCCATAAAATGTTATTAGTGAAACTGCAAGTGTAAGTTTAGGTCGAATATTGAGTTCCGACGCTGTGCGACCTATAACTCAAAAATTATTCGATATAGCCAATTTTGATTGTATGGTAGGTGCCACTCCCCCTTATCTAACGCCCATAAAATGTTACCAATGAACGTTTATGTGTAAATTTAGGTTAAATACTGAATTTTGACGCAGTGCGACCTATAACTCTAAAGCTGTACGATAGCAAAAATTTTGGTTGCATAAGAGGTGCCTCGCCCCCTTAACAAAAGCGATAAAATGTTCTCAGTAAGACTTCATGTGTAAATTAAGGTCGAATACTGAATTCCAAGGCTATGCGACTCATAACTCCAAAGCTATTCTATATCGCAAGTTTGGGTTGTATAGGAGGAGCGACTCCCCCTTGTGTATATGCTATAAAATATCGCCACTGAAATACCGAATTTCAAGGCTGTACGACCCACAATTTCAACTCAATCAATTTACAATGTGTCATGAGTTCCTTATGATACCATGTACGTGTTAGATGATATTCGGGTTCAAAACTCACCGAAATCAGTCAATCATTCGCTAATATCTCCGCTCCTTTATGTCGAACATAAAATATGTTTACAACAAAATTGTAGACTAGATAATTATCTCAAAAAAATGTAACATTTTTAACGTTAAAATCACAGTTCTTACGCTATGATACTGGTTATTGGCAGAATTTTAATACTTGTTTTTTATTTTCGTACTTCGAACACTGTTCTCCAAACAAACTAATCATCTAATCAATGTATTTATGAAGGGCTTATTGCAAGAACATGATAAGCCACATAAATATTTTAATACACATAAAAACTTTTTGAACACGGAAAATTTTACAAATATTTTAGAAAATTAATAAGAAATAGCCAAAATCTCTTCAGTGGTTGTTCGCAATGCAATGAGTTATGTATTCACGCTAAAAAATTGATTTTTTAGATCATGTGGCTTATCACCTTATTGCAAGAAACCCTTCATATGTATATGAAATAAGTACTGAAATAATAGAAGTAGCATCTGCTATAGTAAGAAATTTCCAATTTTGCACTGTTAAGTCTCATAGCGTAGAAATTATAGCTTTTACGTTAAAACTGTTGAGAAACTTTTTGATGGTAACTATCTGATTTATATTTTTGTTGCAAGCATATTTTATTTCCGACATAGAGAAACGGAGATATTGGCGAATGACCGATTTCGGTGAACTTTACGTACGTGATATCATAGGAAACTCATGACAGGTTGTAAATTATAGCTTAATTAAGAGCTTTGTATCAAAAAAATTGGGATAACCATTATTCGATTACAGATTAAAAATAAAAATGTAAGGGAAAAATAAATATCGCGATTATATCGAAATTTGAGTAACTACACAAATGTTCCCAAAAATTACACGATTCTGATGAAGTTACACAAATTTTTTTTTATTTTATTTTCTTAATTTTTTTTTATTTTCTTATAAAAGAATATCAGACAAACAATAAAAAAAAATTGTTTTAATGCACATTTCAAAAATTAAAATTAACATAAAACATAACGAGCAGGAATCGGATTTTTATGTTTTAAGAAACTGCAAAAAACTACCTAAAAAAATGAAAAAAATTACCTTTAAACTGCAGAAAATTACTTAAAAACTAACATAAATGATCTTAAAAACGCAACAAAATCACATAAAAAATAAACAAAAAATTAAGCTCTTAATATAAAACTCACTAAACTTAAAATTTATTTTATATAATTTGTATACATATCGTTGCAGCATATTACAAGGTACATTTGTAAGTTATTAAAATTGAAAGAACGTCGATTGTCTAGCAAAATGTTTTTGTAAACAGAAAAACGTCTTTCTACCTATGCACTGACGAAAGGAACATATTTTCTAATTTCATAGTATTAAATTTTTTACCCCCTAATATTTCAGCTATAGCATAAAAATCAAATTAATAAATACTGGCATATCCTGAGTTCTTATATAACTTATTTTTTCATCTTTCTGCATACCTTGTCGTCAGTTAAACTACGCGTAGAGCTTTTTTTAAAAAGAAAGAAAAAAAAGGAAAAAAAAATTATTTTAAAATTCCACTAAAATTACGTAAAAACCGAAACATTCTCTAAAAATTAAAAGTTTCCAAAACTGACAATAAAATAACGAGAAAATCGCTAAAAATTACCAAAAAATGTCATATATCTTGTAAAAATTACCTGCAAACTAAAACCGATAAACAACGATGAAAAATGACAAAAAATTACCTAAAAACTGAAAAACACCTTTGGAATTGAGGAAACATAAATGGACGTTCTAAATCACCAGGAAATATCTTAGAAGCAGCAGAAAAAGATGACATGTCATCAAAATCCTAGCCCTTATTACGGGTATACATACAAAAATATCTCGAATTATATATGGGTCATTCTTTTACGAATCTCACACCTTCCAGGATTTGATGTCTCAGATTCGGACGAAATTTTTTTAAATTTTTCTTTACTTAAAATTAGCTTACACGTGTATAAAGATTTTTCTCGAAACAATTTTTTACGGAATACAGTTAGGTTAAAATTGTAAAAAATGCCAACATTTTGTCAATGTCTATGTTACTTAAATCCCCTGCGGTAAGAAAAATAATTGCTTCAAAATTTGCGCTTTAAAATTTTTATTATGAAGTTTTGCAGTCCCTATGAGAGAGATACGGTACTTCGAGCAGCTGCTGTTTTCCGAAGAAATAATCACAGGAATCTATGTTTGAGTGATGTCGGGCATGAGCCGACGGGCAGCTGTTTTTTAAATGAAAGCATAACCAAGGAGAATAAATAATAGTAAAGAGATTTCAGAGGCGAATTAGATGAATAAGGCGAAAAATTATGAGCATTGAGGTGCAGCCCGTGCGAAGAAATATGGCGGCGATATTGAGAGCAGAGCTGAAAGCCAATGAAATGAGTCGACCGAAAACAAATCGTGCTGAGAGAATTTTGTAGTACACTCGCAACTGGTTTGCTAATGAAGACATGTGGCGAGGATGAGCGGCCGGAGGAGAGGAATGAAAACACCAGCAAAGTCAAGCAACAACGAAAACAAAACAAATGCACATATATCATATGGCAATTGGAAACTATTGAGTATCCGAATTGACTATTTATTATAAATGAAAATGCAAAAATCTAATTGTCACTGTTTTTACCGCATTTATTTGCATGCTTCCTTTTCTATGCCGACTTGGTTTCGTTTTATCCTCAGCTGAACGTTGCTGTTGTTGTTCTTGTTGTCAACCATATTATAAGAATATTTCTAACTTAGCCGATATTGTTTTGTTTTGTTCTTAGCTGAATAAATAGAACACCAAGCAAATATCACATTTTCATGATCAATTAAATTTTTGAAAGTATTTTATATTTATTACGAAATATTTGCAACAAATATTTCCCTTCTTTTAATTAGATTTGATATGAAAAATATATGATAATAATTATTGTGAAGAATTCTAAATATCTATGTATTTATTTGAAAATTTTTTTCAAATAATTTTCAATACAAAAAATATATTTCAACAATTTTAAAAATTTAACTTATTAAAGTCCTTATCGCATTATTAACATATATACAAAGCCATTTTTTTTTTTGGTTACATATAATCGAATCGAAGAAACTTATTCGACACACTATTTTTTGTTTGATTTCTGTTAAACATACATATTTATAATTTTTAATTAAAATTTTAATACATATGTATGTATTTACATTTGTGTATTTTATCTGGGCTTATCTCATTGTTCATCTTATATCTGTTTATTGATCTCTTATCTGTTTATCCATCTCTGGACAGTTCAGAAAATTATTTATCTGTATATATTACATTTTAAAGGATTGCGCAAAAGTCCATTAAAAGAAAACTTCATGGTTTTTTTTTATAATATTGATTTCAGGAAATTTCGTCACAGTTAGAAAAATGTGTTAAAAAATTATGTGAAATGAAGATATCTTGTCTAAATGGAAAATTAACACATTTTGTTTTACATGATTTTTTCTATATACTGTTGCGCTTTACAAGATTTGTCTTTATGTTTGTAAAAAAATTATAAATAAAGTAACATAAAAATAGACATAAAGTAACGTAGTAGAAAGATAAATAAACATATCATTAAATTTAAGGTTACAAAAAGTCGATATAAGTTTTTATCTTACAGAAAAAAGTAATAAAAACAGCACTTGAAGTATTTTTTAAAAAAATACCTGGTATGCACTTCGATTTATATTTAATTATTATTTAAAATGAGTTATTAAACATAAAAATCAGGTGAAAAGTACTAGAGTAGTGGTATTTTACTTTTCGAAAAAATTTAAAATTCTTTCCTGTTGTAATAACAACCTTTTTAAAATCAGCATTTTCAAAAATGATAATAAAAATGTTGTTAAAATAATTTCTGAGACAAAACTTAAAACAATTACAATAAAGTTGTGTGATTACGTAAAATAACTAGATAATTATGACATTTTTTACTGAAAGTGCAACATTTTGTAAATTTTGATTTTGAGAATTTTTACGTTATATTTTATAAAAATCGCAAAAATTCAAATTAGTAAGTATTTCAATAAAATTCAATGTAAATACTTTCTAAAACTATGACTAATATTGACACAAAAAATTATTAGATTACGTTGGATAACCTGGTCGTTTTGAAAGTTTTTCCTGGAAGTGTACCGTTTTCAAAATATCGAGTTTGAGTATTTTTGCGAAAATAGTTCCCAAAAATCCAAAAATGCAAAATTTTAAAAAACAACATCACAGGCGGTGTGGCAATTTTTCCAAAAAAAGCGACAATTAAAAAAAGTTATAACTGTTGAAATTTAACTGTTTATTAAAAATGCTCAAAGTGCCTGTTTCTGGCATATTGATCAATTCAAAAACAAGAGTATGCAACCGTCATTTTGATTCTTCTTGCATTGGAGGTTCACGCCTAAAAAGTGGTTCAATTCCAACCATATGTCTTGGTAAGTGTTATACAATTTTGAAAAATTTTAAAATAATTATAAATATATCACTCATTTCGTGTTGCGTACGGGGACATTTTTCAGTACTTAAATGTAGGTATATATTGGTGCTTTTTAATGATAAGACGAATTCAAATATTTTTTCTTGCATCCAGTTTGGTTCAGTATATGTCTATATTTAAATTTAAACTTGGTTTAAACAATTTATTAAAACAATATTCTAAATATATGCGTTCGGAGGACACCAAAAAGACTGCGGTTTTAGTTCATTTAAAAAAAAAACAGTAAATCAGCGAAATGTGTTGAAATTTCAAGATACATTCTATATGTATAAAAAGTGTAAATAGTATAGAATTCAATATTTTGTTTTTAATTGAAAGTTTTAAACAAAAATTATAAAAATTAAAATTTCGGTCGGCTGCGTATGGTGTCCCCAATGGTTGCGTACGGTGGACACTTAAAAAAAGTTAACAATACGTGTTAATAAAATTAAAATGTTATTAATTGTGTCTTGTTGGGACCTTTACTATTCCATGGTTGTAGATAATTTTATTTTGATGCCTCAAAATTATGTGATCTCGTATATTCGGCATCTTTTAAATTTTTGCCCATTCAGTTTCAATTTTTTTTCGAGTCCTCTATTTCTTTTTTGTCGATGTCAAGCACTTTCATATTTTTTGCGGCCTTAGTGGCTCATATTTTCGAAAATTTTACTATGAAAAGCAAGAATTTACATCGTAAAGAGTTTCGCACTTTTACATTTCATCAAAGTTCATTAAAGTGTCCCCAGTACGCAACCAATAATAGTCAAAAAACTTACACTTATGTGAGTTAATAAACTCTGAAAATTTCATTTGCTAGTATTATTTTTGATTTGTTTTAGGGAGGCTTTACACAATTTAAACAATTTATTTTTTGTCGAGTACAGAGGAAAAATCTTTCCGTTTAATATTTTATGTCGTATATCAATATAAACACCGTATATCAATATAAACAAAAACGTATTGATATTTCACCACGAAAAAAAAAATTCGCTTACTAAAAATGCGTTTAATATGCTTTAATTCACACACTAAAATAATAGAAAAACGGTATTATCTTTTATTTCTTACTGCACATAGTATGTGCTGAAGTACGGTACAAAACATTTTTAGTTTGCATAAAGTTGATTTTTTCGATTTGCGGTTTACTTTTTTACGGAATGCGTGATATATATTTATATGTCAATTTATAAATAAACTAGTTAGAATACCCAGTAGTAGTGCTCTTTGAGGATTCATTTTCAGGAGGATTCAGGAGGGAAGATTTTCTAGAAAATGTTATAAAATGAGAAAATATGTCTTTTAAGAAAAATTTATTGATTTATGTTGTGTAAATTAGTAGTGATGTAAATAAGTAAAATGAATATTGTAGGGTATTACAGACAAACGAAAAAAAAATTTACGTGGAGTTTGTATCAATTTTTATAACCCAAAGTTTTTTAAAACGATTGTTCAAACATATCTTAAATTTTTAATTCATTTTTTGTTTTTTGATTTTCTTTTTGAGCCGTTATTTTGAAGAGTATCCTTTTTTGTGAGAAAAAATACCAAATGTCATTACATTTTTAAAATCCACATCCTTCAAAATGTTGATCGCAAAAGGAATTTTTAAAAATATTCAATGTATACAATTTTTTTCAGTTTTATTATATGTATACAGAGAAAACAACATTTTCAAAAGTGGCAGAAACGAGCTACTTTTAAAAACGTTTAACCCAGATTTTGCACTTCTAGCGTTTATTTAAATTTAAAAACGAACATTTCAAAATCAAATAGTAAAACGTTAATTTTCATTTTAAAAACTTACATTTTAAAATGAGATTCTAAAACGTTAATTTGATTTTTAACAATGATTTTTTAAAATGCTGTAGTGAAACGTTTATTTTCATTTTAAATACGAACATTTTAAAATGAGATCATTTTAGAAACTCATTTGATTTTTAATAATAAATATTTTCAAATGTAAAATATTTATTTTCATTTAAAATACGAAAATTTTAAAATTAGATTTTAAAATGTTCGTTCGATTTGTAAAAGAAACATTTTAATATGCAATGGTACAACAATTATTTATATTTTAAAAACGATGTTCATTATTTTCCATTAATTCAAAAAATTTATAGTAATACGCATTTCATCTATTAATTAAAAAAAGCTTTATTGGTTTTCAAAACTACAGTTCTATATTAGTCTTTTTATCATCAGCTAAATTTTTTAGGTAATGATACTGTATACCAGCGTCTATAAAAAAATAGAATTTTGTCAGATATTATAAATTTTATTTAAATTACTTTCTTTTTAGTTGTGGCAGCAAATGCTCCAACTCAAACTTTTTCATAACTTTCTTGCAGGCAAACTGCTAAGTGATGAAATCGATAATGAAAAATATATTATTTTCTGAACAAATATCAAATACATAAGTCAATGAAACATATATAACAAACAACTCGTTATTAACAAGTGTTTTGAAACAAAGTATGTGAATTTTACTATATCATGGTAAAACATTCGTAGTTGTTTTAAAAACGTTTCGTTTCACTTTTTTATTTAAAAATGTGCGTTTTCATTTTTTCATGTGTTTAAAAATATGAATTTTAACCTACTTTATCATAGTAAAATATTCGTGGTTGTTTTAAAAACGTTTCGTTTTACTTTTCTATTTAAAAATGTGCGTTTTCATTTTTGTATGGAGTAAAATATTTTTAAAAATATTAATTTTACTAAACGTTTTTAAAATGTGCGTTTTTGATTTTTTGTTTTCTCAGTGTATAGATAATAATTAATAACAATAGTTTATAGCCAAAAGCACTATGTTTTAAAAAATATGCTACTTGTTTGTATTCTTATGCATGCACTATAACCGAATTAGGCTACAAATTCTTAATAAGCATGTTTCCTTTTTATTGTTTTTCTAATAATAATCTTTTCCAATCCTTTGTTGGAATTGTTTTATTCAACTTGAAGGTCACGATGCTGAAGATATTCATTTACCTCAGCTTACCTGTAATCTTTGAGAGCAATGGACAAATTGCTCCGTTCCTGAATGCTGCAACGATTCGAGGAAATGTATAATTTTTTCCTTTCCAAAGTGCCCCATTCGACGCCAGCAATGGATCGAAGATTGCGGCTTGGTTGATGATGCCCGTAAAAAGCTATTTATCTGCGAAAAGCACTTTCGACAGAGCATTCAGAGATTTCAAACAAAATTCAACTCACGGTCTTTCGTCGAACTCCTATCGAACTCATAAATCTTAGTTTTTATTTTACTAAACGATTTTTTTCACCAGAATTTTTTTTTTCGTTTGTCTGTAATACCCTACAATATTCATTTTACTTATTTACATCACTACTAATTTACACAACATAAATCAATAAATTTTTCTTAAAAGACATATTTTCTCATTTTATAACATTTTCTAGAAAATCTTCCCTCCTGAATCCTCCTGAAAATGAATCCTCAAAGAGCACTACTACTGGGTATTCTAACTAGTTTATTTATAAATTGACATATAAATATATATCACGCATTCCGTAAAAAAGTAAACCGCAAATCGAAAAAATCAACTTTATGCAAACTAAAAATGTTTTGTACCGTACTTCAGCACATACTATGTGCAGTAAGAAATAAAAGATAATACCGTTTTTCTATTATTTTAGTGTGTGAATTAAAGCATATTAAACGCATTTTTAGTAAGCGAATTTTTTTTTTCGTGGTGAAATATCAATACGTTTTTGTTTATATTGATATACGGTGTTTATATTGATATACGACATAAAATATTAAACGGAAAGATTTTTCCTCTGTACTCGACAAAAAATAAATTGTTTAAATTGTGTAAAGCCTCCCTAAAACAAATCAAAAATAATACTAGCAAATGAAATTTTCAGAGTTTATTAACTCACATAAGTGTAAGTTTTTTGACTATTATTGGTTGCGTACTGGGGACACTTTAATGAACTTTGATGAAATGTAAAAGTGCGAAACTCTTTACGATGTAAATTCTTGCTTTTCATAGTAAAATTTTCGAAAATATGAGCCACTAAGGCCGCAAAAAATATGAAAGTGCTTGACATCGACAAAAAAGAAATAGAGGACTCGAAAAAAAATTGAAACTGAATGGGCAAAAATTTAAAAGATGCCGAATATACGAGATCACATAATTTTGAGGCATCAAAATAAAATTATCTACAACCATGGAATAGTAAAGGTCCCAACAAGACACAATTAATAACATTTTAATTTTATTAACACGTATTGTTAACTTTTTTTAAGTGTCCACCGTACGCAACCATTGGGGACACCATACGCAGCCGACCGAAATTTTAATTTTTATAATTTTTGTTTAAAACTTTCAATTAAAAACAAAATATTGAATTCTATACTATTTACACTTTTTATACATATAGAATGTATCTTGAAATTTCAACACATTTCGCTGATTTACTGTTTTTTTTTTAAATGAACTAAAACCGCAGTCTTTTTGGTGTCCTCCGAACGCATATATTTAGAATATTGTTTTAATAAATTGTTTAAACCAAGTTTAAATTTAAATATAGACATATACTGAACCAAACTGGATGCAAGAAAAAATATTTGAATTCGTCTTATCATTAAAAAGCACCAATATATACCTACATTTAAGTACTGAAAAATGTCCCCGTACGCAACACGAAATGAGTGATATATTTATAATTATTTTAAAATTTTTCAAAATTGTATAACACTTACCAAGACATATGGTTGGAATTGAACCACTTTTTAGGCGTGAACCTCCAATGCAAGAAGAATCAAAATGACGGTTGCATACTCTTGTTTTTGAATTGATCAATATGCCAGAAACAGGCACTTTGAGCATTTTTAATAAACAGTTAAATTTCAACAGTTATAACTTTTTTAATTGTCGCTTTTTTTGGAAAAATTGCCACACCGCCTGTGATGTTGTTTTTTAAAATTTTGCATTTTTGGATTTTTGGGAACTATTTTCGCAAAAATACTCAAACTCGATATTTTGAAAACGGTACACTTCCAGGAAAAACTTTCAAAACGACCAGGTTATCCAACGTAATCTAATAATTTTTTGTTTCAATATTAGTCATAGTTTTAGAAAGTATTTGCATTGAATTTTATTGAAATACTTACTAATTTGAATTTTTGCGATTTTTATAAAATATAACGTAAAAATTCTCAAAATCAAAATTTACAAAATGTTGCACTTTCAGTAAAAAATGTCATAATTATCTAGTTATTTTACGTAATCACACAACTTTATTGTAATTGTTTTAAGTTTTGTCTCAGAAATTATTTTAACAACATTTTTATTATCATTTTTGAAAATGCTGATTTTAAAAAGGTTGTTATTACAACAGGAAAGAATTTTAAATTTTTTCGAAAAGTAAAATACCACTACTCTAGTACTTTTCACCTGATTTTTATGTTTAATAACTCATTTTAAATAATAATTAAATATAAATCGAAGTGCATACCAGGTTTTTTTTAAAAAATACTTCAAGTGCTGTTTTTATTACTTTTTTCTGTAAGATAAAAACTTATATCGACTTTTTGTAACCTTAAATTTAATGATATGTTTATTTATCTTTCTACTACGTTACTTTATGTCTATTTTTATGTTACTTTATTTATAATTTTTTACAAACATAAAGACAAATCTTGTAAAGCGCAACAGTATATAGAAAAAATCATGTAAAACAAAATGTGTTAATTTTCCATTTAGACAAGATATCTTCATTTCACATAATTTTTTAACACATTTTTCTAACTGTGACGAAATTTCCTGAAATCAATATTATAAAAAAAACCATGAAGTTTTCTTTTAATGGACTTTTGCGCAATCCTTTAAAATGTAATATATACAGATAAATAATTTTCTGAACTGTCCAGAGATGGATAAACAGATAATAGATCAATAAACAGATATAAGATGAACAATGAGATAAGCCCAGATAAAATACACAAATGTAAATACATACATATGTATTAAAATTTTAATTAAAAATTATAAATATGTATGTTTAACAGAAATCAAACAAAAAATAGTGTGTCGAATAGGTTTCTTCGATTCGATTATATGTAGCCAAAAAAAAAAAATGGCTTTGTATATATGTTAATAATGCGATAAGGACTTTAATAAGTTAAATTTTTAAAATTGTTGAAATATATTTTTTGTATTAAAAATTATTTGAAAAAAATTTTCAAATAAATACATAGATATTTAGAATTCTTCACAATAATTATTATCATATATTTTTCATATCAAATCTAATTAAAAGAAGGGAAATATTTGTTGCAAATATTTCGTAATAAATATAAAATACTTTCAAAAATTTAATTGATCATGAAAATGTGATATTTGCTTGGTGTTCTATTTATTCAGCTAAGAACAAAACAAAACAATATCGGCTAAGTTAGAAATATTCTTATAATATGGTTGACAACAAGAACAACAACAGCAACGTTCAGCTGAGGATAAAACGAAACCAAGTCGGCATAGAAAAGGAAGCATGCAAATAAATGCGGTAAAAACAGTGACAATTAGATTTTTGCATTTTCATTTATAACAAATAGTCAATTCGGATACTCAATAGTTTCCAATTGCCATATGATATCTGTGCATTTGTTTTGTTTTCGTTGTTGCTTGACTTTGCTGGTGTTTTCATTCCTCTCCTCCGGCCGCTCATCCTCGCCACATGTCTTCATTAGCAAACCAGTTGCGAGTGTACTACAAAATTCTCTCAGCACGATTTGTTTTCGGTCGACTCATTTCATTGGCTTTCAGCTCTGCTCTCAATATCGCCGCCATATTTCTTCGCACGGGCTGCACCTCAATGCTCATAATTTCTCGCCTTATTCATCTAATTCGCCTCTGAAATCTCTTTACTATTATGTATTCTCCTTGGCATAACCAAGCGCGATCGCAAGCTTCTCCAAAGTGCCGTCAAACTAAAGCGAAACAGAAGGCTGTATTCTGTTTATGTGAAGAGAGGCCATATACGTATAAAGAGGTATGAGCATGATGCGAGTATTGTAGTCTCAGATATAAATGAACTCAATAACATTGTGTCAAGTGAACTGGAGGATGGAGATGCTGAGAGCTTTCGTGACTCTTAAGAGTTGCCAACTTTCGTCACATTTAATTTTCTTTATTTTCTTATTTTTTTCAAATCAATCTATTATTTACTATAAAATATTAATAATCTTAACTTCTCATCTCTTATACCATTTATTTCCACTGTCTACATTCTATTCTTTCTTTTTAATCCGGTCTTCATTCTATCGTTTAATTTTAAACTTCATTGAAGTGAGCTGTTTATTTGATAACTGTTTTGTGATTAAGAGTTTCATAGATGTGTTTGGTATGTTTGGTGTTTGTATTTATTATATTTTTTGTTATGGGTGACAATAATTATTATCGTGGTGGCGTTGATAATAAAGTACTTGTTGAAGTATTGTGTAAAAGGTACAATGGTCTGAAATTTGTGCACTTCAATGCAAGAAGTTTAAATTCTGTAAAGCTAGATAACATGAAATATGTTTTTGAGGGCTCTTCTGTTGATGTCGTATGTGTCTCTGAAACCTGGCTTTGCACTGATGTGATGGATTCGGTTTACAGTATGAAAAATTTCACTCTTTTTAGAAATGATAGACCCAATAAAAAAGGCGGTGGTGTTGCGATTTACTGCCGAAGTTCTTTAAATCCTAAACTAATTAATAAGTCTATTGACAGTTGTATTGAATATTTGAATATATGTGTATCTGATAGTAACATAAAAGTCTTCATTTCTTGTGTGTATAATCCTTGTAAGAGTAATAGTTTGAAAGCATATTTTTCTGGAATATCTGATATATCCATTGATTTTAATTATTTTGTTATATGTGGTGACTTTAATGTTAATCTCTTATGTAATGATAATTCCAGTAGTTTAATGTTTGACAATCTATCGTCCCTTGGTCTGTCAGTTGTTAATGATACTATGCCCACACGTTATTCGTCTAATGATAGTCCTAGTCTTCTTGATTATTATATTGTGTCAGATCCCTCATCTGTCTTATTGTTCGACCACATTTATTTCATATCTGATCATGACCTTATTTTCTGTACAATTAATATAAATTTGTCGCGTTCTCTAGTGTCAAACACGTTCTCCTACTATGATTTTAAGTCAATTGATTATCCGTCTTTGTATCGTGATGTACTTTTCCACTTCCGTGGAACGAGGTTTGGTTCTGTCTGTCCGTAGAAGATAAGCTGTGTACATTTACTAATGAATTTAATGATATTTTTGCTAAACATGTACCGTTAAAAACTGTCACTATAAAAAATGCTTCCTACCCTTGGTTTACAAGTAACGTCCAGCATGCTATAAAAAAGCGAAACAAGTTGCGAAGTGTATGGAAAAGAAACCCTTCAGTTGAGAAATGGGAAGACTATAGGTGTGCCAGAAATGCCTCAGTGTCGATTATCAGGCAGTCGAAAATAAATTATTGTAGTGCCAAACTTAAAGCATTTCTTCCTCCTAAGGTTCTGTGGAGTAACCTTAAAAAGCTAAGAATTGGTAATAGGCAAACCTTTGACTGCCCTATTGATCCAGACATTCTTAATGATTTTTTTTCTCCTCAACACCAACTCTCCGCAAAATATATCTCTGGAATCTCCTGAGTCTCCTACCCAACAATGCTTTCAGTTTTTAACGGTTACGGAAAATGATGTAGCAAAGTCTGTAATGAAAGTGAAATCGAATGCCGTTGGTGAAGATGGTATTAATATAAAATTTATTAAAATTATTTTAGCTCATGTTTTGAGCCCTCTTACCCACATAATAAATTATTGCTTTACTACATCTTCCTTTCCTAGTTCTTGGAAAACTGCTTTAATAACACCTGTGGCAAAAAAGACTACAGCTTCTGAACCAAGTGATTTTAGACCTATAAGTATCCTGTCGTCCCTATCGAAGGTTTGTGAAGCTATTATGGCTGACCAAATGTCGTCATTTTTAGCACTAAATAATCTTTTATCTCCTCTACAATCTGGGTTTCGGGCAGGTCACAACTGCTCGACGGCTACCCTTAAAGTCTTGGATGACATTAGGTCGTTTTATGATGATGGTAAAGTAACTCTTCTTTGTCTGCTTGATTTCTCTAAAGCATTCGACACCGTTAATCATGCACTTCTTTGTCACAAGCTAAAATACTTTTATAAATTTAGTGAGAATGCTGTAAAACTATTGAATAGCTACTTAACAGGTAGGGTACAAAGAGTAAAAGTTAGTAGTAGATTTTCGCAGCAGAAATTAGTTTGCAGTGGTGTGCCCCAGGGATCCGTTCTTGGTCCACTTCTATTTTCATTGTTTATCAATGACATTTTCAATACCTGCACATACGCGTCATTACATGCTTATGCTGATGACATTCAGCTATACCTATCTGGTAAAACAAACCGTATGGAAGATTTGGTATATAAGCTAAATGAAGATCTGAACAGTATTTACCAGTGGGCTTAACAAAATTATCTTCAGTTAAATGCGCTAAAATCACATGTGCTGCCCATATCCAAAGCAAAAATTCATCACGGGGATATTCCTGATCTTTCAATTGGTGACAAGAACCTTAAACTACTCAGTTGTGTTCGAAGTCTTGGCTTTAAAATCAATTGTTCTCTCACGTGCACAGATCAAATTAACTATGTTGTCCGTAAAATATATTTCATCCTGCGGAACCTTAGATTGTCAGCTGATTATACACCAGTTGATACAAGACGCAAGCTTGTTGTTCAACTAATCCTTCCTGTGATCACATATGGTGAACTTGTCGACAGTAAATTAGATTCACAATCACAACATAAATTACAAGTTGCGTATAATCATGCTACGCGTTTAAAAACTTGATACTAGGTTGTGACGTTATAAGTTACTTAAATGCCAGGAATTGCATCTTTTTACACAAACTAATTCAAATCAGAACGCCTAGCTATTTATTTGAAAAATTACAATTTTGTCAATCGTTAAGAAACCAAATGCTTGTCATTCCATGCTTTAATTTTTTGAATTCTACAAGATTATTTTTTATAAACGCCATCAGATTATGAAACGCATTACCGAATTGTATAAAATCTATTCACTGTACATTTACTAGGTAAACAGTTCTTTTACTCTTTTACTCAGTTTTTTTATCGTTACCTTATTTTCTATTTTTCGTTTCTTTTTCTTTCTCTCTTAACTTAAACAAATAAATATAAATTGATTTAATTGTTTTTTAATTGTTTGCTAATTTTTTCCAATATAATTTTTTAATTTAATTTAAACTATATGTATAATATAAATTTAATGTATTAATTTAATTTCACTAAATTCAAAATGTATCTTGTTTTTAGACTTTGTACTGTAAAAGAACATAGTTCTTATTGTACTTATAAAATAAAAACCCAATGAATTGAATTGAATTGAATTGAAAAAGTAATTTCTAGTTATCCCTGTTAACTTTGTCAACGATGAAAAATATAAATGGCAAACACAGAAACACGGTTCTAGCTAACCTCAAAATATACAAATAATGTAACATTTTCAACTCATATAAACTTAAATTCTATTTATTTATTAATATATAATTAAAAATTTAAATCTTCATTTAAGTTATTTAGAGCAAAGGCAGCTTAGGATTTCAGCTATCAACTTTCATTTTTTTAGTAATGCTTTGTATGCTTAGAATTAATTTCTGTAATACAAAACAGTAGTTTTACAAAATTCAAAAATTTTAGCAAAAAGCTTTTTTGAACTAATATTTGGAGTGGTTTTTGAGCAGCACTAAAAAAGCGCTTCCAGCCTAGGACATCCAATGTTAAATTTAATATTAATTCGGTTCTCTAAAAAAGCGTTTTATTTTAAATGTCTGAAACGCTATGGAATAAGCGCTTGTTTAGTGCTTTTGAAGCGCTTCGTTTACAGCTGGGTCGCAATAACTCGGGTTGTGCTATTCCGATTTTGTTTGTTTTGAGCCTGATAGTTCGATAGTTTGTTGATCTTTGATTCTATATTAAATTTTTTTTTACGATTTAAAATTACGCCCCAATTAACGTCTCATACATTTTTACAATGTAAAAATTACAATGTAAAAGTCTCAAAAGAATGGAACGATTTTTTATAGATTTTATATAAATTTTATTTATCGCGCGTTTTATTTGCATAAGCTAAATTTGCGAGCAAGCGAGCACAGCATGAATAATAAGCACATACATGTACCATAAGCTTGAAACGTTACACATACCTGAAAGCTGTTTAAATTGTGTGCGTTTGGCCATCACTGATGTATAAGCATAGTGAATAAAAAATTTTATATGCAATCTTTAAAAATCTTTACTTTCTTTTGAGAACTTTGTACTTTGTAAAAATGCATTGCGCGTTCTTTGGTGCTGTCAAAAATGTCAGTTACCTGGGGCACAGACATGAAAAAGCGGTGTAAAAAGTTCATTTCATTTTTAAACATTTATTTTAAATAGTAAAAAATGTAGAATAAAATAACAACAAATAACACGGTGCGACAGTCCAAAATACCTGGGAAGTGTTACTATTTTTCTTGTAGGTCTTGTTGAGATAACAAGACTGCATACCAGAAATTCGCCAAACACCCCCAAAATCTTTAACTTACCGTTAAAAAACCGGTTTTTGTACCTTTGCGCACTTATAAGGCTGTTCGCAAAGGTACACAAAGGTACGTTGGGCTGTGCAACTTAGCCAATGTTGCACCTGCCCAATGATACACATATTGTCTATAAAAAATAGATAAATCTATGTGTATTTGTCGGGCAAACTCAATTTTTAAAAATTTTTTTAATATTTTCCAACTTTCACGATTTTTGTACACACTATTTTATATAAACACCACACTTTCTGTTAATGTACTAAGTGAACACGTTTATTAAAAATTACGACGCATTTTAGTTTTTAAAAATCGGCTAGTAATTGACTGAGTTATTGATGAAAACAAAATTTTTGCAAAAATGCCTGCACAACGTTTTTCGTGTTCTTTTGCACATTTTTTTAGGAGCGCAGATAGCTTAATATGATATCTTTAAAACTATACCGATGACTGATATCTATTGAAAAGTCACAAATCGACTGGTCTCTGACTTAACCTCCTAGCTGAAAAAACTCGAATTAGCTTTTATTTTGAAAATAGCTTTATTATTAGGTTCTAAGAAAAAAAAAATTGACTCTTTGTGTATTTTTTTTTTTTTGGGTAAAAATGTGTGTTGATAGAAAAAATTTTGGCAACACTTATCTAAGCCGCCGTTATATTCTATGAAGTTAATCGTTAAACACTTGTACTAAGTTCCACTTTTATTTGTCATTATTTGTCATTATAAAAAAAATTTAGTTAAAACAAAAATTTTATGAATATAAAAACTTTCCTGATTAGTTAAATATTCAGCAGATGGAACTTATTAAAAATTAAGTTATGGTGATGATTGGATATTATTGACATACCGAAGAAAAGTTGATAAATTTCATAACGAAACTGAATTAGTTCTCGAAAATTTATACAAGGAACCTCTTAAATTAACATTTAAAATTATTAAGACTTAAAAACTTTAAATCATATATTCCAGCTGACTATCATTATTTTTACGATAGTTTAAAACATTAAAATATATAATTTCCTATTATAACTTAAAAATCGGATATTTTTTTTTTGTATTATTTTTGTTTTTTTATATTAAAAAAATGTTACAACTAATTTCTGCAAAATGAAATTTCTGTTCGAAAAAGTTCTGAATAATCAATCAAACACTTTATAGGCACATGCTGAAATTGGCTCTTAATATTACTTTTATATATTTTAATGTACAGAAGTTTTTTTTGTGTTTTTACCCTTAACTATTCAACAAATGTTTAAAATTAAACGCACAGTTTTATCTTTAAACAATTTGCAAACTTAAGAATAAAAAAAATTATAGAGATAAAAGTCTTAACCTCGTAAGTCAATATGAAGAAGTTTGTTTTCAAAAGCAGTAACCTCGTAAGTCATTTGCAACATTTGTAAAATCTATGTACAATTAATTTTGCTCCATTTTTAATGTCAAAAAATCCACTAAGCCTATTTTGACCATAATAATAAAACAGATTAAAAGATTTTTACTCCCTTAAGGAGAACATCAGTTGTTTTGCTTCTCCTGAAAACTTAGATTTTTTTACTTAAGAGGTTAAGACAGAGACTAGTCGAAATGTAGCGAATTGACAAGGCACACTTAATATTATTTGCACACTATTTTTTATTATATAGTAAATTTTTTATTTGAAAAGGTTTTCAAAGAGATAAAGCTGTGAGAAACAAAACGTCAAATGAAGAAACAAAATTACATATTCCTGACATAAGTTAAGCTCTCATTGCATATTGTGGTTGCAATTCTAACTTGTTTCCATTTTTTTTTAAATGCAGAGTTTTTAAAAGCTTTACTTAAGAGATGCATTTTGTTTTTGTGGACTTTTTCTCTCGCGAATCATCAAACAGCAGGTTGCGCTGACGAACATTTTGCCTACAATCTTTTTGTCAAGCTTTAAAAAAACATTTCAAAAATAAGAAGAAGTGGAAGAAGTAAAAATTACAACAATATACAATGGGAGCTTTTCTTACGTAAAAAATGGTTTGTTTCTTTATTGGACGTTTTGTTTTTCACGTCTTTATAACTTTGAAATATTTAATATAAATACTTAGGCCAGTTGAGCGATGAGCAAGGAGAACATTTTCACTAAGAAATGGCAACAATAGAAAAACATTTTGGAGGAAAAAATAAAATTAAAATGATTTCGGAGTATTGCTGGTCATTACAATGCGAAACTAATGATGCTGACTTTAAAAGAAAACGGTCAAGCAAACAGTTTTTAGTTGTCGTGCTGAAAATGGTTTTTTTTAAAAAATCGATTTTCATAAAAAATTATAAACTTTGTCAATATTTGACAGCTTTTTAAAAACTAAATTGCGTTTAAGCTATTAATAAATATTATCTATGAATCCATACAGGTCTAGTGTATCCGTTACATAATTTTGTATATAGAAAAATCGTCAGAGTTGAAAAATCCAAAAAAAAAAAAATTGAAAAAAGTTATATTTGCAGAGTAAATACACACAGTTTTCTCAAGTTGTCTTAAGCAGTATAGATATCGTTGGAAAGGTTTAAGTATCGTCTTTCATGATCCGGTTAAATTTTTAAAGTCTGTTGACAGTCAGGTAAGTTATAGGCTAATAAGTGGGCAAAGGTAGGCAAACTCGGTTTTTTACCGTAAGTTCATATTTTGGGGGTGTCCGGCGAATTCCAAGTACAGACTCTTTAACTCGACAAGATCTACCAGAAAAATAGCATTATCTCCTAGGTATTTCAACTTCGTTCCATTTTAGCGCACTGTGTTATATATCTAACGGGCTCAAAATGAACTAAATCGAAGTAGCACAAACCGAAATATTGCGATTTAAGTAACACCGACATTGACAAAATGCTGCCATTTTCACAATTTTGACCTAACAGTATTCCGTACAAAAATCCCGATACACGTATAAGCTTATTTTACGTAAAGAAAATTTAAAAAAACTTTCAGACAATTTAAAAATATCAAATTTTATTTTTTTTTCAAAATTCGTGCCCTTTTGTAAAAGAATGACCGATATATAAATGAGGTTTTACATTATTAATAAATTAATTTATACATATCAGCCTCTGACTAAAAAAAATGCTTCAGCACTGCTATTTATTCCATCCTTGACAAAAATTACGGATGCTATCGTATCAGTGTTTACACGCAGAGAAAAAACATAGTTGCAACAACCATGTTTTAAGAGGATCATAGTATGATTCTGATTATGATTGTTGCTAACATGTTCTTAAACATAATATTTTCATGAATTAAATTGTGAGCTTTAGATCAAGTAAGTTTTTAAAGAAGGCAACAACAACACCAACAACTCTGTATAGAGTCAATCACTTAGCTGACTAGACAGTCTGTTTCGGAAATCGCTACATATTCCTCTTCAGTAGTCTTTGAGTGATTAAGCTGTGATCAACTCACTGTTTAAACTAGTATATGAGTGCGCAGATTTGGAATTCATTCTTTTGAATTGTATGGCTGCTAAAGACTACTGAAGAGGAATATGTAGCGATTTCCAAAGCAGACTGCCTAGTCAGCTTAGTGATTTACTCTGTACAGAGTTGTTGTTGTTGTCTTCTTTAAAAATTTACTTGATCTAAAGCTCACGATTTAATTCATGTAATAATTTCAAAGATCATAAAACTAATTATATAATTTTCTTTGATCATGATAAAATGATTACAACAACCATATTTAGAAAAGGAACTTTTTGTTGGAACCAAAATATTATTGAAACACTCATTATTCTCTTATTGGGTCGAAAATAGAATGATTTCAACAACTATATTATGAATTTATTTTTAGGATCCAGAATATTATTGAAACAATAATTTTATTTTTTTATTTTCATGCACTCCAATTTCCACAGCTATTAATTAAGGTATCTACAGAGGTTTGCCATTGTCTGGGCTGAACAGAAATATTAATTCAATTGAAAAATCTTTTTGATAAAATTTTCTGTCCGAGCTGGGGTTTGAACCGCGGCTTTTTCGCTTACGAGCCACGCACACTACCAGTAAGCCACAGCCGCTACTACCGCTCGCCTGACTTATGGCATTCATAAACATGGTACATTAAGTGCATTGTTACAAAAATAGCAATATTTGTGATAATCAAAATATGGTCAGAATTGCGAAATATATATACGGTAAATAGAAATATGTTTGCTACAATTAAAGTCAAAAATGTAATTTTTCTGTGTGCTGTTTTTAGAATAAGGCGATTTAAAATAAACGCAATAATTGAACAGTTGACAGACGAAATGGCACATAGCCAGGAATCGATAAAACTTATTGTGTCTAAATGAAGTGAATGTTTTTCCTGCAAACTGTTCAGACAGAATAAATTCTTTCGATTTTTGGTTATGTTCTGCTTCGTTTGCCAACAATCAAATAATAGTTCACACAAACATTCAAAATTCTAATATGTTTGTCTCTATAACAATATTCACATTTATCATGATTGGCAGAACTACGTTTAAGCTTTTTTCTCCCATTGTTTTAAAAGGATCTTCAAAAACTGTCTGTAAACTACAAAATTACACAAAAATTAAGCAAAATTTGCACTAGGGTGTGCCAAATATATGTTCGCGGTTTTAATACTTTCACTTGACCTTAGAAACACCCTCTGTGAAGCGCATCTCAATTGGTAAAGGTTAAGAGGTCGCGAATTCTTTTTCTAATTTTTCCATACGATTGTATGGGAAAAAATAAGTTTTGCTGGTAAATTGAATTTAGAGCCATTATCTTTTTAACAAAATGGTTAAAAAAAGTGTTCCCCCAAATTTTGTCTGTTATGACATATTCAAATTTCATTTTCATCGGACTATTATTTGGTGGTTGCTCTAAAAGACTAAGAAATAAAAATATAAATACAAAAAACTACTTGTTGTAACTTTTAATCCAAAAACTTATAATAACCCTATGAATTTTTTCTTTATTGTGCAATCCAACTATCATTATTTAAAATTTAAGACCAATAACAATATTGAAAATGGATTACTCTAAGAGATATTGATTTTTAATGTAAAAATTCTAAGTAAAAGTATTCATTTATATAGGTAGCTCTAAGAAGTGAGCCACCGACCACCAAATAATAATCAGATGAAAAAAAAAATTTGAATATGTCATAACAGACAAAATTTGAGGGAAAACATTTTTTTAAACCATTTTGCTTAATTATATAATACCATAACAAGAGCCATTATCTTGGCTCTAAATTCAATTTACCAGAAAAACTGATTTTTCCCCTTACAAATCGTATGGAAAAATTAGAAAATTAATTCGCGACCTTTAAATCTTCGCCAATTGAGATGCGCTTCACAGAGGGTGTTTGTAAAGTCAAATGGAAGTGGAAAAGCCGCGGACATCAAACACGATTTTTTTTGGGTCACTAATGTGCACAGTAAATCTACAGTACAATACTTTATATAATTACACAGAAAGTGGCAACACTGAATGACATACAAAAACCCTCGGGCAAAGTCAAGAGTTATGTCGCAGAAAAACCTAGTATGCAGAAAAACTTGTTTTGACGAGGAGTTTTCAAAAATATTTGATGCCGATGAAGACTTTTTACCACACATTTCGTTTCGCCAAGATCAAAATCAGCTTCATCTAAAAAGATGATTTTTTTGGCAAAATCGGCATCTTCTGTAAGTCGATCGCAGGCTCACTTAGCGAAGCGAAAACGCATTGGATGGTCAGTTGGCTTCAACTCCTGAACCAATTGGACTTTGTATAGCGTGAATTGATGTTGATGGCGCTTCACGCACACTTTCTGCCACAGCAGCAATATTCTCGGGTGTACGCACTGCTTTTGGCTTTTCACGCTTTGTTTTATCGATGAGGATGCCAGTTTCTTTCACTTTTTTCACAAGATAACGAACATACGGAGTTGACGATGCTTCTCTTCTTCCAAAATCCATACGCAATTTTCGCACACATTCTGCAACATTACCATGATTTTCAAAATAATGTCGCAATATTTCCCAGCGTTGTTCGAGCGTATACACAACCATATTCGTTCAGCGGAAGGATAAAACTAATTATCTGTCAAATCAGACATGAGTTAAGTGCTACCATTCACGAAATAAGCACTAGTTGAAAAAAAAAGTTAAACGGCGGACCCTTTACCTTGGGACGTTTTCGCCTAAGATAAGGAAGATTGCCCATAGGCAGGGGCTTTTCTTAAATTGATTCTGCCTAGGCAACACTATCCGCAAGCGTGCAGATCCACGTGAGCAACCAGACATGCAAACAGAAATTCATGTCACGATTCCCTGAACCAACAGTTTTCTTATAATAGCAATATATTGGCAACGAACGCGCCTGAGTAAATTTTCATACGAACCCCGACTTTGTGCCCTACCAACATAAAGACGCAAGTCTAGACTTCGACTACCTTGCAGAAATTTGCATCGTTGTCATCCTCAAAAGTGCTTTACAACCACGTAAAATATTCGTAAAAATAAGATAAAACTCTCATAAAAATGAGTTAAATAATTTCTATGTTGGCCTTAACAAAGAACATGTAACGTTTGGGTTATAACTGACATAATTTAATCGTCACCACATCAGTTATCTGTTATTTTAGTGGAAATCACTTAAAAATTCCTTGCAATTTATTCGTTTTGGTAGAAATCACTTTAAACTTATTTGAAATTTATATTTATCCGTGAAATATTTGAAAAAGAAAAACTTCATTTATCGATTCATTTAATCGAAACTTTAATTATAACTTATAAAAAAAAAACAATATGTTAAGATTTATGCAAACGCTTAACACAACAAAATCAATTCTATAAAATAATTTGTGTAGTTAAGCTTTTAAGATACACCATACCTTAAATATTATTTAAATCACAATATACAGTGGCTCACAGCTCATTTGATGCAGTACATACTTTCAATTTTAGGGCTTTATAACAACGAAACTAACAGGAATAGAAAAAATAATATAGTATCATTTAAAAGAACAAGAGGTTTAGTTTACTAAATTTACTTAATTTATTGTAAAAATATATATTAAGTTGGCTTAAAATTAAGAAACCAGAAAATACTTCTTAATTTCATATCACAGCTTATTTTATGCAGTCACTTGTTATTTATAAATTTTTCGTATTAATTAATGATATTTGATATTTTTATTATTTGGTATGATAGCTCTTGTTGTCCACAACAGATCTAAGGTGGCTTGCCATTGATGCGACCAGTTTTTGAGTGATAGGTGGCGAAATATTCGCAGACCTCGTTTTCAACATCTCTTTCAGGTGGTTTTTGTATGAAATTTGATGTTTCCGGATGTTATTTTCCAATAAAGACCACAAATTTTCAGTAACATTAAGGTCTGGCGACTGTGCTGGCGGCGTCATCACCTGTGGGCAGTTGTATATTAGCCTGGTTTGCACAATACCCGCTTTGTGTTTTTGATCGTTATCCTGGTAAAATCGGAAATTCAATTTTATACCCAGAGCCTTTGCACTCTGCAACAAATTGTTCTTTAGGATCTGTAGGTACTCAAATTTGTAAATTGTTGTTGCAATAAACTTCTCAGTACCAGCAGCTGACATTCAGGCCCAAACCATGACGCTGCCGCCGCCATGTTTCACAGTTTGTTTTAAGTTTTTTCGTTGACCTCGGTATTCGGTTTTCGCCACATATAGAACATTCCATCTGAACCGAATAAATTGATCTTCGATTTATCTGCAAAAGTAACTAAATTCCAGTACTCTGGGGCCTTGGACATATGTTCTTTGTCATAGTTGAGTCTGCATAATCTGTTTTTGGGGCTAATAAACGGCTTGTTTCGTGTTACTCGGCCATGAAAGTTCTTTTTGCGCAAGACACGTCGAATAGTTTCAGCACTACACTGTTTGCTCAGGTCAGTTTGAACTTCAAATGCCATTTTCAGAGCTGAGAGTCTTGGGTTAGCCTTTATCTTCCGTACAATATGCCTCTCGTCGGTTGCATTAAAAATTTTGTTTGGTGCTTCTTTACTCTTATTGTGCAATCGATTCTTATGGACGAAGCGCTCGATGATCTTTTGCACTGTAGAGGAATTGATATTAACCATTTCAGCCATTTTTCGCTGCGAGCTGCTATTTTTAAAATAGTATGTAACCAATTTTCGTTGTTGTAGCGTTGTGCGCGCTCCTATTTTAAATAATCATAGAAGCAGACACTTGAAGCAAAAAAATCAGACTAAAAAGCTAACACAAAGCATTTATAGAAACAGAACGAAGGCATAACAAACGAAAGTACAGCGCAGCATTAGAGTACCGTAACAGAAAGAAAGCGCAGCATTAGAGAACCGTAACAGAGAGAAGTGACTGCATAAAATAAGCTGCGAGATGAAATTAAGCAGTATTTTCTGTTCTCTTATTTTTTAAGCAACTAAATATATGTATTCACAATTAATGAAAAACCTTTATTTAACTAGACTTTTTGCTCTTTTAAATGACACCATATTATCTTTTGTATTCCTGTTAGTTCTGTTTTTATAAAGCCCTAAAGTTTAAAGTATGCGCTGCATAAAATAAGCCGTGAGCCACTGTAAAGCAAATCCTACAATAACAGCAGTCGATACCTCGTCGTCGCTAGGCCTAACGTCGCATCGAAGGAGAAGAATATGTAAGTCTGTTTTTTTTTTCATTCATTAGCATATTATTTTAAGAGATATAAGTATTAATATGGATTGCTTAATTTTCTTTTTATGATATAAACATTTTTTTTATTTAAATAATCTACATGAACAACAACAACAATAATCTACGTGAAGAAAGTAAAGCAAACAAACAAAATCAAACAAAAATACAAAATGATGCTCTCTTATTATAAACCAAGGCTCATTTATAAGGTTGTGGCACTTGAGAGCGAGCTCGGTCGAACTGTCAGAATAGATGAAAAGAAATGAAGAAAATGAATGCTTAGAACAAGAAAAAGCACAGTGACAGTTCGAGCAAAGGCGGGAAAAAGAGTGAATTTCTCTCAAGTGCCACAACCTTATAAATGAACCTTGTTATAAACCGTGTTCCCTTCCCAGTTTGATCCGCGGTCGCGAATCTCTTCTTTATTAAATTTCGTTTGCATTAATCTATTCTGCTTATAAAACTATGATTTATTATTTTCTCACTTTAAAGTAAATATTAAAACAATGTTGCTCTTTTAATTTTATTTATATTTTTACTACTAAAACAGAATGATATATATTACTGGAATGAGAGATCTAAGATTTAAAATATTTATCTTGATAATTTTTGAATATATAAATAAAATAGCATTTTTTTCTCGTAAACTGAATTTTATTATTAGGGTATTCACAAGGTGTGCTATCATGTCATAATGACATATTACTCTAAGCTTTTACACTAGTTTAAACATTTTATTATTACCATCCATATAAAAATAATACTAATATATTACAACTCTGAAAGCTATGTTTATATAAGTGTCTTAATCAAACTGCTGTTTCGTATTTGCATTTATTTATCTTGTAAATTTTAGTTGTAAAATTTTAGGACAATATGACATGATAGCACACCTTGTGAATACCCTACATGTATTTTTGATTTCATTCTGCTTACTTCGTCATCGGCATCAGTCATGCTAACAATTTAGGTAAAGGGTGTTTTTTATAGAGTGATACAAGTTTAAATCATAATAAAACATAGTAATATATTTTTAATATCAATGAAACGGGCTTTATTGGATAGAAAATTAATGACATTAATGTTTAAATATGACTTCGGCCATGTAGCTGCCACGGCTGGCGCGTACAAGGCGCAATCTGAAACACCAATTTTCACAAACTTCTCGCAGCATTTGCGGCCGTATCTCACCGATATTCGAGATGTTGATTTCCAGGTGTTCAATTGTTTGTGGTTTATCGACGTAGACAAGTGACTTTACATAACCCCAAAGAAAATAATCCAATGGGGTTAAGTCACACGATCTTAGGGGCCAATTAATTGGGCCATTTCGTGAAATTATTTTTTCGTCAAAAGTTTCCTTGAGTAAATCAATTGTAGCGCCCGCTGTGTGGCATGTGGCTCCATCCTGTTGGAACCACATGTCAGCAAGATTAATGCCATCTAATTGAGGTACGAAAAAACTTCGAATCATATTCCTATACCGTTCACCATTGACAGTAACATTCTGACCATCATCGTTTTTGAAGACATATGGTCCAATGACTTCGCCAGCCCATAAAGCGCACCAAACATTAATTTTCTGTGGATGTAATGGTGTTTCGACAAAAGTTTGTGGATTCTTCTCACTCCATATACGACAATTCTGTTTATTTACGTACCCATTCAACCAAAAATGGGCTTCATCTGAAAATAAAATTTTCCATGAAAATTCAAAATCAATATCAATTTGTGCTGAATTGGCGGCGCATACGATGGTCGTTTGGCTTTAATTCCTGCAGAAGTTGAATCTTGAAAGGTTTTAAGTCAAGATCTTTTCATAAAATCTTCCATAAAGTGGAAGGACACAACCCCAGTTGCTGAGAACGGCGACGAATTGATTGATTAGGATCATCTTCAATGTTTTCCTGTACAGCGGCTACAGATTCTTCAGTGCGCACTGTTCGGCGTCTCACGGGATGCACACTATCAGTAACAGTAAATGAGGTCCGAAAACGATCTATTGTTCTTTGAATTAGCAGCTCTGAAGGACGATTATGTACGCCATAAAATGGACGAAGTGCACGATAAGTTTGACGAACAGAACCATTATTTTGATTAAAAATTTCCACAATTTGCACACGTTGCTCTGGTGTAAGTCGATCTATAATAAAATGTCAGAGCAAACTTAATAAAACACAAGTATCAGCTGTTAAATGGGTGGTCAAATAAAGCAGTGATACAACTCAAAGTTGTATCACTCTATAAAAAAACACCCTTTATAAACTTGTGAGGTTATCTTGCGTTCGGGACAATAACCAAAATAAATATATAGCCAAGGTAGGGTGGGTGAAGAAAGACGGCCAATTAACATCCATGGACCCTCAATATTAAGAAGTAGATAAGCGTTAATTAGTTAAATTTTATCGGGTTTTTGTTTCTTTAGATTCTGTTTTACTTTTATAGTTTATCTTCTAGTTTATCTCAAAGTGCACATATTTTATTGTGGTAATGCCTTGTTGAGTTAGGGACTAGGTAGAACCCCGACTATTTCGACGAGCTAGCTAGTGCAACGCTAGATGTGCACCCCCACCGAAATCTTCCACTCCTTTTATCATCTTCTTGACTCTTATGATTGTTTTGAGATGAGTATGTTTCAATTCGTCATAATGTAAAATTTTCAAGATACAAGGTATTTAACGTTTTTGGCACGTGTTTAGTATTATTGACCTAGAATCTAAACTACTCACCATAAAATAAAAAAACATTTTCTAATTTAGAAAAATATAATAATTTTCAACCAATATATCATCCTGACCCTATCGTGTCATGTGCGATAGCAGAGCAAAAATTTTGAGATTATCCAACGAAATATTAAGAAATTTTGTATCTTTTGTTTAAGCGCAGCTGTAATCGTCCAAATTTAAAATGTCTTTTTATAGGCTTTTATTTAAATTGCTTCGTTCGTATTTATGTATGTATGTATGAAGGTATGTATGTCCTCAAAACTTGCAAGCCATTTTTCTACACTTTGTTGGTATCCGATTAAGCTGAAATTAAGCATACATATGTAAGTCCGGTGACAATGCAATATTATGATAAAAATTTTTGCCACACCTCCTTTTACCGCCCACAAATCAATAAAAATGCTATATCTCTATATGTTTTGAAAATAAAATATGTTAATAATAAACCTTTAAGACTAAAAAGTAAAAATAAATAAAAAGTAAAAAAAATTTTTTAAAAATAAACTTGAATTTAAAAAATAAGTTTTTATTTAAAAATTACGTGATCTAAAAAGAAAAAATAAATTTAAGTGACATTTGTCATATATGTATAATGCCCATGATTTTTAATGATATAAACTATGTATGTGTAAAAATGAAGAAGTTTTTTCAGATAAATGATATATTATAAGAAAGAGGAGGGAAAATGAAAATTAAAAAAATATACAGCAAAAACAACTTTTTATAGTTGTAGCAAAAAAACTTTTTAAGCTTTTAAATATAAATGTATTTGAAAAATTCTAAATTTACATAAGTCCTTTACTTTTTACTCTTTATGGAATCTGTATTCACATTGTTGAGTGCGCCTTCAATGTCAAAAAAAGTTGCTCAAGTATATTCTTTGTGATGAAAGGTTCATTCTATGACTAAAACCACCTATGGAGTGCCGTTTCCACTGATTTACCTTTAAGGTAGGCGTGTTGCACACTGCAAAGATTGGTATTGTTCAAGGATTCTCTTATGTGAAGGTCTATTATTCTCTCTAGCGTTTTTATCATGAACGATGAGAGACTAATAGGCCTGTAATCCTTTGGCGCTGAGTGTACCAGCCTTAGCCAAATTTTTGGAACATATCTTGAGCCAACCGGTGAAGATTGCTATAAGCCAGGGCAAGATTCTTGGAAGAGCATGTTGCATCATGGCTGGAAAGATTTCATCAGGTCCTGCAGATTGTAGGGCTTTAAAGAGCCAATCGACCATTCTACAGTTGACCTTGTAATAATATTGAGGAGTTCCTGTAAGGATTCTGGTATTTTCATTTCCAGGTCGCTGTTAGCTCCATTTTGCTCCGTTCTTAACAACCTGGGAAATGAGTTTCCATGAGTAGCAAAAGCGTTTCTTGGCTGGATTATGTCCAGGATCCGTCAGACCTCTTAATGTACCCCGGGACCGATGTGTCTTTGAATAGCGTTTTTCGAAGCCTGGCGGCTTTACTGGTATCCATTTTTCCCAAGATGTTCGCTTAGCTATTCTAACTTCCCTTGTATAGGCATTTAATGTGGATCGATATGTTCTAAAGTCTTGCTCAAGTTTGCTTAACATGGCTTTCCGGTGAAGTTTTCTGACCTCTGATCGCCTCTTTTTGAGGTCGCTGGTCCAGCACCTCGCAATTGTAGGTTTGCGACTTCGAGACTTTGGGCAGAACTTCTTGAAAACCTAGTTCATTTTTCCCGTTATAAACTCGACTGCATTGTCAATGGATGCGTCGTTTGGGAGATATTCTGCGTCTGCGGAATGGTCTGCCATATTTCTGCTGATCCATACTGAATACCTCTCCCAGTTGGTTTTTAATGGGTCTCTAAATATTTTTTTTATGTGAGGATCGTAGTTGATGATAAAAAGGATCCTTAAGTGGTCGAAAAACGACTCCTTTTGTGAAACAACCCAGTTATCGACTATAGCCTGTTCTAAATTGCTGGCTAATGTCAGATCAATTATCTCTTCCCTGACTCTATTCTGAAATGTTGGCCTATTGCCCCTATTACATAGAATAAGGGGTGTGGTAAGTATAAATTCGAAAATAGGCTCACCCCTTTTGTTGATGTTCATGCTGCCCTATTGCGAGTGGTGGGCGTTTACGTCACAACCGATGACCAGAAATATCCTGCTTGTGTTCGCGTGTTCTGCCAACTCGCGTACTGTTTGCACTAGATGGTTCGCCTCTTCATAGGTCATATACGCGGAACAGAGGATCAGTTTTGCTGATCTGGTTTCCTCGCTGGTTGCCATTACGTCACCGTTGCTGAATCTAGGGAGAAAAAATATGTTAATGGATTTTTCGCAAGAATACAGCTCCTAGTATTACCTTCATTTGTAGAGTGAAACAGGTTGTACTGTTTTGATCCCAGGCCTTGGATCTTGTTGTTGGTGATCCAAGACTTCTTCCTACCTCTTTTCCTTATCTTTCTGTCTCCATTCGGACCAGCCTTGCTCAGACCCTCATCCGTGGTAGCAGTCAGAATTGGAGCAATTTTGGTCGTCGATGCTTTGGAGGCATTGTAACGTTCAAAGGCGGCCACTTTCTTTGAGTGCTTTCTGATGAGGTCCTTTTCCCTGAAGGTTAGAGTGTTAGGGTCTGCGTATTTCATTTTCCGCAGATATTTCTTATCAGTCCTGTAGTTCTTCCATTGTTTCGCTTCTTTCGAAGCAGAACTATTTTGGGCTGCTGCACTACCCGCCTCAATGGCTGTTGCGTCGTGTATAATTATAACTTAATTATACAATATCCAGAAATAAAACTAATTGGGTGCCTGTAAAAGTAGCATAATGCGGAATAGTGCTGCCGCTGACGCAACGAAATTAACAACACAATCTTCCCTTTTTACTTTGCTACCACAAACAAAACTGATTCTTTTGAAACTATTAACTAGAATATTTCGGAAATTAATAAACGAAAATGGAGCGACTACTCCCATCACTCCACAACTTTTAACTCCAACCAAATTGCTCTAAAGTATCCGATCTTCATCAGCTGACGAAAAGCAATTATCTACACTCGTCTTTGTCTTGGACACACTTGTCTTTCACACCATCATCTTTTTTAACACCAACCGCCTCCTCTATGTCAATATTGTTTAGCAGAACCAACAACACTACACCACTACACCTCATAAGAGCATCTCTTAACATTCCCGAAATAGAAACTCTTCTTACATCTGTATATGAAGAAAATATAAGCTGTACTAACACTACCAAACAGCCGTTTCGCACTAACAGATTTGATAACATTTTTTAATGGATTTTGGCAAACTGATTTTAAAAATTTTACTATTTGAAAATCGACGGAGCCGTTTTTGAGGGCTCTTGGGCTTTTGGGCATTTGCCATTTACTTTAACTACTTTATAATGAAAATCGAATGGATAACATCGACTCAATTTGCAAAAATGTAGCTTGCTCACTTGGATTTTATTCGAAAAAAATCAAGAAAGTCTGGATTTAACTGTGCGTGACGGTATTTTCCAGAAATATATTTTTAAATTTTACTCCTTATTTGTGTGAATAAAACCTTTAAGCCCATTTCATGATTAATTTCAAATAAATCTCACGAACACATAATTTTTGGCAGTTATTAAGTAAATTTATCCATTTTTATTGAAATTGGATTAATATTGGAAATAGGCAATTTTAGTTTAAGAATGCAGCACCTAGCTCAAAACTTACTTACAGTAGTAGTTATGCATTGATATGAGTTCATTTGAGTTACCGCACATCACCCGAAAGAAAAGATAACTTTCCCATCGCTGCATATTAACGGAGTACTATGATGTACTTAGCCACCTGAATAGTTAATTTGTCAATCATTTCAGCGGTCGGAAGCGTCTTATTCTTTATACTATTTTACAATAACTTCAAGACTTTTCATGATCGTTTCAATTCATAGAATCGTTCAAAGGCGCAGCTGCACTGCAACAATGCAGCGATATTTCTATGGGATGTACATTAAGGCGTGTCACGAAAAAAGTTTTTCCTCTAAATAATTACATGTTTATGTTATGATGATTCCCCAAATATTGCGACACTAACGATAGCTATCCGCGAGCTGGAATGGTTTGAAAACACCTCTAAAAATCGATTTTTTTGTAAAAATATTGTAGTTAAAACATATAAGAGACATGTAAAGGTTCTTCCAATCTGCATAAACAAATTTAAAATTTTTGTAATCGGATTAAAGATAATGCTGCTTTTCTTGTATTTATATGAATTTTTCAAAACTATTTTCAATAAAATATAAAAAACTTCATTATTTCTGTTGTGATCCTCACTTTCAAGATATCGTTAGAAAGTTTTTGAATGATTGCATTGATTTCTGGTAAGAATTGCTTAAATTGATGATGAAATTAGGATATGATGAGTATGAATTATGATTTAAACAAAAATATTAATTATAAAATAAACATCTTCTTAAAAAATGTTGTAAGAATTAAAAAAAAATTTAAATTATGAAGTTATTTGAAAGTTTTTGTATGAAAATAAAATATCAAAAATTTGCATGATAAGAAACATTACCTTTAATCCGATTGCAAGCATTTACAATTTTTTAATGCAGATTTGAAGCGCTTTTTCTGTCAATAATTCCCTACAGTTTATTTTTTTACAACTATTACACCAGCCAATAATTTTAAAAACATTTAAATTTTACAGGTTATTTCGAAACATTCCAGCTATCGGATGGCTATCTATAAAGTCGAAATGTTTCGGGTAGTGTCCGACCGAAACCGGAATTTTGGCCGAAACCGAAACCGAATATTCGGCCATTTTATAATATTCGGCCGAAACCGAAACTGGTTATTAATATGAAAATTTAAGTTTTTACAAATAGTTTTTTTTTATTAAAAGGAAACAAAAGTACTTTCATACTCATATGAAAAAAATTTAATATAAAAAAGTATTATTTGAATATTAAAATTTATAATAACTAATTAAAGTTTACTATAATAATAAATGTGATAATTTTTTATTACATACGCATTGCATAATTTTCAGTACACATTCAAAATAGTATGCACCTACAATGTACATTTTTATAGAACTACAAAAAAAGTATTTTTGTTTTTTTAAAGGTTTAGTATTATATAAATAAAATTATTTTGTTTTCTTTTCCTTTATTCTACACACACGGAATTGGTTCGGAAGTTTAATTGTCATTTTTTGGCTTCAGTACCTATAAAACTTTAATATTAATTGCAATAAAGATGATAGAATCGAAAATGATAGCATCGAACGCATAAAATTAACCAAAATGTTATGCGTTAACACGAGAAATCAAATTATAGACGAATAAATAATTTTTGTTTTGTACAATGCGTTGTAAATATTTTTATATTTGAATTAAATGACTGATGCAAGAAGTTTTTACCAAAAGTTTCGGCTAGTTTCGGTTATTAGCCGAAATTGGCCGAAACTGACAAAAATGGCCGAAACTGGCAGTAACCGAAACCGAAACCGAATATTCGGTCGGACACTAGTTTCGGGAATCATCATAACATGAGCAAAGGTTTATTTTGAGGAACTGACCCGATCAACTTTTTTTTTTCTACGGAGTATCAAGCGTCTTAATGTACATATGATGGGTGACTAATGTTGGTTTCTCTTACAAAAAACTCTAACCGACCATATCTAAGATTGATTTTATATCTAGACCGGCATGAATAAAAATATCGTTTTTTCATAAAATGGGTTATTTTCAAAATTTTACGAAAATCAGAAAATTTGTTAAATGCCCGCCAAAAATTCGTTTTCCGTTTAATCTATTTAAAATTGAATTCTAAATGAGCGAAATGATCCAGACTATCACAGTAAAATACAAAACTTGAAAAAATATTTTTCTACGTACCGTAATGCGAAGGTAACTCGAGATTTTCTTTACTTTTTTTACTACTTTTTCTTAACTACTTTTTTATTAATTGCGCAAAAGATACCTGTCCAATCTTAATTTCTTATATAAAAGATAGATGCACATAATCTTTTATCATCATCTAGTGAAGCTAGCACTCAAATCGGTTTAAAAAGGCACCTTCACTAAGGCTGTATCATATTTTCGTGAAAACCGAAAAATTTCCAAAATTAAAATTTCTCGAAAACGGCTCCGTAGATTTAAAAATGGTTAGAATTTTTGTGTAAATAAACTTCGTAATTAGCAGCCCAAAATACATTAGAAATGATTTAAAATTTAACAGTCCAAATATTTCTTTCCATTTTGTGGAGTAGTTTAATAAGATTATAAATTCTTTTCAAATTATAAAAATTAAAATTAGCTTAGGTATTAAAAATATAAAAAATATTTATAAATTATAACTTAATTATATCTTGAGCTTACTAACTGTATATTGGAAGATAGTTTTGTGTGTATCTTTTTTGTTTAAATTTAAAATATATACCTTAATGAAAGTATAGTGCAACAGAGACCTTCATGACTGCTATATTAAAGATAATATATTAAAAATAATATTGCCTAAGAAAAACACGTAGTTTCTTAGAAAAAAATAAGACCGAAATATATTAAGAGATAAAATATTTTTGAATTTTTTTAGTTCAAGGAAGCATTTAGTGGTTTCGTAACTGTAACTAAATAAACGTTTGTCTCATCTGGAAGGCCTTAAATATAAATTTTTTTTTTAGTAACCAAATATTTATTTCGACAATTCAAGTATTTCGTGTGTTAACTATAATCAAATATTGGTTTATAGAAAAAACTCTTTTCTCAGTGTAGACTAGGTTCGTAAATTATTGTGGAGAAGATCTACTTTTCTTATATGTATTTATCTTATCGACATTTTCATTTATAGAAACGTAATCTTCTCGAGCTCATATACGTACCAGAGAACGAGAGCCTCAAAAATATAAAAATGACCCAGGCTCGTTAGCGGGAGCTGAAGAAAATAAAAGTAAAGCTCGAAGGCTGGAGCCAGGTATATTTTTGTTAATATACTTGCGTTGACTTTACTTACTTGCGTTGGTGTTAAATGTATTAAGCTGGCCAAGTGTTCTCTCTCAGGTGCTGACAAATATCGTTGCTGTTTAAACCGACGCTCTAGTTCGTAAACCTAAAAATATACAATTCCGTTAAGATGGCAGTCTGAAGTGTGTCACTTATAGTAATTATTTCAAACCAGACATTGTAAGGCTTCTTTAAAATTAAATTGTTTAAAATTAAAAGTAGAGAATGGAAAAGAGAAAAAATGTTGACATATATGGATATGGACTTCTTCTCAAATACTTATATTTAGAAATAAGCTAAAAAAATTTTGAAAAATATATTCACAGGACGCTCGATAGAGACGAAAACTTTGTATGGAGCCAAAATTCGTTAACGCAATTTCACTAAAAAATTATTGTGAACATTGGAAAAAAGGCGTTATACCTCTCTTACTCGAATTTTTATATGACTTAGCTTTACACCATGAAAACTCGGTATGAAGCCAAAAATCACTGACATAATATTACTGAATAAAATTATTTGACTGTAAATAATTGTGGAAAATGTTAAAGCGGCTTTTCCCTCTTTTTCTCTGTAGAACACTTTTTTAATATTCACCGCATAGGTGGAGCATATATTTAAATTAAAATTCATATAAATTTTTTCATTTCCATGATTTCCATGTTTTAAAGCATACAAGCCCACGTAGTTTCCCAATTGGCCCGCGTGGTCTTTCATACAAATTTTTTTTGTTACAAATTTATTGGGCACCACTGTTTTAAAGCTAAAAACAGCACTTTCATACCGATTTAATAGATGCATAGAGCATTTGACGCTGTTTGTTTTAAATTTTGAGGATCAATAAACAAACATAATGAATTTTTTAATGTATATGTGATAAAGATGAAGAGCAAAGAAAACAAAAATAAGTTTTTATTTCTTTTTAATAATTTCATAACTGAAAAATGTAAATTTTGAAAAATTACACATACACAGAAAAAGTCCATTATCCCAGCCGGCACTTTTGAGATTGTTGGAAGATTGCGATTGTTGGACCCTTTCAATTAAAGCTTTGAAGAATAAAGCTCCTAGAGGATTTAAGTATCTTGGACGAAGACGATGTACCGCTTGCTTAAGGAGGCGTCGATACATTTGATCACATGTGTGGCGTTATGTGCTGTTCACTAACAGGTAGCCAATATGTCAATTCTATGATTTTCTGAATATGGCCGTCATTAATGCTTTATTATCTATACGAAAAACATGTTCTAAGCAAATTAAAATACCTTCAATCGTGCCGGCTTAATGAAAATTAACACTTTTCACTTATTAAAGTTTATGTGCTCCCTCCAACCGTCGCATGAACAAATCAAAGTGCTCAAAATGCCATACGAGCTTGTGTAGGGAGCATTAAATAGAGATTTGTGCCTTTGGCCTATAATATATTCTCAACCCTATAAAAATATGATCTCATTAAAATTTAGTACATTATTTCTTAAATAACAATAAATTCCATGTAAAATATGTGCCTTTAATTATAATTATTTTATTTGTTTAAATGTACCTTTTGTTAAACAATCCAAATTAACTCAATCTGGGAAAAAGTATTATTTTTATTAAAAAATACTATATATTTAATAAACTGTTGTTTTAATTTGTTCTACATAAGCTTAATAATCAAAACGAAGTGATTTTGAAACATTATGACATAAAGGTAGTCCGTATGACCATTTTGAAAAATGGCGTAGTTGATTCGACGAAGCATGACTTTTATGTATAAAAAATAAGCATGTCCTTCCAGGGTTAAAAAATACCATCTTGAAATGGTTTGCAATGCTTTGCAAATGCCAAAAAAAATATAAAACGGAAGCCTTTTTTAATTTGTATCAATTTGTGAATTTTTACATTCCAAAGAGTCCTGAATAAATTTCTCAAAGTATTGTTTCTTTAGTTTAAGTACTAAAGCATTACGTTCTTACTTTTCAACTAACGAATATTGAGGATACATTGTTCTATAGTGCCTATCGAAATAAAATCTTTTCCAATGTGCTACAGTGCGTTGGCAAACCATTCTTACAGCCCATAAAAATTTTCTGCAAATAAATAATCATATTCATATTGTGCTTTCATTTTGTATAGTGGATAAACTGACCAAACGGCGTAAACTTCTTCGTTTGTAGTCTCTGGCGCCAACCGAATAAGAATTGGCGCCAACCACTGCTCTAAAACAGCGGTCCCCATTAGTGTGGCCATTTTAGCCTTTTCCATGCTAGATTTAGCTTTTTTTTGCGGTTTAGCCTGTAAATTTACGATTTGGCTTCGTGGCTTTTTTTAGCCTTTTTGCCCTTTGAAAACAGCGTTTTTATCTTTTTTGGCTTACAATTCGCCAAAACGTAGCTATACTTATAAAAATTTTCTGTCACAGTTCATTTTCCGATATTAAATATATTCTTTACAGCTTAACAACAGACGAGTTTACTGACATTTCTATAAGAAAACAACTTGGAATCGTAATACGGTACTATAGTAAAAGCAGACAGAATATTGCATACAATTTTTTTTGAAGTTGGTAGAAGTAAAAGTTTCTACTACAGAGGGTATTATAAATATCATTAAGTAAAGCGAATTCTAAAGGGCAAGGGACAGCAGCGTATTCAAAGAAGCTTAGATCATCTGGTTGATAAGTACTATAATGGGGTACTTGATGCCAATGACCTTTGGAGCGAAAAATTGGTCACCTCAAGAAACAAACATCAATATATGTATCATACTTTAAGATTGAACTCTATATACCGAAGCTATGACGCAAAAAAGTAGTCTTCTCAAGACAAAAATATCATCGATATACATTAAGATCGGACTGTAAATACATCGTCGCCGCGAATAACGTTGTAAGCAACAAACGAAGCAAACATGTTTTTTTCTTACTACCCTTAAAAAAACTCTGACTTGGATCTAGATATTTTTTTGCATATACAGGCAAATTTCATTACAACTTTCAATTCCGAAAAAACTTATTATTTTGTCGCTAACAACGTTATTCGCGGCGGTTCACAGTGAACTGTCTCCATATAAGCGATGGACAAAATAGAAGGATTCCTCCTATCATAATGCAATTTTGTATGCTTAATTAGTTTAAGCTAGGTAAGAAAATTTTCATAAAAGGTCGAAATCGGTTGGACCCTAGAGGTCTAAGGGATGTACCTGTATGGATTTTTTTACTTGATTTTGTATGGGAGGTTTTTTTTTTTGCTACAAAAGTTTTCCGATTTTAACAAAAATTCGGCAGAAGGGTAGTCATATAAAGTTATAGATGTTTACTGAAAATAATCGAAATCGCTTCAACCCTACGGGTACCTTCTTTGAACCTATATTAATATTTTATTTGATTTTGTATGGGAGGTACATAAAAAGGTTGACCGATCTTAACAGCCCTAGGGATACCGTCCTAGAGCCTATATTAATTTTTTACTTGATTTTGTATGCAAATTTTTACTTTTAAGCATTTTTTCAAACAAAAAGAATATATTTGTTAAGGGTGTTTTTTATAGAGTGATACAACTTTGAGTTGGCATGATTGCTTTATTTGACCACTCATTTAACAGCTGATAGTTGCTTTTTGTTTAGTTTGCTTTGACATTTTATTACGGATCAACTTACACCAGAGCAACGTGTGCAAATTGTGGAAATTTTTAATCAAAATAATGGTTCTGTTCGTCAAACTTTTCGTGCACTTCGTCCATTTTATGGCGTACATAATCGTCCTTCAGAGCTGCTAATTCGAAGAACAATAGATCGTTTTCGGACCAAATTTACTGTTACTGATAGTGTGCATCGCGAGAGACGCCGAACAGTGCGCACTGAAGAATCTGTAGCCGCTGTACAGGAAAGCATTGAAGATGATCCTAATCAATCAATTCGTCGCCGTTCTCAGCAACTGGAGTTGTGTCCTTCCACTTTATGGAGGATTTTACGAAAAGATCTTGGCTAAAAACCTTTCAAGATTCAACTTGTGCAGGAATTAAAGCCAATTAAAGACGGCACAAATTGGTATTGATTTTGAATTTCCATGGAAAATTTTATTTTCTGATGAAGCCCATTTTTGGTTGAATGGGTACGTAAATAAACAGAATTGTCGTATTTGGAGTGAGGAGAATCGAAAAGCTTTTGTCGAAACACCATTACATCCACAGAAAATTACTGTTTTTTTTGTTTTGGATTCGCCCGGAGGTATGAAATCTTCCAAAGATACCCGTCCTATACACATGCACGATTTACATTCTAGATCCTGCCCGAATCAGCCGGGACAGACAGAATGTACCTACGTACTAAAACATACCCCTATTGGCAATTAGGATTTTCCACTAAGCACATAAATTGGCTTTTCAGCGGAATTTAAAAATTGAATATATATAAAACGCGTATTTAAATAAACTTGATTCTATATAAATAAACAACATCGAATTAAATAATAGTAATTATCAATTTAAGGTACCCGAAAAACAATCCTGATTTCAAAAACAATACAAAACACTAAACTCATTTTAACTGGTTTGCCATTGTCCAACCCAAGGACCTACGTGGAAATGGCCGCAATGGTCCAATTGGGCCAACGCAGGCATAAACTTGTGTGGAAAAGAACACCAATCCAGGTGATAGTGTGAATTCAGTCTAATTTCAAATCAGGAAACCACATGAGCACGTAAGTCCCAATTCGATTTAAAATTAAAATATTGAATAATTAAAAAATAAGTTTTAAAAACTATTCATATTTGATGGTGCTTACTTTATAAAACATAATATCGAGACAAAAAAGAGAAACAGAACAATCTCAATTGCCAATATAACATTGTTATAAAACTGCGTTAGGTATAATAGGATGAAGTTAAATTGATTTAATTATTTAAATGTAATATAATTTTCCGTTTTAAGACGTCTACCGAATCAGAAAAATTAATCATGTTGAAGTTATCATTGAAATCACTGCACACACATCGTAAAGGTTCATGAAGAGCGTAATTAGAACTGCACTGACTCAACTTGAAAAACAGAAAATGTCTAGTTCCTCTCCTTGGGATGTTAAAATTTAGAGCTGAGATGAGATATTCCGAATTAATCTCGCCACGAAGTAATTTATACAGAAACATGACATTAAGCATCATTCTTCTGCTTCTTAGGGAAGGTAATAAAATAATTTTAAGGCGTATTTCATACGATGGAAGCATAATATTGGGGTTCCAACGACTATGACGTAAAGCAAAAAGTAAAAACTGTTTTTGAACGGATTCTCTGGCGTCGATGTAGACATTATATTGTGGGTTCCATATAACTGATGCATATTCAAGAATTGGCCTTACGAGAGAGGTATATAATAATTTAGTAGTAAAGGGATCACTGAATTCTTTAGCCCATCTTTTAATGAAACCAAGGACTCCTCTTGCCTTATTTATCACCATACTAACGTGGAGATTGAAGCGAAATTTGGAATCCATAATAACACTAAGATCGAGAAAACTGGAAACTATTTCTAAGTTAGTGTTATTTATAGTGTATTTTATGTTATTAGCAGATCTTCACGAGAATGTCATTTGCTTACATATTTTTAAGTTGAGATTTAATATATTTAAGCTACACCAGTCCACAAGTCCATTTAGATCAGATTGTAAAAGATGTCGTTCTTCGGGTGATTTGTAACAAAGAAAAAGTTTCACGTCGTCAGCGTACATTAAGACGTTACAGTGTTTTATTACCGAAGGAAGATCATTAATGAATAGTAATAGTAATTGGTGCGCTTTATGGGCTGGCGGAGTCAACAGATAGACTTCTTAAAAATTATGAATTTATTTCAAACTGGATTTTTGGCAATTATGCCTCAAAGAGCTATGTCCAAAATTTTAATTTCTTAAAAAAATACTCAACTTAAAAGCGTTGCAGCTCAACCAAAACGCATTTTGTTGCTCCAATACTTTGGATTATCAATAGTCAAAGTATTACCTGTCGATTGATACTAAATTTTGCAGGATTTCGAGAAACAGATTTTTTATTTGTTCACTAGGCAGTTCACTGTGCGACTCTTCAAATGTCGAATATATGACGAAATATTTAAATGTTTAGAGCATTTAAATCAGTGGTCCCCAAACACATATTACTACATTTTTCGGATTTTGTGCTTATGTTAGTAGCTCTCTCACTCTTCTGCACTGACACAAATTGTTGTGCAGGTATTAAGCAAGAGTTGTATTATTATAAAAAAACTATTTTTAGTATTTTATTATTATAAAGACACAAAAATGGTCTGTTTTTAATTTGTATCAATTTTTGAATTTTGTAAAGAACTAACGCATTACGTTATTCATTTTCCACTAACGAATATTGAAGATCCATATTTCTATAGTGTTTTTAAAAAAATATATTCCAATGTGCCACTGTGCGTTGGCAACCCCAGCATTATAGCAGTCCTTAAAAATTTTCTGCAAATAAAAAAATCATATTCGTATTCCGATTTAATTTTGTACAGTGAATAAGCTGATCAAGCGGCGTGAACCTTTTCGTTTGAAGTCTAAACGCCAACTGAATAAGAGAACTTCGTGCGTGTGATCGTGTCGGTATAATGTTCGAATTTGAACGTGAGTTCACGAACTATGAAATGGGGACCACTGATTTAAATGCATACGAACTTTAACTCCAAAAAAATTTTCTGCGAAAATTATTTTATATGAACATTTTTATATAATTGTAGTTTTGTTATTTTTTTTTATTAAAAAAAAAACTTTTAAAGTGCGAGAGCCGGAAAAACCTTTGAGGGCCGGATCCCAGAGATCGACCCTTCAAGACCGGACTCTTCTGGAAATGTGTTTGGATGATTTGGATATTTCTTTTTAAAAAAATTCCAATAATAAATGCCTTAGCTGGAGCATCACAAATTAAACTTCCCTTCTATATTCACACCATTTTCCTGGATATCTTTTACCTCATTAACAAATTGACTAAGGTACGCATAACACAATTAGTTTTTTAACGCCCACATAAATACCAACTGCAAAAACACCTATATTATCCACATTAACTATCCTCGTCAAAATAGGCCAGAACTGCGGTTTAGCACTCCTATATAATGGCAATCCATCAAAGTTGAAATCGTCTTTAATGGCGTCGCTGTCAATGAAATTTTTTGAAAATGAGAAAAAGCAGTGACTCGTCTCGCTTGTTTCAATTCTACTTTTGAAGGAATTCGATAGACGAAGTGTTTCTGTAAACTAAAATATGCGACTCGAATCCAAAGAAGTTCTCTCTATGTTCTAACTTGGTGAGAAACATTTTTGATTGTTTGTGCAACAGTCATATTCAATGAAGTTGTGGATGTATGTAAATGTATCCATGTTACAAATACTTCCACCAGGTACAAGGTATCAACTTAAATTTTTTCATGTAGATTATAAATATATTATTAACAAAATATTATATGTACTACAATGTATACCTACATTATGAAATATATTAACTGAAATATTTCAAAAATGAAATTTATACCATGATGAAATTTGTATAATTGCATTACGCAACCGCATTAAAAGAATACTCGGATCGTAATGTGTAGATAAGGTTTGTGCACTTAATATCAACATCACTAAGTGTCAAATTGTTTACCATCAAAACAAGTAATTGTCATCATAAATAGCATAAGCATGTATTTTTCCGCCGTATTCATAAATTAAGCACAAATAATATTTATATTCGTTTTTTCTTTGTTTTTTATAGAAGAACTCGATGCAATTTCTCACAAAGCTTTCTGTCACTAGTTGCAATTTCAAATATTCCCTTTCACTTGTGCATCTTTTTCATCACGGACCACTATTTACTCGCTTATCAGTTACAGAAACACTAGTTTTCGCAAAAGTGAGTATTTTGGAATGAAACTATGTGACGTCAAAAATAGTGACTATTTGTCGCAATAGTTACAGAACCGAGCTACTGATGTAAGCGACAGCAACATGCTATTAGTATCGATGGTGCCTTTAACTTTATAGTCTATCGGTGAGAACTATCGAATAAAAACATTCGAATTGTTTGATAGTTTAAAATCATTCATTAATTCGATAGTTTTTTCAATTGCACTTGTTGAAATGAAAATTATATCGAAATCTCACTAGTTAATAGCTATTAAGAGGTTTTTGTAAGTAGAATGAATGAATACTTGAATTGATAGCAAAAATTATTCGATAGCTATTTGTACTAGCTACTATTTTTGTAATTTGATTGAATGACTCGATAGTATAAATCATTCGATTGTTTTATGAACTATTTACTGTTTTTTTTTTAAATAAATGAATGTACGAAATATTCGAATGAATTGTTCGATAGTAGAAATCATTTGATAGGAAACTGTCGATAGTTGAAATCATTTAATAGTGCCCACCACTAAAGTCGAGTACTGAAGAGGAATACTGGCGTAATACACTGAGGCATATTCGTTTAGCTGCACTACTTGTATTCCATTAATTATTCCATTTGTGTAAATAAAAGGCATAGCTTTTTGCAACCGCGGTCATACAGTAATGAGCCGCAATGTCTGTTTTTGATATACGTAACGGTTGTTTGCCTTTTTTGTTTTGTTATTGTTAAAATTTAGTACGACTGTGAACGCACTTCGTAGTAGCAGCATATACGTATTGACGCAGTGGAAGAAATTTCATTTTTGAAAGGAAATAACAAAATAAAATATTTTCTTTTCATAACTATAAAATAAGTAAGTTACCCCAGACAAAATATTCGTCAGGAAAATGGCATTATATCAGCATAATTGTGGCAAATGAGCAGAGTTCTGGCAGTATGTTGAAATGTGGTGGCGGCCAGTTTACTTTTTATCAAAAAAGGCTGCCAGAAAGTAGCAGCATGAAGGCATGGAAAAGTCAGTGGAAGGCAGTGTGTCGAAATTCGGCATTGTATTGGACGGCAACTGAAATGTTCAAGCAGCTCAAACATTTTTGTTTTTTCAGCAACAGCCTTCCTACGCACTATAACGGCAGGCATATGAACTCTGTTGAAAGAAACCATTATTTTGGTATTGAACTGAAATATTTGGGCAGGCTTAAAAGTTTTGTTTTCTACAGAACAGAATGCTTTCGCCCTATACTGGCAGGCACATGAACTCTATTAAAAACAAGCATTGTATTGGCATCCAATTGAAAGGGTCTAGCAGCTTAAAAATGTTTTGCTTTCTAGACAACAGAATCATCTCGTATTATACTGGAAGATGCTTTCTGTCTACCTCTTCTGAGCACTAACTTTTTACTGGCTTTAACTTGAAATTGTTGAAAACCTTTTCACATGTAACATGTGAACTTGACAGTTACAATTAATATTTTTTTGCCGAAAGTTTGCATAAATAAACGTTATTTAAAAATGTATAAAGGTAAAGGTGCTTTATTCGTTTTCAATCATATTTAGTGGAACACTAAGAATCATATTTGGTGGAATACAAAACATAAGAAATATCATTCACATGTAATGTAAAATTAATTTTTAATATACTGTGGCGAAATTTACTGTATTTCAGAAGATCTGATATACTGGTGTACAAGAGTGACTTCAATATTTGATACGACCGTCGGTTTTGAATAATTTTTAGTGCATTTGTTAATTACTACATATAAATCTAATTAATAGTATAAGTTAAATAGAGTGCTGCTCCTCAAAATACCACATGAATGATAAAGTCCTGGGCATTAGCATATGGATGGAATCAATCAATTCCAACAAACTGCTTAATGCAGAACCGCTTAGTTTGTGTCGTAAAACGTATGCTAGGATTGAGGTGAAGACTTCAGATGTTGATACCGGAGATCCTAGAACAAATCGATCTTTTCCAGCAATCGGATCTTCACTATCCTCGTCTGATGCACAATTTTTTGATTCTGGGAAGGATGAGTGACCAGCAAATTCATCATCTTAATTAAAAACTTTAAATGATTTACGATACAAACATTTCCATGTCAAATTTCGTTTAGAAAATCTACTTAATTTTTGCGTGTTGGACTATGTTTTTATAGAGCAATAATTTTAAAACTCACCATTCTTTTCAATAAAACTGATCGCACACGTAGTCTCTGATATAGTTAGTGGCATTGCATTATACCCTCAGGAGTGGATTTCCTTTTTTGTTTGGGTTTGCTTACACCTGATATACTAAAGATAAGCTTTTTAAAAAAAAACTTTGAAATTTACGTTTGAATAATCTCACTCAAAATTGTATGTCACAACATCAAAGCCGTTCAAAATTTAGGTGAATCGCAAAAAATCGACAAACCCAAGAGCCAAAAACTGTCAATTAAATAAAAAAGCTCAAATATATAAAATAACCTAAAATATATAAAAGAAACCAATATTTTGCATTCAATGTCATGTTAGTGCCCCATCCAATTCCCTGCCACTACCTAGGGCCGAATTACAGCATCCATGATCGAGTAAAATAACGAAGGGCACGACGAGACAAGTGCCTATCAATCTTGTACAATTTTGCTCGATCACGGATGCTGTAATTCGCCCCCTGATTGTATTCTGCTCTGTACATTCCCTGCCAAGTTGCTTCCACTGAATGCCACTTGTATGCTCTCTTATACATTTTTTAGCCTCTGTTATCCAGTCTGCTGTTCTGTACAGTGGCAGTCAACTGGCTGGTTTTGGTACAATTCCCGCCCTGCCCTGCCAAAATTGGGCCAACATAATTTAATTTCTATTCCAATAAAATGTCTGCCGTTTTAAGTTCATTTTCCGGCCAAAAATTTCGTCTGGGGTAGCTTCTGTTTTTTTAAAGAAAATCCTGAGAAGTAATTAGCATTTATTATTTCAGGTAAACATTAAAAAAATGCTACGTGGAACTTACTTAACCGATCAAGAAAAAATTAAAATAAATTTTTTTTAAAGAGCAGGGGTGTTCTGATAAAGTTGTAAGAAATTACTTAAAAAATGGAGCTCATTATGGTATAAAGAAACCAACAAAAGGTAATCAAAAGCTGACAAATCGTCAGAAAAATTTAATTCAGGAGGAGGCTACTAAAAATAAATTAAATTCAGCACAAATCACTCTAAATTATGTTTACCAGTAACAAAAAATGTATTGCCTATGTTCTACGCACAACACCATATGCTCTTTGGAAGAAACCAGCGCGCAAACCAATGCTTAAAGAACACCATAAAAAGGCACGCTTAAATTTTGCTAAAAAGCATATGCACTGGACTTCCGAATGGCAGAAAGTAATTTTTTCCTACGAAAAAAATGTAATTTGGATGGCCCAAACAGTTACAGTTGCTATTGGCACGATATTCGCAATGCAAGTATCCCCAAATCTAAAAGAAACTTTCCTTTTTCATTGAAGGAAAGTCAAATTTGTGTTTTGTTCCTTCCCGAATGAACTCGGAAATGTACATTGACATGCTAGATGATGTCCTTATTCAATTTATAGAGGTTAAAATAGACGACAGTGTCATTTTTCAACAGGACAATGCGTCCATTCATCTCTTTAAGACATCCATGGCTTGGTTTGAGCAGCGAGAAATTAAAATTTTAGAATGGCCTGCATGTAGCCCTGATCTAAACCCCACAGAAAATCTATGGGGTATTATGGCACGGGAAGTTTACACCGAAAAAGCGAAAGTAGCCCCATTTTCTACTGTTACAGAATTGAAATTTAAAATTAAAGAAGTTTGGACTTCAATTCAAGGAACCATTCTACAAAACCTTATTAATTCAATGCCTAATAGGATATTTTAGGTGATCTAAAAAAATGGTGGGCATACTCATTACTAAATTTTTATAATTTAAGATTTAACTAAAGTGCGTCTAAATGAATACGCCAATTGCTTCAAGAGTTATGTTTTAAGTTTATTAAAAAAAATATAACATAATGCTAACAAGAAGTTTCATGTCATTATTTTGCAAAATTGTTCGGATATCAAGTTGATATCTTTATCCGATCCAATATAATTGCTTTATTATATAAGTGGGCGGGGGTACATTTATTTGAGTGGTATGAGTGCCCGTCCACTGATTTACTCCAAACCTTACCAAACCGATATCTCTTTTCGTTTTCTTAGTAGAGTCGGTGCACAGACTAGGTACGCTCAGGGTTTGCTGCGAGTTCAAAACAGTTTCTGGAGATGCTGCCCTTGTAATAGCTAGTTGGACTCCAATCGAGCTGTTGGTGGATGAGGCCCATCCGATAGCCAGCAGTGATCCCTACAACACATATTGCTCTGCATCAAAGAAAGAGACAATGCTCATGTTTTTCGCGTGTCCCAAGTTACACGACGTGAGAATTCTTGGCAAAATATGTTGATTTTGTACGCTGATCAATGAACAGTGATTTGAACAGTGTTGCTGGGTGGTAAAATTAAAGTTTTGCTACTTTTCAGTTTTTTTTTTTCAGGAATACTACTATTCTACTAAAACGTAATGAAAAAATAGTTGTATAAAAACTTTGTTGAATTATGGATAAAGGAGGCGAAAAAGTAATAAAATGTCAAAAGTGTTCGCCGCATCATTGAACACAAGAATAAAGACAAAGGTCAACGTAAAAAACTCGTTTCCATATATGTTTCTGCTACAATACAAAGTGCTCCCATTTCGTAAAACATTAGCCGATTTTGCTCATCTTTATCTCGTTGGAAAGGAAATATGAAGCCACTATTATTAATTTGAAATATACATACTGTCCCACTGTGCACTTATAAAAAAATAAAAATCGTTCCATAGTTGCTTTTATTTTTTAAATTCTGTACTGCAACATACAGCCTTTCTTTCCAACGAGATAAAAATTAGCAAAATCGGATAATATTTTACGTAATTAAAGTACCTCGTGTTGTATCAAAAATATACACATATGGAAATCAGTTTTTTACGATGCTCAAAAAAAAACGTTAAAATTGCCGCCATTAAGCGAATTGTCAGCCTTTGTTATGGATAATTCTTGGGTTCAATGGGAAAGTATTTTGAAGTACAATTTAGTTTCGTGAAAAAAAATGTTGTCTATGGCTCATTTTTCAACTAAAATTGATAGAAACACAAATATTTTTGAGAAATTTACTTTGAATATAAGAATTGGCTTCGCTTCAGGCCATATTTTATTTTTTCAGGTTTTTTTTTACACGTTACTACATTAAATTGTACTAAATATAAGTGGATTTTGTTTTCCATTTTTTATAAAGCAAATGGCTGTAAAGCGTCAAACAATATTGGCGCTCTCAAACTATAAGTTCTAGACAACTGTGTTGGACAGATACATATGTATTTTGTTTGTCTTAGGGGAAGCTTTATGCAATTTTTAATTCAATTTTTTATTGTTAAAAACCTTATTTACTATATTTTTTCATATTGACTTTATCTACAATATAATAATCATTATTATCATTAATTATCAATATTTATAAATGCGCTCATATCTTTGTACAATATTGAAAAACAGTTGTTGACATGAGACTCCATACCCCCGTTCCTCCTACCCAAAAGCAAAATTTTAGCTCTTTGCACATGTACAGCTCATCGTTAAAATCAGTCCAATGTTATGGAAGAGGTTGAAATAAAAAAGCTGTGCTTTTTATTTGTATTGTAGATTTCTTATTCTGTTTTAAATCGTCCATAAGCCACATATTTTTAAATAGGAATTTTTTAATAAGATAAACATTTTTTTTAGTGTCGAGACACAATGCAATCAAACAAATCGTTGTTTATACATACAGAAACTCAGATGTATAAATACAGTAAGTATATGCAGCAAGTTTAAATAAAAAATTGTCTGGTGTTAAAGATCTTCTATTTGCAGTATCGGAAACCGTTTTAATTTTATACGAGTAAATAAACAGGTCATCGTCTGTTCTTAACCTAACAATAAATATTTGTAATGCCAAACTTGTTTTTTATTCACAGTTCAACAAAAAACCTCAAATGAATGCTGTCCTAATTAACTCTGTGGTTAATTATAACTACTTGTGAAAACGTGAATTAGTTAAAATTCCATAACTAATGCTAAATGCATTATGCTAAATAATATTTTTAAATTTTGTATATGTGCTTGTATGGCGTCCGTAGCCTTCTGGGTAGAGTATGTGAGCCGTAAGCTAAGGAACCGGGTTAGCCCGGATTCAATTCCAAGCTCAGACAAAATTGTTTTTTGTAACGTTTCTTGAGAATAGGTCTGTTTCCATACTCGGTTCAAGTAACTTGAAGTTACTTAAAAGCGTTTCTTTACACATTTTTCAATCTAGAGAGAGAGGAAGAACAAGCAAAATGTCACTCTCTTTTCTATTGCAATTACTTGAACTTTACTTGAAAAATTTTTTCGTACACAAATTTCAAGCTACAAGTATCTGAATGTCAAATAATAAGATCAATATTTTTGATTGTTTTGTGAAATAAATATGATTCCTATCATTAAATGCAAGTATTATTGTTTTATACATTTTGCACCAAGTGTTTTTTTACGAATAAACTAATAATTTCAATTTACAATAAATTTTTCTGTTGTAAAAAGGCGTGAACAGCTTGAAACTTACGTGAAGTCGTTTCCGTATTTTTTGATAAATATTTTCATTTTGACAGATAATCAAGTTACTCTCTATTACTTGAACTTTACTCGAACTTTACTTGAAGTTAGTACGGAAACAAACCTAATATAAGCCGTTCAGAGTCGGCATAAAACTCGTAGGTCCAGTTCTGGATCATTTGCGTTCAAACATTTAATAGCAAGCACAGCACAATTGACCAATATAAGCTCGGTCAAAGTCCTTTTTGAGGCTGAAAGTTGCCAATTTATTATTATTTATACACAAAAGCACTCATCAAAAAAGCTTTGGAATAATTTGAATAATTCATAACTTATTTGAAGTTCGTTAAAATCGGATAAAAATAACGCCTACCTCCCATACAACATTACATTAATAAATCGGTCAAATCCCTGAAAATGCCACAAACATTAATATAATGACTTAATACATAATCTTTAGGCTGGGTCGATTTGCAAACCTATGTTGCCTGGGCCAATTTCGGATCGGGCATAAGAAGTTATTAAAAAAAGGGGTGCACTTTACCCTATCACATCTTCAATTTTCTACATTTTTTTCTTTAAGAAATTTTTTAAATTTTGTGAATTTTTTACGATAAATTTTTGTATAAAAATGTATAAATATGAGACTGGGCTTTGGTTGAATCGGGTACGAGGATTTAATTTCTGCCATCAGTTTTGTTCTAGCTGCGCACGTTTATAAACAAAAATTTTATAAAGAAACTTCCTAAAGAAAAATTCACAAAATTGAAGATGTGATAAGATAAAGTGCATCCCTATCGACACCCTTTTTTTAATAACTTTTCGTGCCGGATACGAAAATCGCCCAGGCAACATCAATTTTTTTTACCTCCATACAAATCGAATCAGCCTAATAAGCTTTGGTCCCAAGAATTCACCACTAAATTTAAATTTGTCAAAATAGTATAAATAGCACGCCTACCTCAAATAAAAAGTACCTGTATGAAAACGGTTAAGTCTTTAAAAATTCCTCAATAATTTGATGAAATAAAATTATACACATATGCTACACACTAAAAATTTCAAAAATAAATTCACACCGGTGAGCGAATATTTACATTTCCTACACCGAACGGTGTTAACTTACACCGCTTTCTCGGTGTGAAATGCCGAACTTATCCGATCGGTGTGAAATTAGAAAGGCAAAGAAGAAGAGCAATATTGAAATCACATTCTCATTTATAAAAAAATTAAAAATTGAATTTTTCCAATTTTATTTGTTCGTTTTAATTTTGTAAATCTTGATTAAATATCCAAACTTTATTTTTGACACCACGAAATGGAGCCCAAAAAAAATTAAATAAGCCCCAAAAAATTCCATGCATTTTTGGGTGTTCTTCATATGAAATAACTCCCAATTTTTGGGGACAATTTCATTATTTTTGGGAAATATTTAATTTTTATGTTTGGTTCTTATTCCATAATGAAATAAAGCTTAATGAAATAAGCCCCAATCAAAGTTTTTTGCGGCTTATTTCGTTTGACAAATAATAAATTTAATGACAATTTAATCAAAATTGTAAAAAACATCCTTTCGAATAGTTAAAAATTACGCCGTTCGGTGTTAAATAAAATTATCATTTTGCGTATTATAAATAAACACCTAACAGGGTACAAAACAAACATCCTATCTGATATTTACTTTTTTACACCGATCGGTGTGAAAAAAATATGCTCTTTCGGATATAAAATTCTGGCACTTTGACACGGTGTTTTTTAACACCGAACGGTGTAGGACTCCCTGGAACACCGATCCGTGTAAAAATTCTATACAAATTTTTAAGTGTGTAAGAACATTAAAATTCACCTTAAGTCTGAAACTTGGCAAAATGGAATAAAAACTTGGCTAATCTCTCATACAAAGTGACGTCATCAAAGTAGCGAAACTTTCAAAAATTTCACAGAAATGTATGTATTAACATATTTAACACAAAATCTTCCATATCTTAAACATGTTATGCATTTGAGTTATAGCAAAAAGGGATGAACACCACCACGCCCATCCTTTATACGAAGTGATGTCATCAAACTTTCAAAACATGTATCACTTCGAATATACTGTTGGGTTATTTTAAGTTCGACCCAGTCCAAGATAATTCTTTCTAGTATATTAATGAATTCGTTTTATCATCCATTTATAAAACGGAAACTTATGAAAATTTAACAAAAATTTTTGAGTCATTGGTTGGAAATTTCACGGAATGGTTTTTTAAATTTTTTCGTTATCAGCCAGCTTTTACTGAGCAAAAACGAAAAAAAGCAAAGAACGAAAAAATTTATATTAATTTGTTCATAAGAAATCTTATTATACAAATTTGTCTGTTTCTATCGGTCTTATTTTACTTATGAAATCGTAAATTGTATACTGCGCCAAACTCTTTTCTTTATAAATCACTACAAAATCGTTCCGTCCGTCTTTAATGAACTCGGTTACAGCCGCAATTTCTAAGCAATCGTTTTGAAATTTTATATACATATATAAACTATATCTAAAAAGTAAAGATGAAGTTCGATGATAAACCAAATCGAAAAAAATTCACTCCTACCTGCCATACAAAGTGACTTTATTAAAATGGTAAAGTCTATTTAAATACCACAAAATAAGTGTTACGACTTAGAATTTTACAGATAAGTCTTATAATATTAACTCCGACTTTGAAATTGGATAAAATCGAATAGTAACATAAACAAAATTTAATTTTTTTTTTAATTTTCATAAAAATTAATTAATTGAATTTCAAGTTTGCATACACGCTTTAATTTTCAATTTGCACTGAGTATAAAGTTTTGCAAAATTGAATAGAAAGAACGCTTATCGAATGGAAAGTACGCCTACCTTCCATTGGAAGTGACTTAATGAAATTAATTAAATAAATTCATTTACTTGAAATTTGCACATAAGCTTTGCTATTTGAAACATACTCCGATTTGGAATTGAATTCGAGAAAACAGCCCTATCCCCTTGTAAAATGACATCATCAAAATAATAGAACCATTTTTTTTTATTTTATATTTATTGATCAGGTATGTTATCATATAAGAAAAGATTTCTTGTGCATGTCGCAAATAAGAATATATACAACAAAACCCTTAAGAATTAAAATAAAAAATTACACATTATAATTAAAAGTGAATTAAAATTGAAACTGAAATAGATAATAAGTAGTAGCACATTTATAAGTTAGCACATTTATGAGTTATATAACAACAAAACACTTAAGAATTAAAATTAAAAATTAAACATTTGATTAAAATTGAATTAAAATTGAAATTGAAATAGATACCAAAAAGTAATAACACAATTAATGACAAAGTAATAACTTAAAGATAATAGGGAGATTAATTGCAACTTAGAAATAACTAAGAAGAGAGAAAGAGGAATGAGATTGAGGATAGGTAAGATTAAGAAAAGAAGTTAAAAATTAAATGCTTGAAGGCTCTGTGATTGAAAACAGCTTTAAAATTATTAGGCAAAGAATTCCACAATCTGATTGCACTGACAAAAAACAACCTGCTGGAGTTTTTGTAAAAGTGATTCGGAATCAAGAGATTTATGCCCCTGCTTGACCTACAGAACGTAAATTTTTCAAATAGATAAAGTGGACAACGCGAGTATATAATCTTATGTTATGTAAGAATAAACAATTTCGCGCTTCAAGATGGTGAAATAGGCAGCGCCCATGTATTTTTGTGCGAAAAAAGTATACATGCTCAAATTTTTTCAGGCCATAAACATTACGGACAGCAATTTTCAGAGCAACTAGAAACTTGTGAGAACACTCTAAAAAGATTTTGTTTAAATTTACTACAATACTTGTAGGCAACAGTTTTGCGTCTGTTGCTATAGTAAAATTACGCACCTTCTAAAATTAAACATGTGTTTAACTTTGTACATTGTAGTAAAATTAAGCACTGAATTTACTATTGATGTTATAGTAAACTTAAACATGACTGCATTATTTCTTTTCAACAAATGTGGTAATATTTCATAATATGCTAATCTCATAGTAGTTAATTTTAACAATTGTTGAGTAATTTTACTCCATATATTATAACAATATAAAAAATACTTCTGCTTCAGTTTAAAATTCAACAGTTGTTTTACAATGAAAAGTGCAGTCAAATTTTACATTTTTTATTTGCGTTTATAAAATTATAAAGTTTTGAAGTAATAGGGCTGCCACCCAATAATATGTTTTTTTAAGAATTTTAAACATCATTTAACAATGTTAGGCAGTCACTGCTTTCGAATCTGAAGTCAGAATTTTAAAATTCAAGATGGTGGATAGGGTTGCCACCTTAATTTTTTGTATTTTTATGAATTCGGGGCTGGCAAAAAAAAATGGTATGCAAAAAATGGGTCGCTAAATCCGAATCCGTTGTCAGAATTTCAAAATAATAAATTTTTAAATAATAGGGTTGCCACCTAATAATATGTTTTTTAAGAGTTTTAAACGTCATTTATCAGTGTTCAGGGGTCGCTGATTTCAAATCTGAAGTCAGAATTTTAAAATTCAAGATGGTGGATAGGGTTGCCACCTTAATTTTTTGTATTTTTATGAATTCGGGGCTGGCAAAAAAAAAATGTTACACAAAAAATGGGTCGCTAAATCCGAATCCGTTGTCAGAATTTCAAAATAATAAATTTTTAAATAATAGGGTTGCCACCTAATAATATGTTTTTTAAGAGTTTTAAACGTCATTTATCAGTGTTAAGGGGTCGCTGATTTCAAATCTGAAGTCAGAATTTTAAAATTCAAGATGGTGGATAGGGTTGCCACCTTAATTTTTTGTATTTTTATGAATTCGGGGCTGGCAAAAAAAAAATGTTATACAAAAAATGGGTCGCTAAATCCGAATCCGTTGTCAGAATTTCAAAATAATAAATTTTTAAATAATAGGGTTGCCACCTAATAATATGTTTTTTAAGAGTTTTAAACGTCATTTATCAGTGTTAAGGTGTCGCTGATTTCAAATCTAAGGTCAGAATTTCAAAATTCAGGATGCTGGATAGGGTTGCCACCTTAATTTTTTGTATTTTTATGAATTCGGGGCTGGCAAAAAAAAAAATGTTAAGCAAAAAATGGGTCGCTAAATCCGAATCCGTTGTCAGAATTTCAAAATAATAAATTTTTAAATAATAGGGTTGCCACCTAATAATATGTTTTTTAAGAGTTTTAAACGTCATTTATCAGTGTTAAGGTGTCGCTGATTTCAAATATAAGGTCAGAATTTCAAAATTCAGGATGCTGGATAGGGTTGCCACCTTAATTTTTTGTATTTTTATGAATTCGGGGCTGGCAAAAAAAAAATGGTATGCAAAAAATGGGTCGCTAAATCCGAATCCGTTGTCAGAATTTCAAAATGATAAAATTTTTAAATAGTAGGGTTGCCACCTAATAATATGTCTTTTTAAGAGTTTTAAACGTCATCCTACCCTTTCCACCATCTTGAATTTTAAAATTCTGACTTTAGATTCGAAATCAGTGACTCCCTAACACTGTTAAATGAAGTAATTTTCTTTCTTAAATGAGTAATTTTCAAGTTTGACCTTTTTTTAAATATCAGCATGAACCCAGGATTAATTGACTTTTATTAGTTAATTTTTATTTTAAAATTTTTTAAAAAATAATACGTATAAATAAAAATTAAATAATTGAAGCAATATAAAACATTGCTTTAAGAATTCATATAGACATGTTTGTTCTTTAAAATTTGTTTATAAAATAAGGATGCGTGTAAAAGCAGTATTTGAATGAATAATTAACATTTTATCTTCATTATTAAAAAATTTATTATAATTTTTACCAAAAAGTGATGAATATTATTGTAGTGTACTTCAATCTAAACATTTCTATAACTCGAACTTAAACACATTTGTTCTATACAATTATTATTTATAAACATTAACACATAAAGATCTAGTCTACAAACTAACATTTCTATAAATGTAGCCTAAGCACATTTATGTAGCAAACAAACAAAACAAACACATAACTATTGTTTACATTCTTACTCGCTTGCACTTTATGTTTACATAGCTACACTACATAACTACACTAAAATGACTACATAAACTAATGTTCTATTTAGTTACAATTATATTAAATAAGATATATTTATATTCAATTTTGTATTTATTTTAAGTTAAGAAATCCTGTTACTTGGCTTTATAAGCCGAAGAAAATCTTAAAATAAAATCACTAAAGTTTTGAGCTTTAAAAAAACAGCTCCTTTTATTTTTCTAAGCGCCTGAATGCACTTTCGAGTGACGGCGCAAAGAAATCTTTTTTTTTTAAACTGGCCAGTAGCGCTCTTAAGCGCTGGCAATAATAATATACGCGTATTATTAAAATAACCGCGTAAAACTTTAATAAACGTAAGACGCGTAAGCCACGTATGAGTAAAAGTCGCGCGTCCAACATTACATTATTTTTGATGAATATTATTAAAAATTTATTACTTTAGAATAAGTAATCTTTTTGATTTTTTAGGATTACTGTTTTTTTTTTTGGAAAAATTGCAATTGTTTTTTTATTTAAAAAAAATACAATTCATTGTTATAATTATTAGTATCAACATTTCATTTTTTTAAATGTTTTCTTTTAATATGGATGTGTGTAAAAATAATTTTTTAAATCAAAAATTTAAATTTTATTTCATTATTAACCGATTAGTTAAAATTTGAGAAGAGCAAACGAGTAAGTTATTAACATGTTTTAGTCTGTTTGATCAAGCTTTTTAATTAGAGTATTAATTTTTCTCAAGTTGTTAATGTTTTTTTTTGGCCCCTGAGTTGAGATGGATAGTATTTAAAAAAATACCTCATTAAAAATTCGTAAGTTTGAGACACATTTTTTGGATATATTATGTTAAATATATAATAATAGCAAAGCAATTGTAATATGAGGTCAACTAAATCGAAAATATTCTCCTTCGATGTTATTTCGCCTTCTAGCCATATATAGGATATGCATGTAGTGTTTTTTTTTTGCGGTGACGTGTCTAATGAAAAATTAATTTTTAATGCATTTCATCAGAAGAATGTAATTAAATGTATTTAGTAAAAATTTACCAATTGTTGTTACCCATGGAGTTGCTATTTCACAGTCTTTTTGTAAATTTTCTATTGTTGTACCAAACTAAAAAAATAATAAATTTTGTATTTAGTTTCTAAAATTAATATATTTTTCCTACAAAAAATATTATACATGACCATTGCCTGTCCAACCGGAGGTGCAGGTTGCACAATGCACAAGGACGCCAGAGCACCAGAGGGCACGATCATCATATCTCATGTATAGTATATTGTACATTTCGTCACCTAAAATGCAAGAAGTCGTGACAAGTTTACAACTAAAAACGACGTTTTGATTAACAAAATTCTAAAAGCCCTCAGTGCAAGCGCTTGGGAAATTTTTAAAGATTTTTGCTTCTCCTTGTTACGCCTTCTTGCATTTTCGGTGACGATATGTAGTAGTGTTTACATCATATGTGACATATATAACATAACACAATGTCATAATTCCACGCATATAGCACTATAAACACAAAAAATCTGGATAAAATCTTCTAGTATGACCTTAGCCATGCTTGATTAACTTTTACAGTTTTAAGATGATGTTATTGTAGAAACGAGCGATCTTATTACATATGCCACACATCACTTACATATCATAGAGGAGCTTATTTTTTGTACTCACCTCATACTTTTTAAATATCAGTTCATATGATTCATTGAAATGATTGCAAATAGCTTTGATTATAGATTCATCATCGTCGAGTTTAGTTTTTGGCTTATTGAAAAATGATTTAAGTTTATTTTTAGAAACATCGAAATTTTTTTTAAATACATTAACATTAAGCTCCATTAATTTTTGAAAATGGTCGAATAAACATTCTTTATTAAAGATCATTGGCCAGTTAGTTAAAATATCTTTTACAAGTGGGACATGATTTGTATTATTAAAAAATAATCGTTGTGTCGAGTAGCAGTCCAACATGTATTTTTGTACATTTTCCTTATCATAACTTTTAATGGGCTTTTGCTTAAACATCATGATTAAATATTTTTTTTTTGATAGAATATCTTCCACACTATGTTTGCTCAAAGTTTCTGGCTGCCAATTTACACAAGTTTTAGCCATTACGCTCATTAATTTGATATTTTTGTTAGGTACATCTGCAATTTCAAAGCATCCTTTCCGTTTTGTTTTAGAATTAAGGAAATTGTTACGGTTTCTCATCGTGGTAATAAGAGACACCGGACTGTGTGACAAAATATTTCCTTCTCCATCTCTTTCTACAAACGATTCAGGGTATTTGTTTGCAGCCATATGAGCAATATTTCTAAAAACGCTCATTGGAATAAGATGAGATATTCCACGGAGATCATCAACCACAATATTTGCAAAACGATTCATGAGCTTGCCGAGTTTTGTTTTTTTATGAAAAGCGTTATTAACCTCTGGAGACATTTTTTCCCACGGTATGAAAAAGTTTGCAAACGCATCACATGGTGCCTCCGGCCTAAGACTTGTATTGTAATTAGATTTTATGCCGCCACCAGAATTGTCTAAATTTTCTTTGGGATCACACACAAACTGAGTTTCAGAGAAATCATTTTCAGCTACTAAAACACAACTTTCGGGATCCTCATCAAGTATTGAAAAACATTCAGGACTCTCTTCAATTACTGGAAAACGTTCGAGACTTTGTACGTCCGCGTCAGAGTATTGTTGTTGAGAGAATACATTTGCTCGGTTGTCGGCGACTGTGACGATGTCGAAGAAATGTTGCGAGTTGAGCACTGATTCTGAATTTCGGGATGATTGCATGCAGCCTGAGTTGTCTGCGTCGAACTCCTTCCTGGGTGTCCATACTTCGGCTGTTTGTAAAATCATTAAAGTATTTTTTTCATCTAAAAATAGTTTTAGAGTTTCATCGTCTTCGATTTCAGTGCCGTCAATTTCTAACACCAGTTTGTTGCCATTAAGATTATAATCATTTGCTATAGTAAGAAAATATAATTACTCAAGAAACGTTGAACACTTAACATTTTACGTACCTTTTTGTATCATACACTCGATTGTAGGCTGGCACAGAAACGCTTTCTTCTTTATTCTATCTGCACTCCAGATTTTGACTAAGTATCTATCCATTTTATATTATATTAAATAAGCTTATTCTATACAATTCAAATTTTGCAAGTTTTGTGCATTCAAAGATTCCAAGCAATTAAATGTCAAAATCAGCTGTTCGTAAATGAACAATAGCTTATCCCAGTAAACGAAGTATTGAACATAATGGTAACGATAATAAAGATGATATAATGATAGAAAATGATTAACAGCAAAATTATTACATGCTTTTATATATGTTCTACAAAAGAGGAAAATGGTGAAAAATAGATCTTATTATTTAACCTTAATATATTTATGCACTCATGTGTTATAAGCTTATCATTATTTATGATAGCAAAGTTATTATTTTCAATGTGATACGACTCATATAAACTTATTGTACTATTGTACCACATTTTTTGTAATTTTCCATACAGAATAAAATTTTTATAAGAATTACTTATAAAGATTGAATTAATGACTAGAATGTTTAAATTTTTTTCTTCATCTATTGAATATAAGACAACGTCATTTTCTTTGTATATAGATCCAAGAAACGATATTTTTTTTGAAACATATTTAAAATTACTTGGGATTTTTATACAAAACATATCATTATTAAGTTCATATATGTAATCACATACAACAGTAGTCTTAAACCTATTTCCAAAAAGGCTTGCTTGCAAATATTGATGTCTTTTTGATAAAGTTAGCGTAATATTTTTAAAATTCTTGCATTTTTTTGCTATGCTTTTAAAATATTGATGTTTATGCTCAAAATGTAATGAAAATAAATTCTTTAAGGGCCCAAATTGCTTTATTAGATCTGAATAATGCTTTACATAATGATGTTTGGGTCTTAAATTTATATTGGGTAGGCATTCTTTTCTCAATTCAAAATAAAGACAAGTGTAAAAGTTTAGTAATTCTAATTGAGAATTGGTAATTTTTTGAGCACATATAAGACGACACATTTCTATCATCGTTAAAAAAAATAAAAACATTTCATCTTCATAATTAGAAACAACATCAACTAGCACGAGTGGCATCAAAAATAATATATGTCTTACTTCATCAGACTTTCCAGGTAGTTTTTTCATTTTTTGATTTAATAATGGAAATGATAAACGAAGCTTGAACTTTTTTCTTAAATATGCTAAAAACGAATTTATATAATCAAAAGTAAAATTGAAAGAAATTGTAAGGCTCTTAAGAATTTCAATTAAGTCATATGGAATAATTCCTTCAAATAAATCGTGAGCGATACATGGCGGCAATCCAGGATTACAAACATGAAAATGTTTAAGCGTATTTAAACAAGAATTTTTTCTTACTCCTTGATTGAAATTTTCTTCGGAAATTAATAAGTTATAATTGCTTTTATTTCGTAACTGCCGAATTTCTCCATCTTTTTCAGCCAAAAATTTTAGTTCAAAAAAGCAGTAACGACAAACATATTGAGAAAAGCTAAAGTTTTCATTAAATCCACCAATTTGATGTGCACCTAAATTGTCACCAATTACAGAAAAAATTGTTCCAAAAAATCTTCTTTCAACTTTATTTTCATCGTGAAAACTTAAACCTTCTGACTCCAATAACTTTAAATCGCTTAGCAAAGGTTGCAAAATAGTTTTGAACCCAAAAAGTTTAATATAATTTTCATTAAATAACATTATTAACTGAATATTTTGTATTATTGATCTATATTTTATATCAATATTACCTATTAAGAAATACAAACCAATAAGCTTATGCTTTTTTTTTGAAGAACCTAAAGGGTTACATAATTCAAAGGCATCTTGAAAAATTAGAAGCTCAATTTTTTTGTCACCGGATATAAAAAACTGTTGGTTCTTGTAAACTGAACCATCATTGTAATCGTAATATAAGTTGTCTTCAGATTTTTTTTTTTTACAAAATATCTCAAAATAATTTGTATCACTTAATAAACTTTTTAAGGTTTCTAGTAAAGGAATATAGTAATAAAAACATTCTTTGTGACAATTGTCTACGCCAAGAAAAATTTTTTTTGGTGGAATAAAGCAAGTGCTTGCCGTAAAGTTTTTATTTCTTTTATACTCAGAGAGATTATTTTTTAATTCGTTTGATAAACATGATTCCTGAAGTAAGCTAATGATTTCATTTTCCTTTTCAGGAATATTTAACTTTGTAAATATTTGCTTTATTTTAAGTAAATTTGTACATGTATTTGCTTCAAATATATTGGAAAGTTCTTGTAACAAATATTGTAAAGAAACTTCGGTCATATTATATTTGCATGTAAGTGTAGTTATTAAATTTTTAAAAGAATTTGATTTGCTTAAAGATACATTTTCTAATTCTACACAGGGGACTAACGACGGTGGGTCCAGTTCATTAATTGTTATGTTGGTATTGTTTATTGTTGGGGTGCGTATGTTAATACCAGTATTAATGTTTGCTGGGTTATTTGCCTTGTGCTGACGAAAAAAGTGCGAACGAAAAGAAGACTTATTTCTGAATGCTTTTGAACACTCTACAATAGGACAATTTACGTTTTTAGCATTAAAATCATGTTTTAAAACGTGGCGATATATATCGGTATGGCTGAATCCAAGATATTTGCACTGGCTTACAGAACAATTGAAAAAGTCATTCAATTTCTCTTCCTTATGCACATATAAGTGAGAGTTGTACACTTTTAAATACATGAATTTTTTTTTACATATATTGCACTGATACATATTAGTGACTTATTAAACTGCCCGAAATTATAAAGTACCTTAGAGTAATAAATATAAACAAAAACAGCAGCACAAAAAACAACCGTCCTGACGCGATTATAAGCAAACTCGAATGAGAAATACATGCACGACTGTTACAGTTGTTGAAAGTTAAACAATTGCTGAATTTTAATACAATTGATGTAGTAGTATAAATGTTGACTACTGATATTGTAGCAAAATCCAACATCTGATGTTTAATTTTACTGAAATTAATGTCAAATTTTAAACAATTTCAGATTGCTTCAAAAATGAATTTATATTGATTTTTTGTTGTAGCAAAATTCAACAACATGTGTTTAATTTTACTTAAATTTACGTTTGAATTGAAAAATTAAAGATTACTTGAAAAGTTGTAGTAAAATTGCACTTCTCTTCAATTTTCAACAAATTATTACTACTATAATAGCAGTAAACTTACACTTATTTTTTAGAGTGAAGACCGTGAGTCTAAATTGCTATACACCACTCCAGAGTTCGTAATAATAGGTATTCATAGTTGCAAGACAAGTTTTTGTCTGATTTCAACGGGAAAAAATGCTGCAGTTATTCTCAGATTTCTCAATACATACAAGAACACTTTACTAACACAATAGTTTATATGGCCTTCACTGGACAGGGAACTATTTATATTAAAACCAAGATTTAAGGCCTTATTGAAAGCTTTCAACTCGACATCATTAAGGAGGATTGAATAAAATCTAAGTAACAGAGGGGAGTTTTACAGATCGGCAAGACGTATGAGTTTTGGGGGTTCAAATTAAGTTTGTTTTCTTTAGCCCATTTTGTTATAATATTTAAATCTTCATTTATTCAAACACATAAATCTTCAATTATACCAATAGGTCTGGACAAATACAGCTGAAGATCATCAGCATACACATGCATTGTGACTTTAAAGGTGTCATTGATGAACATTGTAAAAAGTAATGGGCCAAGAACTGAGCCTTGGGGAACTCCATTGGACGTGTTTTTATATGTTGAGAAGTTGTTACCGACTATAACTTGCTGCGACGGTCTGCCTAAATAACTTTTTAAGAAACAAACTGAAGCGTCAGAAAATCCGAAGTAAGTTTTAAGTTTCTTGCACAATATATGGTGATTCACAGTGTCAAACGCTTTTGTAAAGTCTAGTAGGCAGAGTAAAGTCACGTGCCCTTTATCAAAAGGTATTCTTATATCATCCAAGATTTTGACAATAGCAGTAGAACAGCTGTGCCCAGGGCGACAGTGACCTAGTTTGTTAATGTGGTTGGAGATCTGCTGCGCCATTAGAGACTCGCACACCTTTGAGATTGAGGACAACATACTTATAGGTCAGCCGGATCGGTGGAATTTAATTTTTTTAGGAATTGTAATAATAGTCGCTACCTTCCATATTTCAGGGTAATATGAAGTTGTGAAGCTATGATCAATAATGTGCACTAGCAGGCTGATAACATAAGGCAGTATCATTTTAATAAACTTAATGGAGACCCCACCATCACCAGAAGCATTCGAATTGATTTTAGCTATGCAGCGTGCGACATCCAATTCACAAACAGCGTTAAAATTAAACTGAGTAGGAAAATTAAACTGAGTAGGAAAATCAGATAAAGATATGTTTAAATAAGTCGTCGCTTCAGCAGACTCATCAGAACTCGAGCTGGAAACGAAAAAGTCGTTCAGTAGATTGGGATCAAGTTTGCAAGACTCATTCCTTTTATTAGAAATTCCAATACCTTTTAAGTTATTCCATAGCTATTTTGACGATAAAGAGGGACTGAGTCTCGACAAGTAGTATGCTTTTTTAGACGACCTAACAACTGAGCTAGCTTCATTGATAGCAAGTTTGTATGCATCCCTATAAAAAACTATAAACAAAATAGATGAGTTACAAATAAATAAAAAATATAACTTTACAGCACATCTCCTTTAGGCAGACATCTCTCCAACGACGTTATCATTTGCATAATTATGCAATTCATCAATGTTGCTAATTTTTATTTTTTCACCCTCTCTGTGTAGTCTGATGTATATTGAGCCACGCAAGGAAAAGGCGTGGAAGATTTTATTGCTGCGCTTGCAAGCGATTGAAGCTTGTAGAATTTTACGCTCCTTGACCGTAAGACTTTAATGTATAAACTAGTATTCCCCGGCAGACCGCCGTTGTTCTGCCTCAGACCGCCTTACTGCCATATACGAAAATGTCAAGAAATGCCAAATATATTCACCATTTTCAGAATAACTGCCGAAAGTAACCATATGAACTAAATAACCAAATTTTAGTCTAATACGATCAAAACCATGCGAAACATAGCATTTTTGTCGTTTTGTAAGCGGTAAAAAGGGGTGCGGCAAAATTATTTCCTTTAAACAATCTCGTAATCGAAACGAGTCGACAGCCAAAGTTTCAGCTTAATTTAGCTTAAACCTGGCGCACTTTGCTGACCCCCCGAAAAGTAAGTTTAAATAAAGTGAGACAAGCCCATTTTTAGTGCACTTGCCGAGAGTAACCATATGAACTAAATTACAAAATTTTTGTCCAATTCGACCCAAACCATTGAAATAAAACATTTTCAATGGTTTGTGGGCGGTAAAAGGGGGGCATGGAAACCAATTTTTAGTACAGTTGCTGATAGTAACTATAAAAACTAAGCCACAATTTTAGCTCAATCGACCCAGTCAATTTTAATGATTTTTCAAAAAGTGGGTGTGGCTATATAGCGATAATGCCCATTTTTAGTACAGTTGTCGAAAGTAACCATACAAACTTAAGTATCAAATGTTAGTCTTATACGGCCAAAACTGCTTGAAATCTAGCATTTTCACTAATTTGTGGACGGAAAAAGGGGGCGTGGAAAATTTTTTTCGTACAGTTAGTGTCAGTAACCACTCAAACAAAATTACCAAATTTAAGTCTTATATGACCAAAATCGTCTGAAATAAAGCATTTTCATTGATTTGTGTGCGGTAAAAAGGGGCGTGGGAACCAATTTTTAGTACAATTGTCGACACTAACCGTACAAACTAAATTACAAAATTTTAGCCTTATACGACCCAAACTGACTGAGAGGGGTGTGGCAACTTTTTTTCCTCAACCATCTCCTACCTGAAACAAATCGACTGCCAAAATTTCAGGACAATCGGTTCAGTACTTTTGGTGTCTATAGGCATCACACAGACAGACACACATCGTTTTGCTTTTTATATTTATAGATATTGATTTGTGTGAGGTAAAAGTGGGTGTGAAAACATTTATTTATAGTAACCGCCTCTTGCAGTACCTACACAGCAAGTTTCACTATAAAAATGTGTAGAACTTCGGCATTGCCATTGTTTTGAAAAAGTGGGAGTATTTATATTGAGACCACGCCCATTTTTTGTACAGCTTCCGACAGTAATCATCTGGACAAAATTACCAAATCTTTGTTTTTTACTATCGAAATCTTCTGATATATATCCTTTTTTTGGTTTGTGATCGATAGCGCAAATTTAGCTTATATGGGAGGTACCACGTCCCCTTTTCCAATCGTTACCAAACCTCACACTCCCAAGATGTGGCTTCAGTCTCCCTGAAAATTTCATAAAGATCGGTTCAGCGGTTTTGGGGTCTATACGTGATATAGTCACATACCCACATACCCACATACATACATCTATTTTTATATATATGTATAAATTCATTATTGTCAGAGTCGAGATCAGCATTTCGAAGGTTAACCGCTTGTTTCGCACGCCTGCGATATTCCCAAAAGCTTTGAGAGCACTGTTTCGGTCGTAGGTGTTGTAAAATTTAACTATCGCCAGAGGGTTCTGGATATCAGACTTAGCCTTTACGCAAAAGATATCTTTTATCTGAGGTAAATGAAAATCGATGGATCGGCATACAAGGTTGAATACGCTCTTAAGAGTTTTTAAGAAGACGGTGGTCCAAATAAAAAAGCGACTGAGCTGTGTTCTATAGGACTTTTGGTGCTGTTATTGTTATTGTTGTTAATGCTGCTTCTGATGTTGTCTAGAAGAACAGGAAGCTCGTCACGGCGAGTGGTAAGAGCACCCAATTCGTGCTCAAGCGTGAGTATCCTACTTTCGTACTCTGTATATTTGGCGTTGATGACTACAACTTCTCTCTTCATCGTCAAAAGAATAAAAATTTAACTTCGGCCCACTCAAAAAAAAAAAAGTCTTTTCACTGTAAAAAAACTGTTACAAGCGCAAAAGAATGCGTTGTTGAATTGCTACAAGAGTAAAAGTATTTGCGCCAACTAAATTAAAGTTGTTTAGTTGTAATTCAAGTTGTTAGTTAGATGTTGTAAATATATACGGTTGCCAATATTCGAAGCGCCCATCTGGCAACAACTTTCCGCAGTGATGCCAAATCGACTAATGACATACCGCGTTTGAAGCGTCATTCCAAGCAAAAGTTTACAATGGAACAGTACACGCCACGCGAACGCTCTAAAATTGTTGAAATTTACATTCAACAAAACAAGTCAATAGTGAAAACTCAACGTGCTTTCAAAAAAATAAATAAAGTGAAAAGTGCGCCTTCCAAGAAAACAATTTATCGTTTGTATGAAAGATTTACAACTGGTAATACTCTTGGTAACCCAAAGAGGCCAAATAAAAAGAGACCAAGGCGATCGGATGAGAATATTGCAGCCGTACGAGCCAGTATTGAGCAGTCACCAACAACATCCCAAAATCGCCGTTCTCAGCAGCTCGGCATTCCCCGATCCACTTTACAACGCATTTTACGTGTTGATTTGAATTTGTTTCCGTACAAAATTCAATTGGTAAACAAATTGTTGCCTACCGATAAGCCACGTCGATTGGAATGGGCCCAAAGAGTCATCGAAATGGCTGAAGAAGACGAGCAATTTTGGCATAAAATTATCATGAGCGATGAAGCTCATTTTTAGTTCAACGGAACGGTAAACAAACAAAATTGCCGTATTTATGCCACTGAAAATCCACAAGAGATTCAAGAGGTACCTCTTCACGATGCAAAAGTCACTGTTTGGTGCGGCGTTTGTGCTAAAATGCTCATTGGGCCGTTCTTTTTCGAAGATGATAATGGCCACAGAGTTACTGTCAATCAGGAGCGTTATCGCGATATGATAAACAATTTTTTCATGCCAATCGTTCGTCGAAAGCGTATCAGGCACTACTGGTTTCAACAAGACGGCGCGCCACCACACACAAGCCGCACTACAATCGATTTTTTGAAGCAATTGTTCCCTGGCCGTTTGATGTCAAAAAATGGTGATTTCGATTGGCCGCCAAGATCACCAGATTTAACGCCTCCAGACTTCTTTTTGTGGGGTTATTTGAAATCAAAGGTTTACGTCAACAAGCCAAAGACCCTAGAAGAGCTGAAAACCAACATCCGACAAGAAATAACCGCCATTCCCATCGAAATGTTGAAGAAAACCATGGAAAATGCTGCAAAACGGGCACAATATGTCGTAGAGGCCAATGGCGACCATTTACGAGATATCATATTCAAGAAATAATGTAAGCAAATCTACTTGAACCCAATTAAATGATATTCATGACGAACAGACAAAAAATTGTGATTTCTTTGATTTATTTAAAAATAAAATGGAATATTGGCGCTTCGAATATTGGCAACTAGTTGTTGTGCCAACAGTTTTTGCTCTTGAAATGTAAATAATTGACATTGCAGCACTGACAAATTTAAATCTTTAAAAGTAATTCAAGTGCGACACTGTTGAACCAACAAATGGAAAGTTGTTGTGTTCAATATGCGAGACTGTAGCAGAAACATTTCTCTTTCTGCTTACTTGGCTCAGTTGAAATTCATCGATTTTGATAGTCACCGCCAGGGTTGCCAACTCAGTTTATAGTTTTCTCCGCAGTGGTTCTCAAAAATCCCCGATTTTTCATCAAATTCACCTAAAAAAAAAAAATAATGCACTATAAATTTAAAAACAAAATAACTTTAAGAAAGGAAAATTTTTTCGGGTCGCAACTTCAATCTTTGTAGCTACATTTTGTCGATGGCCCGATTCCAAAGTATGTTAAGGGTGATTTTAGGAAAAAACAATTTTCAAAATCTTATATATTTATATTTGATTATTGACTATTCACAAATATGTCAAAAAAATTGAGAAATCTATACTGCTTATAATAAAGATTCTCTGGCTCTTAAGACCCGGTGCGGCAGAGTACGAGTATCTTTAACTAACCAGAGTAACTTTAAACACGTTTTTCTCGAAACATACTTTTTCAAAACAGGCCGCACTTCTGCAAACAAACTAATCGACCGATTTTATTTTTTTTTAATCAGTTTATATTGTTATTCTACACACCTTTTACCAAAAAAAGGATCTTTGGAAAATTTTTCTAGCTTTGACACGCAACAATATGGTAAAAAAATATCGTAAATTTTACTTCTTTTCCACACTTCATAATTTTCTTTATTTTAAATATTATTATTTTTATTCCATTTTGGTAAAAGATATGCATTTAAGGCTTTGTTTTTTTATTTAAGTTTTTTTCAGACGATCTGGAGCCGAGCACTGGTGTGTCCCGTTTTTCACTTATTTTTAAAAGCACTTACTCCAGCGCAATCTTTATATTTAAAAAATAAATGTTAAAAAAATTTTACTTATTCTGATGATGTTAAATTAACATGCAAATTAAATTTTTTGTATGTATTATATACTTTTTTAGAAAACTTCCTCTAAAATACGCCTTCATTTTAGCTGCTTTTGCCTAAAACCTCTCTTAAGCCAACTTCGATCATTTATGATGTTATCGAGATGCAAATCGAAGTGTCAAATTTTTTTTCAACTGCGCAATAATTTCCAAGGTTATAAAAGAAAATGCATTAAAAATTAAACAAAAATGTATTATTAAAAAATTAATTTGGCAACAAGGATTTTTTTTTGCTAATGTTAATTTAATTTTTCTAATGTTGTAAGAACAAAATTGTATCAGAAAGAAAACTCATTAAAATCATTAAAAATGAAATTAATTATTAAATTCCACGCATATTTGAGCCCATTCCCCGATTCCCCGATTGAAATTAAATTCCCCACAAATAGGGGAATTCCCCACCAGTTGGAATACCTGGTCACCACATTAAATGAAATAGTTGATTATACCGTTTGGTTATTAACTTTAATAAAGTGTTAAATAAAAAAGTGGTAGCAAGAAATATTCATAATCTGTTACATGAAAGCCTACAAGTGCTTTGAGTGTAAAAAGTAAGCAATTCCTTATAAGCGCTTACGCTTATTACTATAAGCATTATAATGGTGTTCCCATAAAGTTCATATAACTCATACTCCCTCATATAATTAGCTCTATTACACATATAATTAATTCATGTTTTATGTCGTCATCATTTCCAAACTTGTGGAAAACTGCAATTGTTCTACCTGTTGCAAAAAAACATAACCCTTCTGGTCCGAATGCCTTTAGGCCAATAAGGATTTTACCGCGACTGTCAATAGTATGTGAGCAGCTCATGGCTCAGCAAATCAATAAACACTTACTTGAAAAAAAACTATTATCCCTTTTGCAATCTGGTTTTCGAGCTGGGCATGGGTGTTCTTCTGCAGTTGTAAAAGTTCTTGATGACATACGACCAGAATATGACGCTGGGTCTATGACTTTGCTCTGCCTTCTCGACTTCTCTAAGGCTTTTGATAAAGTTAATCATCAATACTTGTGTCATAAGTTTAAGACTTTGTTTGGGTTTTGTGATAGTGCCGTCAATCTGATGTCTAATTATTTGCTAAATAGGACTCAAAAAGTCAATGTTGGTCAATTGTCTTCTCAGTATAAACCAGTCTTAAGTGGTGTTCCTCAAGGATCCATACTAGGTCCTCTTTTGTTTTCATTGTTTATAAATGATTTTTTCTGTGTGTGCAAACATGCATCTGTTCATGCTTATGCAGATGATGTACAGCTGTATTTGTCACGTCAAACTTCGCTTCTTGAAGATCTTTGCTGTAGATTGAATGAAGATCTTAGCAGTATTAATAATTGGGCCAGTGGCAATGGTATTCAACTAAATGCATTAAAGTCGTATGTTCTTCCTATTTGTAAGAATAAAAATTGTTTAAATGATGTCCCGGATTTGTTTATTGGAACAAATAAGCTTACTGTTGTGTCAAAAATTGAAAATCTTGGTTTCCATATTAATTCGTCTCTATCATGTGTTGATCATGTAAACAGTGCAGTCAAAAAAGTTTATTATGTCCTTCGTAATTTGAGAATGTCAGCTTATGTATCTCCTGTTGATATAAAACGAAAGTTGGTGATCCAACTGATCTTACCAGTTATAATGTATGCTGATATAGTATACAGTAAACTTGACTCATCCTCCCAATTAAAACTTCAAATTGCTTTTAATTATGCCACACGCTATGTATACGACTTGCGAAAATTTGACCATTTATCTAGTTACAGAAATGCAATACTCGGATGTGATTTAACTGCATACTTGAATGCAAGAAACTGTATATATTTGCATAAACTTATTCACGAGAAAACACCGCTTTATCTTTATTCAAAACTTCAGTTCTGTCTGTCTAGAAGAAGTCATATTTTAATTGTACCTAGGCATAACTCGCTGAACTCATCTCATTTGTTTTTTGTTAACGCCATTAAAATATGGAATGCACTGCCTCGAAGGATAAGATAAATTACTAGGAGAGGAATTTTTGGGCAATATTTTATCTTTTTGTTCAACTCAAACAACTTAAATTTTTAATTTATTCTCTCTTCTCAGCTCCCTACTATATCTTGTAAATTTATAATTCTTTATATTTTTGTTTTTTCATTTACTACTCAACCACCACTGTATTAAAAGAAAACTTTTTACTCTCTTTGAACAAATTTTTGGCTTACATTTTAAGTTACCTTTACCTTAAATTAATTAAGTAAACAAAATTAAATTCAATCCAAATATTCTCAATTAAGCCTAGTTGTTATTCAATTTTATATTATTTTGTACTATAAGAGAACATAGTTCTAAGTGTACTTTATAATAAATATAGCTTTAATAATAAAAATAAAAAAAAAATAAATAAAAAAATTATACATAAGCATTATTTATAAGTAGTGTCCGACCGAATATTCAGTTTCGGCCCTTTTTTGTCAGTTTCGGCCATTTTAAAGCCGAATAACCGAAACTAGCCGAAACTTTGGGTAAAAAATTTTTGCATCAGTCATTTAATAAAAAAATATAAGTTCAATAAAAATTTTTACAACGCATTGTACAAAACAAAAATTATGAATTCGTCAGTAATTTGTTTTATCGTGTTTACGCAAAACATTTTTGTTAATTCTGTAGATTTTCTATGATTTGAATACAAAGTCTAAATGTTTGATAGTTTAAATCGTTTCTTAAGCTTTAGATCAGGTTAGAACAATTAATTGCTTAAACAAATTTTTTCCAAAGAAACAACAAAACATTTTCAATATGAAAAGGAAAAAATCACTCGCTGATTTTATTGCAATTTCGGCCCTGCTACAGACTTCATCAGAACTCTTTGTGATGCCGGCGGGAATCGAACCCGCGCCGTGCTTGCTTCGTGTAAGCGCATCTTAACGCACTACACCACAAGGGTGATGAGATTTCAGTGTCCATTTCTCAGTTTTTCACACTGTTTTTGTTATTTTTTTATTTTTGCTTTACTTAAGTTTATGCCTTTGTTATTCTCATCGCCTCTGTTGTGTAGGCAAGTACGGCCCGGGTTCGATTCCCGCCTGCATCACAAAGATTTCTGATTAAGCTTGTAGCAGGGCCAAAATTGCAATAAAATCAACTAGTGATGTTTTTATTTCATATTAATAATGATGTTGTTTCTTTGGAAAAAATTCGTCAGAGCGATTAATTGTTCAAACCTGACCAAAAGCTCAATAAACGATTTTAAACTATCACGCAACTGGCATTTGTATTTAAAATCAAGAATGATTTAAACAATCAAACATTTAGAATTTATACTTAAATCATAGAAAATCAACATAAAAAATAACAAGGTCATATAGAAAACTTTAATCAAATGGTAGAGCCAGACCAAAAATACACTGAAACAGCCTGATGATTTGTCAGCAAATCTAAAACAACTTCAGTAACCATGCTTTATTAGTGGTGAATTCCAACAGACTGTCGGACTTCATATAATAACATAAGCATTAACTGAAGTAAAGCAATTAAATACAACAAGAAGAAAAGGGAGAAAAACTGAGAAATTGACACTGAAATCTCATCGCTTCTGGGGTGTAGAATTTGTATTTAAATCATAGAAAATCAACATAATAAAAAATAAAAAGCAAATACTAAATGTTTGATAGTGTAGATCATTCTTGATTTTAAATACTATTTCTAGTTGTTTGATAGTTTAAAATCGTTTATTGAGCTTTAGGTCAGGTTAGAACAATTAATTGTTCTTACGAATTTTTTCCAAAGAAACAACATCATTACTAATATGAAAATAAAAACATCACTAGTTGATTTTATTGCACTTTCGGCCCTGCTACAGGCTTCACCAGAAATCTTTGGGATGCCGGCGGGAATCGAACCCGGGCCATGCTTCCTTACTTTAATATTAGTCTAAGAGGCACTGAAGCCAAAAATTGATAATTAAACTTCCGAACGAATTCTGTATGTGTTAAAAAAGAAAAAAAGTATTTATATTTTTTAATACTAAACCTTTAAAAAAAAAGCAAAAGTACTTTGTTTTGTAGGTATATAAAAATGCGCATTGTAGATGCTAGGGCATCCAATCCCGGCATCCTGAACTTTTTTTAGTCCCGACAGTCCCGGGTTTGCAAGGCCTAAAACCCCGGGATTTTCGGGATACTGCACTACCACTGCACTACTTCGCTTTTAGATAGCTAGTGCATAAAAAAATTGCAACGCTTTGATCCAACGCACAAATATTAATTGATTGATGATATTTAGCGTTCAACAAAACTTTAATTGGACGTTTGGGTTGCTGTTGTACAACACTTTTGTTTGACGTTTTAGTTGGCTGTTGTTGAACACTCCGATTTGACGTTTGAGTTTTGATACTTCTTAAGAAATACTGAAATGTGATTTTAATAATACAAAAAAAAAAAAAATCTTTTTTACTAGCTGTACAAAATATGATGTGATACTACCTTAGATATACCAAAATGTGACCTTAAAAATTAAAAAAAATAACTTCCTTAAACTAGCTGTGACACAAAGCTGTGATTACAAAATTCTCACATAGAAATTATTATACTATTAAATTTTATGAAGATATACAAAAAGTTCAATAATGCTACGACCTAAGAAAAATCTGAATATGATTTTAAAAAATTTTAAAAGAAAAACCCTCTTCAACTAACTACACAAAATAACACAATGTTTTAAACGCATGATACTTCCTTAGAAATACTGAAATGTGATATTAATAATGCTAAAATAAAAATTTTTTGACTAGCTGTACAAAATATGACGTGAAAAATATAAAAATATAAACCTTTCTTGAACTAACTGAACAAAATATTACAAAATACTAACTTAGAAAAACTAAAATGATACCTAAAAAAATTAAAAAAAACTTCTTCAAGTTATTATCTAATATAATTTTTTTTTTTTTTGATCTGGTTTAATCAGGAGTGGTATATTTTTTCAATTATAAAATTTACAAGTGTTTCCTCTAAAAATACAAAATGGAATTTCAGAATTCGACTTTTTCTTCCAGTTATTGTTTAATTTGCTCCCTTATATTTTTCTATGTAAATTACAACTGTTTTGTAACCCTTGTCTGCATTAGTAATAATGATTTCGATTTTGTGCTCTCTTATAAATTTTCGAGTGCTTTTGAATGTGTTGGCGATCGACGCAGTATTTTTAAGTGAACTTTCATTTTATTATTTATATTTTTTATTCTCAAAAACACCCTGTGTTTACTTAACTTGAAATCTTATAATTGAAATTATCTTTATGAAACTTGAATTGTCAAAATGATTCGCCATTTTAGCTGTAGAAGGTTCCGGCACTTTTTTACTGGCAATCATTAGAAACACACAAAACGTAAGTTATCTCTCTATATTTGTACAATCCTTATTGTCAAACATGTGAATTAATTAAGGAAATAAAACAAACAAACAATCTCTTACACGAGTAGAATTGTTCTTATTTCAACCAGTCTAACGATTGTCGGAAAGTCACAATCTTTTATTTTGTTTTCTTGAGACGAAAACGTGTCCACAGAAGTACCACCTGTGACCACGCTTACGTGATCGTAAGCAACGGCAGCTGCGGGTGGACCAATAGAAACCAGCACATACTAAAGTGGTACAAGTGGAAGAAGCTTGCAAGCAGCAAATAGCGTGGCGGCAGAGTAATTGAACTGACTTAAACTTTGGCATAGCGGTGAGTACCTATTTGATTTGGTTACGGGGTTGAGAAGGTATTAGGGTTGAATGTTAGGTTAGGTTCATGCCTCCAAAATTACGATCAGCGACAAAAATAGCCGGCGAAAACATATCAGATAGAGAAGATGATAACGATTTGGATGACACTGTATGTGAGCAACAGACTCCAACACCTGGTATGATATCGTCGCTTGAACATAAATTAAATCAAATAATGCAACAAATGGCAACTATGCAGGCTGAAATAAGCAGAGTTAGTCAGCTGCAAACTACAACCTCGGCAGCCACATCGGTTCCCATAATTCATGGAGTGGCAAATGCAGTGAATATTGAAGGAAACGCTACTGGCGGTGCTGAAGCATCAATGGCGACAGCGTTTGAGAATCTCAATGGAACTTTATCAGCGGTCAGGGCAGTGCCCGGGCGAAAATTACATGATCTTCCTGATTTTGATGGTCGCCATGAAGACTGGCCAATGTTCAGAGAATCATTTTTAGCGACGACGCAAGAGTATCATTACACTGATCAACAAAATATGATGCGACTACAGAAGGCAGTGAAAGGAAAGGCTAGAGAGGTGGTTGAAAGTTTACTGATACATTGCAGAAACGTGAATAAGGTAATGGAAACTCTTCAGAATAGGTTCGGACGACCAGAGCAGCTGGTGAACAGCCAAATAAGCAGAATCAGGGCATTTCCGGCGATTCATGATAATCAAATAGAGAAGTTGTTACCTTTTGCAACTAAGATAGAAAATCTTGCATCCTTTCTCGAAGCAGCGGATTGTGAGTATCATTTGTCTAATCCTACATTGATGGAGGAGTTAATTTTTAAACTTCCAGTGGAGAGAAGACTACACTGGGCACGATATTCAGTGAAAATAAAACCTAGAGCGACGGTTCGTCATTTTAGCAACTGGCTACAAGAACTTGCAGAGATAATGAATGCAGCTGGAATTAGAACCGATAGCCAACTGAAACGCATAACAGGTCGAAGCGACCGCGGCCGATTTTTCTTAGCCAAGGAAGTGGACAACAGCGTGCAGCACTATGACTGCAAAATATGCAAGGTAATGCACGGCGTCGAGAAATGCAACCAGTTTATAAACACGCATGTTAAGGGTAGATGGCGACTGGTAAGGCAGCATAGGTTTTGCTTTAATTGCTTGAATGGTGGACATCGTTCAGATAGATGCACAGTGAGCTTTGTTTGTGACGTCAGCGATTGCAGCAAAAATACCATCCACTTTTACATGATCATTCAAATGAGAAAGAATGTGCAAGTGCCACGCAGCAGTCGTTTTCAGGCACTGTTATGGATCCAGGGACAAGCAAACATCTTTTCAAAATCTTGCCTGTGAAATTATATGCAAATGAAAAAGTCATCGATAGTTATGCGTTCATCGATGAGGGATCTGCGTTAACAATAATGAATAGAGATCTAGCGGAGCGTCTCGAGTTGAAAGGTCCAAGTAATGACCTGACACTGCAATGGTTTGGTAATAACACTATCACGGAGCAGTCGAGTAAAGTCGATTTGGAGATATCCGGTATAGGGCCACGCTGCAAGCAATTCGCACTGAAAAATGTAAGAACAGTAAATGATCTACGTCTGCCAACACAAACGTTGGATATTAATGCTCTACATACCAAATATCGTTATTTGAAAGGCCTTCCAATACAAGGTTTAAAAAATGCTAAGCCTGAGTTGTTGATCGGATTGGACCATGCCCATTAAGGAGTGAGCAAGAAGGTCATGGCAAACAGCTGGAAAGGACCTGCTGCCATTTTGACGAGCTTAGGCTGGATTGTCTATGGTCCAAATGGTGCTAAAAATGAAAGCGTAGCTAAGAGGTCATTTTTTATTCAAGAAGATAGCGTTAATGATATTGACACTCTGGTAAGAAATGCCAGATAATCTTGAGGTTCTTATATTATCGACGATAATCTTGAGGTTCGCGGTGAAAGAGAATTGCAGAAACCACCTGAAATTGAACGAGCAAAGAAAATTCAGATGGAGACCACAGTCCGCGGTGTAGAACGGCTTGACACAGGGCTTCTCTGGAAGTCTGACGAAATTATGCTGCCGGATAGTAGAGATATGGCTATCAAAAGATTTTCGGCGCTGGAAAATAAATTTTATCGTGATAAAGAATACTATCACGAATATAAAGCAATCATCGAGAAATTTGGAGAGAAAGGGTACGCTAGGAAACTAAATGCAAGCGAAGCTAGTATAAGAAGCGACAGGACGTGGTATTTACTACACTTTGGAGTTAGTAGTTCTAGTAAGCCGGGAAAATTGCGCGTCGTCTTTGACGCTGCAGCGGAGGTTCAGGGCGTGTCACTAAATTCAATGCTGCTTAGTGGACCAGACCAGAACGAGCCATTGATAACTGTTTTGATGAAGTTTAGACAAAAACGCTTTGGAGTATGTGGAGACATTGTGGAAATGTTCCACCAAATATCCATTCGCAAGGAGGACCAAGACTCGCAGCGTTTCTTGTGGAGGCCGGAAAGAAATGGGCAGCTCGAGTAATATGTAATGGTTGCCATGACATTTGGAGCAACTTGCTCGCCGTCTTCCGCACAGTTTGTGAAAAATCTCAATGCGAACGGGTTCCGTAATAAGTACCCAGATGCAGTCGACGCGATTGTGAACAATCATTATGTCGATGATTTTGTACATTGCTTCGACGACGAACACGAGGCTGCACGTATAACAGAATCCGCAGAGATTGTGCGGATACACAAAAAAGGTGGGTTTGATTTGCGGAAAATTATTTCGAATTCAAAATATGTTAACGAGAATTTTCAGAAAGGTACGGCTGAAGCAGGCAATGCTAATTTGAATTTTAATAATAATTTATTGAATGTGTCGAAAGTATTAGGTTTGTGCTGGCACATAGAAAACGACTCACTTAAATTTGTTCCATCGTTTGGAAAGATAAAGCCGGAATTACTTAATGGAGGCCGAATACCTACCAAGCGAAAAGTCCTCAGCGCAACAATGTCAGTATTTGACCCGTTTGGTTTAGCAGCAGAATATACAATCATGGCAAAATTGCTACTGCAATCTATTTGGCGCAAAAAGCTAGATTGGGGTACAACAATAAAGGATGATGATGCTGAGAAGTGGAGAAACTGGCTACAGATGTTAAGAGACATTGATAAAGTTGTTGTGCCTAGATGTTATGGTATCGGTTTTATGCAGGCGACAGTAGAGCTTCACGTATTTGGCGACGCGAGCGAATCTGCATATGCAGCAGCGGCGTATTGGAGAATAATCGATTTTAGTGGAATTCGCTTGGTGTTTGTGCTTGGAAAGTCTAAGGTTTCGCCGATTAAGTTGATGTCAGTTCCACGGCTGAAATTACAATCTGCAGCTTTAGCAGCTCGCCTACGAAAAGTTGTAATGGATAGCCACGATAAAAGACCAACGAAAGTTTTAATGTGGACTGACTCCAGGATGGTACTTTCGTGGATATGCTCTGACCATCGACGTTACAAGCCATACGTAGGCCACCGGGTTGGTGAGATTTTGGATAATTCCAGAGTAGAAGATTGGCGATGGTTATCGAGCGCTCTCAATCCAGCAGATTTTGCAACGCGAGAGAAGTCAAGTAAGCGAGAATCATTTTGGGTGCGTGGACCTCTTTTCCTGTTAGAAGATGAAAGCAATTGGCCAGCGATAAAAATATCATGCGAAACAAAAGAAGAACTTCGTCAAAAGTTTGTGATGGTTGCATTGGAAGCTGAAAATAATTTTTTCGAAAGATTTTCTTGTTATATGCGTTTGAAGAGGGTACTAGCTTGGATTTTACGATTTCGTAATAATTGTTTGAAAAGAGCGGGCGCGCATTCAAATAAAGAGCTGAGTCTGAAGGAATTGGAAACAGCGGAAAATATAATTTGTCGAAGTGCCCAGATCACTGAATTCTCTGATGAGCACAATATTCTTTCCTCAGGCGGAAAAATTGATAAAAACAGTAAGCTGTTGAGCTATTCGCCTTATGTTGATATAAATGGAGTGATGCGGGTTGGAGGACGAATAGATCGTGCAGCTGCGGTACAATTTTACACACGCAGGCCAATCATTTTGCCGAGAGGTCATCGAGTCACAAAGTTGCTTGTGGAATTTTATCACCGTATATGGAAACATCAAAATGAGAATACAATTGTCGCTGAAATTCGACGCAAATACTGGGTTCCGCATATAAGAGTAGAAGTCAAGCGAGCGGCGAGAAATTGCCAGGTGTGCAAAAACAATAGGGAAGCACCTGAGGCGCCACTTATGGGGCAGCTACCCGAAGACCGGCTGACGCCGTTTGTAAGGCCTTTTTCGTATGTCGGCATCGATACATGGGTCCATTTATGGTAGCAATTGGTCGTCGAAGTGAGAAGCGGTGGATAGTTTTATTCACGTGTTTGACGATTCAGGCCGTCCATTTGGAAATCGCGCGAGACCTCACAACTGACACATGCTTGATGTGTATCCGCAATTTTATGAACAGGCGTCGCACCCTAACGAGAATTCGATCGGACAATGGTACCAATTTTGTAGGAGCGGATAGAGAACTGAAAAGGCAGCTCGGTGAGTTCGATCATGGTAAAATCAGGAACGCTCTAGCTACCAAAAATATCGAATGGCTGTTTAATTGTCCACTAAACCCTCATGCGGGAGGATGATGGGAACGCCTGGTTAGAAGCGTGAAAAGAGCCATCGGACATTCGTTGCACAGTCAAAGCCTTCAGGAACATTGTTTGTATAGCCTCATGTGTGAAGCGGAGAATATGGTGAACTCGCGTCCACTTACACACATACCTATAGATACACCCACTTCCCAACCTCTCACCCCTAATCACTTTCTTATAGGTACACCCAATACCGAACAAACGCCACATCATGAAGAAGAAAAGATGCGTGTGACGACTAAGCAATGGCCAAAGGTACAGCAACTCCAGTACTGCCTTTGGAAAAAATGGTTGTCCGAATATTTACCCGAGCTGTGCCGAAGGACAAAGTGGTGCCGTCCAGTGAAGCCACTTGAGAAAGGCGACGTGGTACTTATTTGCGACAGTAGCATTCATCGCTCGAATTGGCCAATGGCACGCGTAGAGAAGGTGTTTCCTGGAAAAGATCAGCAGGTTCGTTCAGCTGAGGTAAGATGCAGTGGCGGCGTTCTAAGAAGACCAGCATGCATGTTGGCGAAATTGGATCTGATGGGTGAATCTTAGCGGCTTTGGATTCACGGAGGCCGGGATGTTGGCGATCGACGCAGTATTTTTATGTGAACTTTAATTTTATTATTTATATTTTTTATTCTCAAAAACACCCTGTGTTTACTTAACATGAAATCTTATAATTGAAATTATCTTTATGAAACTTGAATTGTCAAAATGATTCGCCGTTTTAACTGTAGAAATTTCTGGCACTTTTTTACTGGCAATCATTAGAAACACACAAAACGTAAGTAATCTCTCTATATTTATACAATCCTCATTGTTAAACATGTGAATTAATTTAGGAAATAAAACAAACAAACAATCTCTTACACGAGTAGAATTGTTCTTATTTCAACCAGTCTAATGATTGTCGGAAAGTCACAGAATGTTTTAAGTATGAATATGGATTAAGTTTGGATTTCTATTAAAAAAATATATATAGCAATTTTTTTGCTAAAACGCAGAAATTAAGAGAAAGAGTTATTAACGGTCCCTGCTTTTAATACAGCTAAATGTCATTATTTAAAAATGTTGGCGTTTTGGGATCCCGGGATCATGAATTTCAAATCCAGAAATTCCGGGGCTCACTAAAACTTTTCGGGATTGAAAGCCCTAGTATATACAATGTATTATACATATCGCCCATTTCTGACTGAGGTGACCCATCAGTCACACTGACCATCTCCGATATGTCTCAAAATTTGTTTTAGGATGGTTTTTTATTAATTTTTTGGATGTTTTTTTTATTTCTGTTTTTTTAAAAATAAAGAAAACAAATTGGATGGAAATTTAATGATTTATTTTCATCGCTTTTTATGTAGGGTAAAAAAGATTAAATTAGGATATATGTATGTATACACGTTAAATTTTTGTCTTTTAAGTTGAAAAACATTCACACTTTTTTACTAACACATTCACACATTAAGAACCCACCATCTTGCTTACCATTTTCCTTTCATGGTAACTTGATGGTCAAATTTTGAACAACGAAACACAGTTTTTGTGTATAAATTTTTCGAGATGGGAAATTTTACTAAAAATAGTATAAAAATAAAATCCTATAATATGAAGAACGACTGTTTTGGATTTTAGATGAAATTATTAATTTCTTGTACTACTTTTGGTGAGGCGAGCATAGTTGTTTCAGATTTTCAGAGCATTTTGGTGTTGGAAGTAGTAAGTTGTTGGGTTTAATTGAGGGCTTAAAAAATCCCAAGGAAAATATCTTAAACATATATTATAATTATATATAATTTTTGTGCTCAAATTGAATTTAAATGTCATTTGAATGTATTCCAGAAGTATTTTATAAAAATGCCTCCTGAAATAACTTCTTTATAAAGCTAAGAACAAGCAGAGTTTGACCTATAGAATGACCTCTGGAATGTAATGTCGTGGGCGATTCGAAACGAGGATTCAACCGTGGCATATCGATATTGCTCAGATCAAGATTATAAACTTGCAAAAACAACATATCAGTATAAAAACGAAAAAATAAACGTAGCATCCATCAAAAGAACGCAACAATATCATTCCTTCATTCCAATCAACGAAACAGAAATTAGTTTTAAAAAATTCTCAACTTCTAAACAATTTTTCACTTATAAAATAAAACATTAAATTTTTATCCAATTTGTTTTCTTTATTTTTAACAAAACAGAAATGAAAAAAAAAGTCAATAACTACTTAAATTTGTTCAAAATTAGGTGATCGCTTACAAAAGCTTGTGTTTTTGTGTGTACGTTTTTTAGATTTTGCAAAACACAAGTTTATAATAGAAAACAATATGTATGGCGGGAAAAGCGGGCGAAATAGACTACTTGCTGAGCATGTATGCTGTAAAGCTTTGATAGCTAGTTGAATTTGTATTGAAAATTCCTTAACACTGCACGTTTTACGCCATAACTTCTGAACCCTTCAAGAACACACCTTAATTTTATATCGCTGGAAAGGTATTGAAACGCACAAAAAAAAATAATAGCGTCTGCTGTTGGCATGGCATTAAACTTTGAAATTAAGAATGGGCCAACTTACTGCAATTTTTCCAAAAGTTTTATATTTTCCCCTTAAAAAAGACCAAATAACCTTTCACATGATAACTTATTTATGAAAATTGGATTTAAATTGACTGAGTAATGTCGTTTCAAAATACACCCTATTTTGGCCTTGAAACATGTTTCTAAAAATTTATAACTTCGGATTTGGTTTTCTAAGCAATAAACCAATGTAGGAACAAAATTTAAGCCAAATCGGAGATGGTCAGTGCGACTGATAAGTCACCTCATTCTGAAATGGGCGATATACATTAAGGCGTAGTGAAGGGATGACATTTTTGATAGAAAGTGGGATCAAAAAACTGAAAACTTAAATCATTTTAAGAAACTTGGCCAAAGGATTCTGCTCTCCGATGAATTTCGAGTCGCCAAATCTACTCAAAAGTGTTTCTTGCTCATAAGAGGTGAACTATTAATCTAGATCAATGGTGGTTAGTGATTAAAAGTTGCCATTGGAAAAAAAAAATATTTTGTATTTTTGATGCAAAGTTTTTTTTACCGACTATGTCCCTACCCTACGATTTCTGAACACAAAAAAATGTTTTTTAGCAAACTGCTTCGTATCATGAGTACGAATAAATTGACGTAATTATTTTGTATTGACAGTTTCTAGATAATTAAAATACAAATATTTTGAAATATTGTTTGATTGTCTGAGATACCTAGTTACTGAGATATACATACATTTTTGAAGAAAAAATCTGTGAAATACTGTATTCTTAATTTTATATTATTTTCCAATTTTTAGCAGAAAGACCATACGAGATACGTTATTGAAATGTTCCACACTTTATTTTTTCCATGCATTGTCTTTGACTTGGCTCTCTGACTTGAAATCACCAAGTTATAAATAATAAATGTCAAATATACACGATTTAAAGGAGTAAACTTTTTTTTAGACTGAACCAACGCTCAGGGGATGCCCCCTATAAATGTGTAAGCATTGTGTTGATTCGGAAGATGGGTGATAGTTAGTTAAAGGGTGGATAGATGGAGTAGTGTCGGTGAAGATTTGTTTTAAATTTGCACAGCTCAAAACTGCCAGGAAACACTCGCAGGGAGACTATTCCACAACTTAACCGTGCGACTAAGGAACGAATTATCATGGTAATTCTATTCGAACACTATTGGATCTATTTGGATCCTTATATCTTGATCCAAAAATAGGCTTACAATGCAGCATTTAATTGGATGTAAGGACAGCGAAAAAGTAATGTCCGTGGATCTTAAAATACCTTGTCACATTCAAAGCACAAAAAAAAACACAAAAGAAATGCCAAGAGCTATATGATATTTGACTACTATATATTGGGGTTGGAATTAATTTTAAAGGTTTTTTTTCGGTTTTTGAGCATTTATTTAGAAACAACGGTACAATGTATATTATTCAAAGTATTTTCCATCGTTAGCTACAACATTTTCCCATCTTTCTGGCAGCATATGGATTCCGCGCCGGAAGAACGATTCGTCTTTTGAGGCAATCCACGAATCGACCCCTTTTTTGGTATCCTCGTAAGAAGTGAAGCGCTGCTCAGCCAAGCCATGCGTCATCGATCTGAATAGGTGGTAGTCGGAAGGGGCTATGTCTGGGCTATAAGGCGGGTGGGGTAGCACATCCCAATTCAGCGCCTCCAACGTTTCCTTGACGGTTCTTGCAACATGTGGCCGTGCGTTGTCATGTTGAAAAACCACTTTGTCGTGTCTTTTGGCATATTCCGGCCGTTTAACCTTTAATGCTCAGCTCAATTGCATCAATTGTTGTTGGTAGCGTTCCCCAGTGATGGTTTCGTTAGGTTTTAGCAGCTCATAGTACACGACACCCTTCTGATCCCACCAAATACACAGCATAAGCTTGGCGCCATGAATATTCGGCTTGGCCCTCGATGTTGATGCATGGCCGGGTGGTCCCCACGATTTTTTTCGCTTAGGATTATCGTAATGGATCCACTTTTCATCGCCAGTGACAATACGATGCAAAAAACTCTTCCTTTTATGCCGTTGAAGCAGTTGTTCGCACATGCAAAATCGCCGTTCAACGTCTCTCGGCTTCAACTGGTACGGCACCCAATTTCCTTGCTTTTGAATCATTCCCATGGCCTTCAAGCGTTTGCCGACCGTTGATAAGTCGACTCCCAATGATTCTGACAATTCTTGAAGGGTTTGACACAGGTCTTCATCGAGCAAAGCCTCCAATTCCTCATCTTCAAACTTTTTCGGCTGGCCCGGACGCTCTTTGTCTTCCGTATCAAAATCACCACTTTTAAACCGACGGAACCAGTACTCACAAGTAGAAATCGATGGAGCATAGTCCCCGTAAGCCTCAGTAAGCGTGCGTTGTGCTTCAACCGCTTTTTTCTTCAAATGGAAGCACAAAAGTAAACCTTCCCGCAAATTGCGTTTTGTTGGAACGAAAGTCGACATGTTTACAGAGAAAAAAAATATATGTTGTTTACACTTCAGTGGAATGACACATACTGAAAAATGAAGCTTAGACAATGTGCTTTGAAATGAATATAGTCACAGGTGTGCCCGATGCGATCTATTGATAGTTACGCCATCTCTTAGAAAACCTTTAAAACTAATTCCAACCCCCATAACTACTACATTAAGAAAATGGGTGCGATTGAATGACTAATACGCACGCTTCCCATATAAGAGGCATTGGTATTTCGGTATATTTCCAAGACTACATTTTGTTCATGTATAGAAATTTATGAATATAAATTTTTTAAACTTTTTTCTAAAACAATAACAAGTAATTATTTTCAGGAATTTAGGAATTGGTACAGCCGTTCTCAATTGATGCCGTTACCAACGAACGGCATTTTATTTTTAAATATAGACTTTCTGATATATGAAGTATTACTCGATATTTTAAATAAATGAATTTTGGAAAACAGTTCTCGGTTTTTTTTTTCTAAATAAACCAGAATACTGAAAAAAGGGTTGCATTCGGGTTTGCAAATTTTAGCGTTTACGAAATAAAGCTTGTATATTAGTGAGCGAATTCCCTGAAAATCATAAAGATAAATTTTTGGTGTGTTATATGAAATGAAGTCAAAAATTCCATTTTCAATTTAAATATTTTTTTTACTATAAAAACAACTTTAGCACCTTAAAAGACAAAAGCTAAAAATATTGGACCTTTTTTGAAAAAAAGATTTAATATAAGGCGTGAATCAAAATAACTGTCGCACTTGTTTTATGCCATAAATCAAAAGCACTGTGTAAACTTTATTAAACAAAATTTCTTAATTTCTGTTTTAAGATTTCTTTATAACTCTTCATCATTAAATTCGAATCATTCACCATTAATTTCTTTTAAAAATTTAAAACAATTTGTGAAAGACGAGCATGCGGCACGCATCTGGTTTTCAGGTATATCATCTGATATTTTCATTAATCGTCGCTTAAATTTACCTACCGTCATGTGTTTATGTTTTTTATTTGCTCAGCATTATACCCCAAATAGAAAAGCCCAGGGGAGGGCTCTGCTCCAGCTTTGAACGATTTTTGTGTGCTGGAAAAGAATCTTGCTGAAAACAAAGGTGACCCTCTATGTAAGTTGGATGGGCATGCGGCATAAAATAGTTCCTTAAAACATGTTCTAAGTAATATTCCGAATTTTTTTAACACTTTTTTCGATAAGAAGAAATTGCCATTTGCCATTTTCGGAGAAAGCGCCCCAAACCATGATTGACGACACTTTTTAAAATCTTTCAATGATCTTTTTTCTTTAGAAATATCTTTCGTTTTGCGAGTTGTGGCTTGCTTGCAAAAACAAGAGTTTTTCGTCGGAAAATATGATACTGCAACCTGCGTGCTGGCGAAGGATCTGTGCACTTATTTCCTTTCGCAATATTATTATTATTATTGAAAAAACTTTTGAAACGGTTCATGCAATAAGTGTACAATTAATGCTAGAGTCGTAAAAAAACAACATATGTTTTCCGGTGTTGCTTCTTTTTGTGAAATTGGTATTAATATAGGTGCGACAGTTACTTTGATTCACGCTGTATATGTAAAGGCTGACGTAACAATACAGTTGAAATAATTTCTATTATGGGAGTTAATTTATAAAAAATAATTGAATGAAATGTATTTAAAACCTGCGGAGATATTTTTTTAAAAATAAGTTTACTTAAGTAGGCGATTAAGGTGGATAGAAAAGTATGTCAGTAGGTACATTTCTCCTAATAGTAAAGGATAAGAAGGGGCGTGGTTAAAACTAGTTGAGCAACAACCCCATCTAGGATGCACGTATTATACTTGCCAAATTTGAACGAAATCCATTACGACGTTTAGAATCAAATTGAGGTCAAACAAACAACCAGAAAATTACTTTTATTAATAAAGATATATTTTTCTATGTCAAAGCGATATATATATATATATTATGTATATATATTAGGGCGGGTCAATTTGTATGGACGAATTTTTTGGAGGTCTGGCTCAGCGAAATTCGTAAAATACATGTAATTTCAAGACTTTTTCTCCACTACAGCATATACAAATTCTGAAAAAAAGCTGTGCGGACTTTCGTAAATAGATTTTGTTCTCAATTATAAAATATGAATGTATGAATGTATGTGTATGAATCTATTTACGAAAGTCCGCACAGCTTTTTTTCAGAATTTGTATATGCTGTAGTGGAGAAAAAGTCTTGAAATTACATGTATTTTACGAATTTCGCTGAGCCAGAATTTGACCCGCCCTAATATATATACATTAGGGCGGGTCGATTTGTAGGGAGTGAAAAAATTCACCAATTTCCCTATGATTTCCGTATTCTATGGGTTATTCCATGAAAATTTGCCCAAGGAACCATACCTCTATCGTTAAAATCGAGTCCCCTACTTTTTGTTGGTAAAAAGTTCAAAAGTTACGGGCATTTTTGTCCAAATTTTGGACCATTTTTCCATTTTTTTCATGATTTTGTCCAAGAATATTTCTTTCATGGCCATTTTTTTGGCTCAATCCATTATTTAATTCAATTTACAATTCAAAACGAAGAGTTTAAGCCCAAATTTATCGAATTCGGTTGATTAATTTATGCGATTTTGCTAAAACAAAATAACACATAAAACCAACTTTTCGATTTTTTTTTCCCTTTTTATTCTTTTTCTACAAAAATTCAAATTAAGAGATAATAAAGTATCTATCAACCTATTATCAAAAAAAAAAATATTCAATTTGAGTGTAGTAACAGACAAAATGTGAAAAAAAAACATTATTTTTTCTGAAAGTCTTGTTTGCTTTCAAGTCTTGGTGTTTTCGTACGGCTCTCTAATGTCGTCGCCATAGCGCCTTCTACATTCTACATTTAAGTCAAAAAAATTGAGCCAAAAAATGGCCATGAAAGTAATATTCTTGGACAAAATCATGAAAAAAATGGAAAAATGCTCCAAAATTTGGACAAAAATGCCCGTAACTTTTGAACCGTTGGACCAATGTTGGAGATCAAAATGAGCTCACCTTTCCAACGCACCTACTGGCGATTAAACCCGATCGATAGTTTTTGAGTTATGGATGTGAACGTGTAGGTAATATTTCATACGAACGTCAATTTGGGAAAAAATCTACCAACAAAAAGTAGGGGACTCGATTTTAACGATAGAGATATGGTTCCTTTGGCAAATTTTCATGGAATAACCCATAGAATACGGAAATCATAGGGAAATTGTCGAAAAATAAATCGACCCGCCCTAATATACATAAAAGAGATATATTTTTCTTTTTACTTAACGTTTTTAATATACCAATTTCCAACATAAAACTTTGAAAAAAACCGAAGGGATAGCTCATTTTGCTATTTACTGAAATATTAAAGAATAAAAAATTAAAATAAATGTTTCTTAATCAATTAATGTCACACTGACTCAACATAATTGCTGTTAAACCTGTATTTTGGCTGAAATCAAATATATAGGATTTTCTCCTGAAAACCGTGCATATTTGTCATTTATTATTTTTAACTTGGTCATTAAAAGTCATAAAGCCAAATAGTAGCTATCAAAAGACGCATGGCCAATAGAAGCCAAATACATTAAAAAATATAGTGTAGAACATTTGAATAACTTATCTTGGAAGGCTTTTCGCTAAAAATTTGAAAATGACAAAATTTGGAGTATTTAGTAACTATAACACCGATTTCTTTCTTCAAAACATTTATATCTCAGTAACCATGTATCTCAGACAATCAAACAATACATCAAAATGTTTTGATTTAAATTATCTAGAAACTGTCTATACATTGCAATGACGTCACTTTTTCGTACACATGATACGGAGAAATAAGCTGAAAAATCAGTTTTTTGCGTTAAGAAACCGTAGGGTAGGGCCATAGTAGGTGAAAAAAATTCAAAAACTTTTTTTTCAATGGACACTTTTAATAACTAACCACATTGATCTAGAACAATAGTTCACATGTTATGAGCAAGAAACACTTAAGAGCAATATCTCTTAAATTCATATCAAAAGCTATTTTTAAAGATTTGGCGAATCGAAATTCATCGCAAAGCAGAATCCTTTGGCCAAGTTGCTTAAAATTGCGTAAGTTTTCAATCCCGCTCTAAAGATAAAAATTTCACTACGCCTTAACCTTCATCTGCTCCTTGTGTCAAAAACGACACATGAAGGACTTTTTTGGAATTTTTTTTTTCAAAACCATCAATGGAGCAACCTTTAAAATTTTAGACTTTGAAATTTGGGAGTTTTGGCTTTTTGGCGGGGAAACTGACATCTTCCCGCGTTCTTGAAACGCGTCTTAAAATAGTAATTAAAACAAAATAGTGGAAAACTCGATAGTGAAGGAGCTTGCTGTCAATTAAAAATAAGTAAAAATGCGCAAGCCAAAAAATGTCCAATAATAATAAAAACTACTTTTGCCTACAAAAATTTTGAAATTTTTCACAAAAATTCACTAAAATCCCATATGTGTTGAAATTGACACACAAGGGTCGTCAACGTTAGTTTGAGGAGCAAATGAAGGTTAATATACATATATTAATTTTCTATAAATATTCACCCGAAAATTCACAATATATAAACTTCAAAATTAATTTATAATTTTATTCACTTTAAACGTGGTTTATTTAATTTATTGAACAAAATATTAATTTATAAAATTGTTCAAAAACGAAATGAAATTACGAAATAATCAAGAAATCACCGTTTCGCGCAAAGCTTACAAACTCGCAAACGAACAGTAGTTCGACTGACTGATATATATATTGGGGGTTGGAATTAATTTTAAAGGTTTTTTTTCGGTTTTTGAGCATTTATTTAGAAACAACGGTACAATGTATATTATTCAAAGTATTGTCCATCGTTAGCTACAACATTTTCCCATCTTTCTGGCAGCATATGGATTCCGCGCCGAAAGAACGATTCGTCTTTTGAGGCAATCCACGAATCGACCCATTTTTTGGTATCCTCGTAAGAAGTGAAGCGCTGCTCAGCCAAGCCATGCGTCATCGATCTGAATAGGTGGTAGTCGGAAGGGGCTATGTCTGGGCTATAAGGCGGGTGGGGTAGCACATCCCAATTCAGCGCCTCCAACGTTTCCTTGACGGTTCTTGCAACATGTGGCCGTGCGTTGCCATGTTGAAAAACCACTTTGTCGTGTCTTTTGGCATATTCCGGCCGTTTAACCTTTAATGCTCGGCTCAATTGCATCAATTGTTGTAGGTAGCGTTCCCCAGTGATGGTTTCGTTAGGTTTTAGCAGCTCATAGTACACGACACCCTTCTGATCCCACCAAACAGCATAAGCTTGGCGCCATGTATATTCGGCTTGGCCCTCGATGTTGATGCATGGCCGGGTGGTCCCCACGATTTTTTTAGGTTAGGATTATCGTAATGGATCCACTTTTCATCGCCAGTGACAATACGATGCAAAAAACTCTTCCTTTTATGCCGTTGAAGCAGTTGTTCGCACATGCAAAATCGCCGTTCAACGTCTCTCGGCTTCAACTGGTACGGCTCCCAATTTCCTTGCTTTTGAATCATTCCCATGGCCTTCAAGCGTTTGCCGACCGTTGATAAGTCGACTCCCAATGATTCTGACAATTCTTGAAGGGTTTGACACTGGTCTTCATCGAGCAAAGCCTCCAATTCCTCATCTTCAAACTTTTTCGGCTGGCCCGGACGCTCTTTGTCTTCCGTATCAAAATCACCACTTTTAAACCGACGGAACCAGTACTCACAAGTAGAAATCGATGGAGCATAGTCCCCGTAAGCCTCAGTAAGCGTGCGTTGTGCTTCAACCACTTTTTTCTTCAAATGGAAGCACAACAGTAAACCTTCCCGCAAATTGCGTTTTGTTGGAACGAAAGTCGACATGTTCACAGAGAAAAAAATATATATTGTTTACACTTCAGTGGAATGACACATACTGAAAAATGAAGCTTAAACAATGTGCTTTGAAATGAATATAGTCACAGGTGTGCCCGATGCGATCTATTGATAGTTACGCCATCTCTTAGAAAACCTTTAAAACTAATTCCAACCCCAATATATATATATATATTTCATGCACTGGCTACGAGACGAAGAGAGAAAGAAAATCTGCGTGCGGACTGCTCGCTCTTGCTCCTACAGTGTGATACAGACAATAGGCCTGCACTGTGTCTTAGATATACGAAACGTAACTTCGTAACGCTCTCGCGGCGCATTCATCAGCTTACTCCCTAAGTCAATCGTGCGTACAAGCGTGCGTAAAGAAGTTTTACTTCAAAACCCCACGTCACGGGACTCTGGGAAATACAACCCCAACTCGGGACATATTTTTTGAAGAATACCCAACCAAAATCTGAAAGTGGAATCCCGTGAGATCCCCACAAAGAGCACTTAAAGTAAGGTAACCCTAAAATTAAGCAAAAATATTCTAGCAGAACCAACAACCAATGTGGTTGCAGCACAGATTAAAGCACACTAGGTGCTAACTCCAGACACAAGCCAAAGACCTAGCACTAACTTCCGTTCGCCTCTTTCCATAACGCATTCACTAGCTTACTTCCAAGTGTCAAGCGTGCGTAAAGAAGTTTAACTTCAAAATTATCTATATTCAAATAATAATTTTTTATTAAAGTTTTTTCTAAATGACCTTGGTATTTATAAGGTTATATGATTTAAATACAAATTCTAAATGCTTGATAGTTTAAATCATACTTGATTTTAAATACAAATTCTAGTTTAAACTATCAAACAACCAGAATTTGTATTTACAATAATTTTTTATTTTAAATTTTTTCTTATGTGTATGAAAGTACTTTTATTTACTTTTAATAAAAGAAATTATTTGTGAAAACTTAAATTTTCATATAAATAACCAGTTTTGGTTTTGGTTTCGGTTTTTGCCGAATATTATAAAATGGCCGAATATTTGGTTTCGACCAAAATTCCGATTTCGGTCGGACACTACTTCATGTCCCTTTCAAAATTACTTATCCTAAGCAATTTCTTACCTAGCTTCAACATTTCATTGGTTTATTTATTCGCTTTAAAGCAATAATACGACATTGCTCAAGTTTTTATTAATATCGTCTATAAACAGTGCTTTTAAAATTTCAAGAAAAAGCAGTTGCTTACGTTTTATTCATTAGGCTCAGTCTATTACGCAATTCACTGAAAAATGTTACCTGAATCCATTTTAAAATGACTGGTTTTTTAATTTTTTGTGAGTTATATATCGAAAAAAAAAGATTTAAAAAGTTTGAGGTTTTTTCTACAATATGGCTAAATTTGCTTGGTCCAACAATTAACCATTTTAACCAGTTTTTTAACCATTTAAAAAGGTTTATTTTCATTTTTAAATGGTCATATCTAGAAAACTATAGAAGTGACGGACTGGCAATTTTTATATGTTAAAAGTTTTAAAAGATTATAGACTCCTGATGTACATCCAACTTTTCCTCCAACTCACATTCGAGTTGCTTTAATTATTTGAAAGTGAGAAAAACCGCCAAGAAGAATTAAATAAATGAATAGGAAATTTTCTCAAAAACGCAAAATATATTGATTAAAAAACTTTTTCGCAAATTGTCATTACTTAAAGAATACAAAATATATTATTTCTTAAGTGTTTTTTTAAATAGTAAATGTTTGTAAATAGTTTTTTTTTTAAATGTTATAATTTCCTTAAATGCAACAGGAATGAGTATATTGTAATTTGTCATAGCTATTCTAAAATTCGGTAGACTATTGAATTGTAGGCGTGAACTGTGCAATTTCCACAAAATTTTAATTCAAAGCAATTATCTACTTTATTTTCCGTGGGTATAACTTATTGTTGTTAAAATAAATAGAAACGTACGAGCTGAGTGAAAAGAAGAGAAGACTAATATTATTTCGATTGGCGCACAAGCTATAACGAAATTGAATTTGTATTTGCACAGCACTTCTCTTGCCAAGTTTACTGTAAAAACAAAAAAATTTTATGAGAATGCATTCATACATATATACGTTTGTTAGTTTAACTGAATGTTTGTCCGTGGGGATTAAGCTGCAGTAAAAAAACTGTGGAAACAGAACATTGACAGTTATTGCTTCGTCAGTAAATTAAAAAAAAAATCCAAGAGTTGAGAATTATTATCGACACTTGGTTAAAACCCAACACTTTAAATACTAAATTTCTATGCAAGAATTTTAATATATACCGTTACGATGAAAACGTTAGTGGCACTTACACTAACGGTAGGGGTGTGTTTATTGCTATCCGTAAACATTTGATTATGTTGTGTTCCTGTAAAATTTGGTTCCAGAGTCTAATGGTCCGATTATGTTCCCGCAACGCAAGGTGGCCGTAGCAAATGGCAGACTGCACGAAGATAATTTCATGTTGATTATGCAAACGTACATCTACTTAAAAAACATCAACTCAGCTGCTCTTGTTTACAAAAAGTAAGATGTTTTTAATCGGTGGAAAATTGTATTTATTAGCAAATTAACCGCACTAAAAACAAAAGACAGAAAAAAAAGAATTGTGCGTTAAGAGACACAATTTATCAGCAAATTTGCCGCACATAAACTGTTGATATGAAAATGCAGCTATCACCAGTGTTGCCACTTAAAAGTTTCAAATAGTGGTAGATTCAGTATAGGAAAAGTGGTGGAATAATTCAAGAATAGCGACAACTCTCTTTTTTAATATTTTTTTATGGATAGTATGGATTTTGGCCTCCTTAATCCAAATCTGAAAAAAAATCATCTAAATCAAAATGGTTTAGAAATTATAGGCCTAACAAATTGAAAATGGCCTAAAAGTCTTGCTATTTTTCAGTTTTCCAACAAAACTAAGCTTTATGGATATCAAAACAAAGGTAATGCGAGTATCTATTCAACAAGTTATCAAACATAAAAATCAATGCATACATTTTGAAATATAACTCTTTTTATGCTTCAAATCGCGTGGTTTTGCAAAAATTGATACCCATAAAGCTTAGTTTTGTTGGATAACTGAAAAATTAGCTACATATTTAGGTAATTTTTTCAATTTTGGAGGCCTTTATTTCCTATACCAAATGCAAGCAGCCTGAAATTTTGAGATTTTGATTTAGGAGGTCAAAATCCATATAATTCGCAAAAAAAAAATTAAAATTTGAGCTGTCGCTATTCTTGAAATGTTCTAAAAAATTTCCAAAGCCAGTTTCTTTTTTAAAGTTCTAAGTTTTATTAAAATAAAAATATAAAGGCATAAGAACAGTATTTTTTTATAATAAATACCGTCATTGTAATGTTTTAATATACTAGTATTTTAATGTACTAATTTTTGACAACTGTGAGCAGAACTTAAGGGAAAAATATTTATTTACAGAGCTGGAATCTTTAATATACCACTCAGATATTTTTGATTCTCTTAAAAGTTAAACAATTTAATTTAATTAAAGTTTTTTTCTAAACGACCTTGTTATTTATTATGTTGATTTAATATGATTTAAATACAAATTCTAAATGTTTGATAGCTTAAATCGTACTTGATTTTTAAATACAAAGCAAAAATACAACAACAGACATGAAATTAATTGTTCTAACCTTGACTTAAAGCTCAATAAACGATTTTAAACTATCAAAGAACTAGAATTTGTATTTAAAATCAAGTATGATTTAAACTATCAAACATTTAGAATTTGTATTTAAATCATATAAAATCAACATATTTTAATTTAATATTCAGTTTTATTAAAAACTTCACCAAAATTACTAGCCAACTCTTTTTTGATTCACGAAATAACACATTAGCACTCTTCCAAATCATGCCTTAGGGCATGTACAAAAGTGGCATGTAACTTGTGTTTACATGCAAAACAAAAATAAAAAACTCACAGGCAAAATAGAACATTTCAGAATTAGCACATTAAACCTTAATTAGCATGAACTGTGAATTGTCCAATTATATTTAAAAAAATATATAGTTAACATGTAATTTTAACTGAAGAAGAAATGAAGCTATTTCCGAAACATACGGTCTAGTCTGCTGTGTGATTAACTTTATACAGAGTTGTTGTTCTTGTTGGTTTTGCTTTCTTCCATAAGTTAATTAAACTAAAGCTCAAAATTATAACCTTGATTTTTAAATTAAACGTGGACTTAGTAACAATATATCTAAACAAATGATTACATTTTACATGCAATAATTTATTAAAAATTAAATTTTTAGCCTTATTCTGGTTATTGACAACTGTTAATCAATGTTAAGCTAGTCTTTTATGTTGTATTTTTTTGGTTCATTGAGTTGGAAACATCTAAAATGTTTTCGCAAAATAAATATTTGTGTATATTTTTTCTGATGTTTACAGTTTTGTCAAGTTATGAGCTTTCGTTTACATTTTAAAATAGGTCTGTTTCCGTACTAACTTCAAGTAAAGTTTGAGTAATAGAGAATAACTGGATTATTGGTCAAAATGATATTTATCAAAAAGTACGGAAACGACTTCAAGTAAGTTTTAAGCACAACAGCTGTTCCCGCCAGTTTGCAATAGAAAAAAATTGATTTTTGGTGGAAATTATTAGTTTAATCTTATTAAAAACACTTATATACAAAATATATAAAACAATAATACTTGCAAAAAACAAAAATATTGTTTTTATTATTTGACGATCAGCTACAAACAACTAGCTTGAAATTCGTGCTCGAAGAAATTGTTCAAGTAATTGTAATAGAATAGAGAGTGACATTTTGCTTGTTCTTCTTCTCTCTCGTGCTTGAAAAATGTGTAAAGATACGCTTTGTAACTTGAAGTTACTTGAAGCGAGTACGGAAATAGACCTAATATAAATCTTTACAAGTGTCAATAAATTTGAAATTGTCTATCACCAGAATAAGGCAATTAATTTAAAAAAAAAAATCTTTACACAAACAATTAATTTTATTTAAAACAACAAGCTTAAAATAATAACCAATAAAGTTATATTAGGACCAGTTTTTCAGCACGAGTTTAAAGTCTAGTCAAATTAAATCGAGTTTAACTCACAAACATTGGACTCGTCGAGCTCAAACGTCTTATTTTATTTATTTATTTATTGGCCAAGCAAGGCAATTTACTTATTCTAACATGTTTGTTTATTTCAATTTAACTTCAACGAATGCTAAAATATCTAGTTAAACCGAGTTTAAACGTCCAATTTTGGTGAGTTAACCTCGGTTTAATTTGACTAGAGTTTAAATTGAAAAAAATTGGCCCTTATAGTTACCCAAAAAATTTGCAACATGCTTAAAAGAATTCCATGCCGGTTTTTCTAAAGTGCTAAATTTTTCTTCAAATGGTGGATCTTCTATTAACAGTCTGATTTGCGGTCCTACAAAAATACCCTCTTTTATCTTTGCATCACTTATTTTGGGGAATTTTTAAATATACCCACGCGTACTGCGTAAGGGGTATATTAACTTTGTCACTCCGTTCGTAACGCTAATAAGAAGACGTGGTAAATATAGAAAAGTATATATATTTTTGATCAGCATTACCTCCCAAGTCGATTTAGCTATGTCCGTCTGTCTGTATGTCTGTCTGTTGACACCATAAGAGCCACAATTTGTAAGCTATCGGATGAACACCACGCCTACCTCCCATACGAAGTGACTTTATCGAAATGGTTTCTCTTAAAATGCCACAAAAATTAATATATGAACTTGGAATTTTGCACATTAGCTTTGGAGTAAAATATTCACTACTTATTTGAAATTTGTCAAAATTGGATGAAAACCACACCCACCTCACACACAAAGTGGCGTCATTATAATACAAAACCTTCATAAATTCAACAAAATGATGGTTTAAATTTGATATTTTACACATTAGCATTGATAATTAGGATAAACTCTGAGTTCCAAATTTTAAATATTTGGATAAGAACCAAATAACCCCCCTATAAAAGTGGGGTCATCAAAATTATACAACATTGACAACTTCGTATATACTAAAATACTGATGTGGGGTATTTTTATTTCGGTACAGTCGAAGTTAGTTCTTTTGTTGTAGGAATAAAGTGTTTTGGTTATAAGCTTGTTATAGTGGTGAAACGAATTGTGTCTCTTGTGCTAAACAAATAATTCAAACTTTTTTATTTTAATAATAATAAATAATGCTTTATTCGTTTAATGATTTACCTTTTATGTTTTTTATATTTATTTACTATATTTTTTTTTTCAATATTCTTATGTGATATATTTCGAACTGATGAATTAAGTAGCTTATGAAAATATGTAAAAAATAAAAAAAGCAAAGACCTATTAATGTTTTTTGATTTCAAGTAAAATATACATAGTTTTTCCATTTTCAACAGCTTTTAATGTATTTTATGTACCAACAGCTCCTCTAGAATGAGTTTTCGGGCATGTAAGTTGAATCGACTAACATTGGTTATAACGCACTCGAAATATGATTGGTTTTCCAGGGTTAATAAAGGGTGTTTTTTATAGAGTGATACAACTTTGAGTTCGCATCACTGCTTTATTTGACCACCCATTTAACAGCTGATAGTTGTTTTTTATATATTTTGCTTTGACATTTTACAATAAATTAACTAACACCAGAACAACGTGTGCAAATTGTGGAAATTTTTAATCAAAATCATGGTTCTGTTCGTCAAACTTATCGTGCACTTCGTCCATTTTATGGCGTACATAATCGTCCTTCAGAGCTGCTAATTCGAAGAACAATAGATCGTTTTCGGACCACATTTACTTTTACTGATAATGTGCATTTCGGGGTCTCACGGGGTCTCAGTGCGCACTGAAGAATCTGTAGCCGCTGTACAGGAAAGCATTGAAGATGATCCTAATCAATCAATTCGTTGCAACTGGGGTTGTGTCCTTCCACTTTATGGAAGATTTTACGAAAAGATCTTGGCTTAAAACCATTGTTTGCGCCGCCAATTCAGCGAATGGGCTGAAGCACAAATTGATATTGATTTTGAATTTCCATGGAAAATTTTATTTTCCGATGAAGCCCATTTTTGGTTGAATGGGTACGTAAATAAACAGAATTGTCGTATTTGGAGTGAGGAGAATCTACAAACTTTTGTCGAAACACCATTACATCCACAGAAAATTAATGTTTGGTGCGCTTTATGGGCTGGCGGAGTCATTGGCCCATATGTCTTCAAAAACGATGATGGTCAGAATGTTACTGTCAATGGTGAACGATATAGGAACATGATTCGAAGTTTATACGTACCTCAATTAGCTGTCATAAATCCTGCTGATATGTGGTTCCAACAGGATGGAGCCGAATGCCACACAGCGGGCGCTACAATTGATTAACTCAAGGAAACTTTTGACGACAAAATAATTTCACGAAATGGCCCAATTAATTGGTCCCCAAGATCGAGTGATTTAACCCCATCGGATTATTTTCTTTGGGGCTATGTAAAGTCACTTGTCTACGTCGATAAACCACATGGCCGAAATCATATTTAAGCATTAATGTCATAAAACTTTCTATCCAATAAAGCCCGTATCATTATTATTATTATTTTATTATTTAATGTTTATAATATTGTACACTAAGACTGGGTCTTTTATAGTACATCAATTGAAATAAAGTACATTAAGAATCATAACTTAACTTGCTAGATTAAAACTACAATTATCCAAATCAGAAAAAATTTCAAAAGTAGACAAAATTAACTATTATTTATTAGCAAAAATATTATGTATGAAATATCCTAAGTAACTTATTTAACTAGTAGAAGAAAAAGATAAACAACAGCAAAAATTGAATGTAGTTTAGGGATAAGTTTATAAGAGATGTATAGAAAAAGAAAAGAAAACGATTGATAAAATAGATTAAAATTATAGATTAAATTGTATATCAAAATGATTATATATTGCACGTTATTGATATGTAAAAAATTACTACGTTTCCATGGCGCGTTGAGTCTGAGTTGGGCTTTCGTCAAATTGACAAAATGGCGATTCAAGCTCAAAAGTGTTTCCATGTACAACATCGAGTCGAGTTGCAATCGTCAATTTTTTTCAGGTTTTTCCACTTGTGCTCAATATGAACAATATTTTTATTTACGATGGCCCTTTTCTTAAACTCACTTTCGACAATTTTATATATTTCACTTCTTCTTTATTTTTTTCCATCCATTATATCAAGAATTTTCTTTTCTTTAAATATTTCAATCAACAGCAAAGTCTCTGCAGCACTCCAAAAAACTCTTCCACTCGCCATTTTTTCTTGTGATAAATGAACTTATTCGCTTTGACAGATAGAATCAGCTAATTCTAACAAGTTTCGTGGAGTTTTGTGGATTTAACGAAGTTCAACTCAACTCGCGTTTTCATGGGGAGTTAATCCCTAGCAATCCCGACTCAACTCGCCATGGAAACGTAGTATATATTATTGTGTTTTATTATGGTTTAAACTTGTATCACTCTATAAAAAACACCCTTTACAACTCGACTATTGCAGTCTCTGTAGACTTTTTGGCTTTAACTAGAAGCAAATGCTAGTTTTTAATGAGACTTATTTGGTTTTAACGAAATTTAACTGAACCATTGAGGTGCTTAAACAAAGCACCTAGAAAGTGTTAACTATCCTCGAGAAATGAAGCTACATGAGTCATATAATAGAAATTTTGTCTGCCTGAGAGTTGTGCTGATTACTTCACATGGCGCCAAATTCATTTAAAAATATGATAATGTGAAGCAGAAAATACCATTTGAAATTAAGGCCGAAGTCACATTTATTTGCTCCTAATGGATATGTTACGAGTTTATTTAAAATTGTTTTGTTGGTGCTGTTTCGAAATGCTGTAAGTTAAGTTTCTGATTGAATTTGTATGATTGTTGAAAAGCTCTTTAATATTTTTTCTCATTGGTTTTTTTAAAAAAAATGGGCTTAAGTTTCAAAGCAGCTATGACGTTCTTATTCATTGTTTGTAAACATCAATTTAAAGAAAGTAAAGAGAAAAAACTTTTATAACAGACATTCTTCTATAATATTTGTAAAACATATAAAATTAATTGATTAATTGTTAGATGTAAGATTCTTTTTCATACTTCGCACCAAAATTACACATTCAATATATTACTTATTTATAGATAATATAATAATAGAAGAGCTTAATATGAAATCATGATATGCCAAATATTAAAATTATTGAAATATATAATTTTTTAAATATAACATTTTTATGCCAAAATACCTGCAAATTCAATTGAAATTAGGACTAAATAATGTCTTTGAAAACTTACTTCTAATTAATTGAATTTACTTGAATTTAAATACAGTTTAAAAATACATATAAATTGCTTTCTTTTCCTAATCAATTAACAAATTAAACTTAAAGCAACTTAAAAATGGAATTAATAGTAAACAATATTTGTTTAGTTTAGATTTTTTTTATAAAATCTCACCACTGTAATTTTTTATTAATAAAACTTTATAATTGTTTAACAAAATAAATAACTAAAGTCTTTCTTATTCGTTCTAGGGAGAAGATGTTGCATTTTCGAGGGTTTTTAAACACTTTTTTAGCCCCTGAACCCTCACGGTAGGGTGGAAAATGTGTGGCCGAGCTTGTCCACCTGAGCTCCTGAGTGTTGTGGCCCAAACGATTTACCTTTTTATTTTTTTGTTTTTCAGAATTTAATTTTATTTCAGGTTCGGAATTTTTTAATATGGTTTGAATCACCGATGTGCCGATGATGCTTGCACGTCATTATTTGTACGGCGAGGGTACACATGGACGGCCACAAGACCACCCCGCATCTCACCGAACTGCTAGTGATGGCAAACCAGCACGTGCAGCCGTGGCCAACTTGGTGTCCGCGGGCTGCCGCCTCATAAAGATGGTACCACCGCTTCAACGAAAATTGAAATTAATTTTAAATAATTTTTTAACGTCGGTCAGTGCCTTTGAAAACTTTGCCCCGTTACAACGAGATCTCTTGGTTCTATCCAAATCATGGGTGCAGCAAATGGTATATGACGAGACCCTTTCTTACAATCGCTTAAATTCTTCACACATGCTATGCAACATGATTTGACGTGATTGGTCACAGCGAAATCAAAATAATGGTTATAGATTTAAAGGATCGGCTTTGTGAAATTTTGCCTTTGGTTTTTAAAAGTCAGTTCCCCAAAAACATTACAAAACAGTTAGGGTCTTTACTACACTTCCTCGACATGTTAACGCAGTAACCAACTCACAAAATTTTAATTTAATCACATCAAATAGTTTTCCTTCGCGAGCGTTTCTTTGATTATAATACAAGTAATACAAGTACAGCTGATCTTGCACGATTTTGTTTTTGCTTTCAATGTGAAACTGTAAAAAGCCAATATCAGCAAAACTGAATATTATGTTAATTTATAATATCAAAAAGGAATGGCAGTTAATAAATGATATCTTGAATGTACCCAAAAATAACGAACAAATTGACTATATCAATGTTGAAGGCGCTGGTGTACGGGATTCCAATGTAAAAGCTTGATATTTTAATAAGTTTTTGCCAAAATTGGTAAAGCTGTTGTTGCTGATGCAGGTCCTCTTGATGCTTCTTGCAATTGTGTAGATAAGGAAGCTTTTTACCCTAATCTATATATATAAAAATGGTGTAAAAAATGTATAGTAAAACATCAATTGAGAATGGCTGGGCCGATTTGTCTAAAATTTTTTTTCAGTTGTTTATAATTGCCAGGAGAAGGTTTTTACGAAGGAAAATTTTGGAAAAACCCTCCGGGAAAGTCCGATAGGTGGCGTTGGGGTGGACTTATATCGAAAATTTGAATTTATGGACCAATTTAACTGAAATTCAGAATGTATGTTTGTTTAATCATAAGAAAATAATTTGTGTATAAATGGACCCGATAGGTGGCGCTGGGGTGGACTTATATCGAAAATTTGAATTTATGGACCAATTTAACTGAAATTCAGAATGTATGTTTGTTTAATCATGAGAAAATAATTTGTGTATAAATGGACCCGATAGGTGGCGCTGGGGTGGACTTATATCGAAAATTTGAATTTATGGACCAATTTAACTGAAATTCAGAATGTATGTTTGTTTAATCATAAGAAAATAATTTGTGTATAAATGGACACGGTAGGTGGCGCTGGGGTGGACTTATTTCGAAAATTCAATGGCGTGAAAAGTGATTTTGGTATTGCCACAATTTTGAAATGCAATCCTGGTACGAGGGGAGTAGCGAAGCACACCGGGTTCAGCTAGTTGCATATATTTTGAGCCCATTTCTTCTTATGAACTTTTCAAAATAATAATGTCTCTCAAAAATTCTCATTCATGTTCTGATAATATTTTTCAATGTTTGTTCTCAAGAAGGTCGTCTATAATTTTGTCGATGTCCTCTGTAATATTTACAAAAGAAGCATTGAGCTTGGAATTTTTAATGAGGATCTTAAAAAAACTGTAGTTATACCATTATTGAAAAAAGGAGTTAAGACCGAGTTAAATAACTATAGACCCATTTCATTGCTACCGGTTTTTGCAAAAGTGTTTGAAAAGGCCATAAAAACGAGAATGGTCAAATTTTTTGTTAAAAAGCAACTTTTTTAGTAATTGTCAGTATGGCTTCAGAGAGGGTATGTCAACAGAAGATGCTCTACTTAAATTTTGTAATAATATTTACAGTGGGTTGGACAAAAATAAAGTCTGTGCAGCTCTTTTTGTTGACATAACAAAAGCATTCGATATTGTTGATCATAAAATATTATTCATGAAATTGTTTAAATGTGGGTTCAGAAGCTCCATTTATAACTGGTTTCAGTCTTATTTAGCTAATAGGGTACAAAAAGTAAAAATAAATGACAGTTTTAGCAAATTAATTGATGTGGATATAGGTGTCCCCCAGGAGTCTGTACTTGGGCCAATATTATTTCTTGTTTTTATTAATTCTATTTTTTGTCTAACATTGTTTAGTAAAGTCAAAGCATTTGCTGATGAAATGGTATGCAGTTTAGCAATTGAGTGACCTATGCACAAACTTAACATGTGAATTAAATAATGACTTAGAGCTTTTGAGACATTGGTTTAGTTTTCATAAGTTAGTTCTTATTCTCTGGTTTTAAAAGGTTCTCATTTGGTAAAAATGCTTGTCGTTCCAATTTCTTGTCAAAAACTTTAATAACTCTAATCAGTGTTCTCCACAATGTTTTACAATTGAATATGTTAAATCGTTTAAATATCTAGGTTTGTTCTTGGACTGGAAATTGTCATGACTAGATCATACCGTTGCGCTGAAACGATATCTCTTAGATGCAACTAGAAAAATCTACCATTTGAGTTCGTATTGCTCGTCTAAGTTGCTAACTTGCTTCTACCCTGGGGTTTTTCACTTTTAACTGCAATATGGCTGTTTAAGTTTAACTTTAAAATTGTTAATACTTCAGTTTTAACAATTGTTTAATTCTTGTGTAATTTTCTTTCATCTCTTAACTTTTAATGCTCATAAATATTTGTTTTTTATGCTTTCGAATTGGCAATATTAATTTTTATTTGTTTTTTTTTTGTATAGTTAAGTTACTTTTTGTCAATTGCAAAATATTTAAATTTTATATTAAGACCCCACTACAATACATTTATAATATAATACTATAATAAAATAATACTTATGCTTGTGATTTTTTGCTTTTAAATATTTAAATATGTTATCTTATTCATTTTAAGCATCAGAATGTAGATGTTGCCAATCAATTATCAATTTTTAATTTTTTAATTTTGTATTTGATCTTAAATGTATATGTACTATTTGATTCATGATCCCGGGATTCGGAGTCGATTTATAATCCCGGAATCCCGGGATTTCAAGCCCTAAATCCCGGGATTTCATCCAAAAAATATAAAATTTTTCAGCAACTATAAATGCAACTGCAATGCAAAATCTTTGGTTTTTTATCGAAATCACCCTGTTCTTTTTTTTTAATTTTGACGCAGAGATGTTAACCAGACGCAACCATGGCAGAATAACCAGGTAGGCTTACTGGAAACATGCTCTCTACGACAAATAAAACAATAACAAATGCGTAGCTATAATGTCAAAATATATTTAGTCAATTCAAAGCAGCCGTACATAGCGACACAAACAAATTGGTTACTGAACATTCTAACTAGTAGTCAAATGAAAATTTTATTAAAAGTTAATTTTTATTTGCTTTGTTTACAGCCAAAATACAATTAATTCTGTATTATAACTATAAACACAGCTCATTTTATTAAATTTGTAATGATTTTAATAATATTTCTTATATTTTCACATACAAAATCTGGGTACTCGCTTTATTTATACGGTTACGGGTAAATTATACATCCATATGGCTGAACGAATAAAAATAAATTGTCAATAGTGACATTATAGCTACGCCAATGTTTTGTTCTCTCGTTTTTTGCTCTCCGAATCGCATCTACCTGGTTATTCTGCCATGGACGCAACAATAGTTTTCTTTAATTTTTACGCGTAAATGATAACCAAACCAGATAATAAAATTGGTTCAATAACCTTATTCAATAAAAAATCATATTTATCAAAACAGTTTAGTTGTTGGAGCATGAATGGAGTTCGTTTCCCATAAGTCGAACTCAAAAGACAAATGTTCGGTGTGGTTTCATTATTTAGTCGCGTCCGATGGTTGACTCACAGCAAAATTCAAAATCTTCATGAAAGTTCTTAAAACTATTGGTGGTTCTACAAAAGGACTCCTTGTTCACCTAAAGGTAAATATAATTATAATATGCACATTTTTTTAATGATAATATTACTTAAAACTATATTTTTAGTGGCACGATATTCATTTAGAAGGCAAAACAAATGAGCATGAAAATCCTCCTCAAGCCTCACGTAAAAATATCTAGCTTTTTCCGTCCAAAATATGAAGACTCATTTATGACTGTTTATGACTGTGCAAGGTTAACTGCTGTAGATGGGCTGCCGTTTTAATATTAATTGAGTCGTCAGAATTGAGGAAATCTCTCAAAGCCCGTGGCTTCGATGTTCCAAAATCATGTGACACAATCAAGAAAAACGTAATTAAATATTTTTTTAAGATGCGTGAAATTGTAGTTAAAAAAGACGGACAAAAATTTAGATTAACTTTTGATGAGTGTACGTCAATAGCTAATAAAAAGTATTTAAATATTACTGTTCGTCGAAAAAATAAGCTGTGGAATGCTGGTCATGTCCGGCTTAGAAATTCTGCAACAGCTGATGTTTGTATTGAAGTGCTAGAGCAAAGATTGTCGATTTTTAATTTATCCTTATCAGAGGATATAGTGGCTGTTACAACTGATGGCGCCAGTACTATGTTGAAAGTGGGTAGATTTATTGCATAACAGCAACAAGTATATTTTGCTCATGGTTAACAGCAGGCGGTTGTTGATGTTTTATACAAAGCAAAGACTGGCTAGGCATGTAATTTTAGACGATTCCTATAGCGATGATGAAGAAGGAGATTGGTTAAAAATATGCAACAGTGATGATTTTTATGAATTAACCTATGATCACGATATTAAACGTACAATAGATCAAGTAAGGGTCGTTGTACGTGCATTTAGAAAATCACCAACCAAAAACGACTTACTACAAAAATATATCAAAGAAGATCGCAGCAAGAAGCTAAAATTAATTATGGATAGTAAAATAAGGTGGAATAGCATGTTAGACATGCTTGAACGTTTTTCAATGCTGGAAACTTTCATAAAAAAGCGCTTATTGATCTTAAAATGGATCCAGTACCGGGTCATATTTTTACTGTAATATATCATATTATTCAAACTTTAAAGCCAGTAAAAATGACTGTAGAATCTTTGTGTCGTAGAGATATGAATTTGCGTAAGGCTAATGCAGCGATGATTTTTATGCTTGATGAAATTTAAAAACTATTGAAAGCACTCAAAACTCGAATAAAAGAAAAAAGAACAGTTTATACTGTGCTCCTAAATTTTTTGACCAACCCAAATAAAAAAAGTCTGTTTTGGATGCATCGTTTTCAGTTTCGCTAATTAAAACAGAACTGTTGAAGATATCAAATAGAATTCCAGAACAATATAATTCCACTTTGAGCTGTGCAAGCGCAGAAAATGTCTCAGAAGCAAATAAATCCATACAAAACAAGCTGAACAATTGCAATTAAGGAATGTGATGCACCGAAAAATCCACAACAGAACTCAGTTATTCACAGCTAAGACGAGATTCTGACGCAGGAAACTTCTTCATTTCTGGCTGCTCCCGTGGACGAAACTTGCAAAACTTGTACGAATATTTGCTGACAATTTCTCCAACAACCCTGGAGTCTGAAAGGTGTTTCTTCACCTCAGGCTATATCTGTAATAAAGTGCGATATAATTTATCGGATGAGACGTTAGATACCTTAACTTTTTTAAGATTTTTCTACAAAAATGGTTGAGAAATTCTATTTAAGTTCCTTAATATCATAAATTAGATCTCTTTATACATTTTGAAAGTGTAAAGAAGCAAATGTTTTATTGCATTAAAAAGTATATTTTACTAGCTGAAACCCGGCGCGTTGCTGCCACTCTCCTTTGTCAAACTCCCATAAAATGTTATCAGTTAAACAGCATGTCTAAATTGAGGTCAAATACTGAATTCCGAGACTGTGCGACCTATATCCACAAAGCTATTCGATATAACAATTTTGGGTTGTATAGGAAGTGCCACGCCCTATTGATCACCCTTCATAGCACTTAATCAATGAAACTGCATGTGTACATGGAGGTTGAATACCGAATACCAAAACTGTTCGACATATAACTCCAAAACTATTCGATAACACAAATTTGGGTTGTATGGGAGGTGCCACTCCCCTTTCCCTACGCCCATAAAATTTCGCCAATGAAACTGCATGTGTAAATTGAGGTCGAATACTGAATTCCGAGGCTGAGTTACCTATAACTCCGAAGCTATTCGATATCGCAAATTTGGGTTAAGTTGATGGTGTCACACCTCCCCGACAAACTCTAAAAAAATTTATCAGTAAATCTGCATGCGTAAATTTTGGTCAAATACTGAATTCCGACGCTGTGCGACCTTGAACTCCAAAGCTATTCGATATCACAAATCTTTGTTGTATGGGAGGTGCCACTCCCCCTTGATCAACGCTCATAAATTGTAATCAATTAAATTACATGTGAACAATGAGGTCCAATACTGAATTCAAAAACTGTGCGACCTATAATCCCAAAGATTATAGGTCGCTTGATATCTTTAATTTGGGTTAAATAGGAGGTTTCACGCCCCCTTTTCGTACGCCCATAAAATTTAATTAATGAAAATGCATGTATAAATTGAGGGCGAATACTGAATTCTGACGCTGTCAACCTATAACTTCAAAGCAATTCGATATCACCAATTTGGGTTAAATGAGAGGTGCCCCTCCTCCTTGTCCAACTCCCATAAAATTTTATCACTGAAACGGTACGCTACACCTGCACAGCAAGTTTCACTATAAAAATGTGTAGAACTCCGGAATTGCCATTATTTCGAAAAAGTGGGAGTATATTTAATGCGACCACGCCCATTTTTTGTACAGTTACTGACAGTAACTATCTGAACAAAATTACTAAATCTTGGTTTTTACGATCGAAACCGTCTGATATATATCCTTTATTTGGTTTGTGGTCGATAGCGCAAATTTGGCTTGTATGGGAGGTACCACGCCCCCTCGTCGAAACGTTACCAAACCTCACAGGAACACTCACTATCCTCGGCAGACATTGTTCTGCCACAGACCACCTTACTGCCATATACGAAAATGTCAAGAAATGCAAAATATATTCACCATTTCCAGTATAGCTGCCGAAAGTAGCCATACGCACTAAATAACCAAATTTTAGTCTAATACGATCAAAACCATGCGAAATGTAGCATTTTTGTTGTTTTGCAAGCGGTAAAAAGGGGTGCGGGAAAATATTTCCCTTGAACCATCTCGTAATCGAAACAAATCGACTGCCCAAATTTCAGCTTAATTTAGGTTAAGACTGGCGCACTTTACTTCACTCGACGCTAACTCCCTGAAAAGTGAGTTTAACTAAAGTGGGACAGGCCTATTTTTAGTGCACTTGCCGAGAGTAATTTTTGTCCAACACGATACAAACCGTTGAAATAAAACGTTTTCATTGGTTTGTGGGCAGTAAAAGGGGGGCGTGAAACCAATTTTTAGTATAGTTGCTGACAGTAACAGTACAAAATAAAGCAACATTTTAGCTCAATAGACCCAGTAGTCAATTTTAATGATTTCTCAAAAAGTGGGTGTGGGTGTGGCTATATAGCGATGACGCCTTTTTTTAGTTCAGTTGCCGAAAGTAGCCATACAAACTTAGGTATCACATGTTAGTCTCATACGGCCAAAACTGCTTGAAATATAGCATTTTCACTGATTTGTGGGCACAAAAAGGGGGCGTGGAAACCAATTTTTTGTACAGTTACTGTCAGTAACTACACAAACCAAAGTACTAAATTTAAGTCTTATACGACCAAAACCGTCTGAAATAAAGCATTTTCATTTCTTTGTGGGCGGTAAAAGGGGGCGTGGAAACCCATTTTAAGCACAGTTATCGACAGTAACCGTACATACTAAATTGCAAAATTTTAGCCTTATACGACCCAAACTGACTGAAATATAACATTTTTATTGATTTGGGGGCGGTAAAAGGGGGGTGTGGCACATTTTTCCCCTCAACCATCTCGTACCTGAAATAAATCGGCTGCCAAAATTTCAGGTCAATCGGTTTAGTAGTTTTGGAGTCTATAGACATCACACAGCCAGATACACATCGTTTTGCTTTTTATAAATATAGACATTGATTTGTGGGCGGTAAAAGTGGGCGTGAAAACATTTATATATAGTGACCGCCTCTTGGAGCACCTATACAGTAAGTTTCACTGTAAAAGTGTATAGAACTCTGGAATTGCCATGATTTCAAAAAAGTGGGCGTATTTATTTTACGACCACGCCCATTTTTTGTACAGTTACCAACAGTAACCATCTGAACAAAATTACCAAATCTTAGTTTTTTACGATTGAAACCGCCTGATATATATCCTTTTTTTGGTTTGTGATCGATGGAGCAAATTTGGCTTGTATGGGAGGTACCACGCCCCCTTCTCCAATCGTTACCAAAACTCACAGGAACACTCTCAAGATGTGGATTTATTTTCTCTGAAAATTTCATAAAGATCGGTTTAGCGGTTTTGGAGTCTATACGTGATATAGCCACATACCCACATACCCACATACCCACATACCCACATACATACATCCATTTTTATATATATAGATAGCTGAAACCCGGCGCGTTGCTGCCACTCTCCTTTGTCAAACTCCCATAAAATGTTATCAGTTAAACAGCATGTCTAAATTGAGGTCAAATACTGAATTCCGAGACTGTGCGACCTATATCCACAAAGCTATTCGATATAACAATTTTGGGTTGTATAGGAAGTGCCACGCCCTATTGATCACCCCTCATAGCACTTAATCAATGAAACTGCATGTGTACATGGAGGTTGAATACCGAATACCAAAACTGTTCGACATATAACTCCAAAACTATTCGATAACACAAATTTGGGTTGTATGGGAGGTGCCACTCCCCTTTCCCTACGCCCATAAAATTTCGCCAATGAAACTGCATGTGTAAATTGAGGTCGAATACTGAATTCCGAGGCTGAGTTACCTATAACTCCGAAGCTATTCGATATCGCAAATTTGGGTTAAGTTGATGGTGTCACACCTCCCCGACAAACTCTAAAAAAATTTATCAGTAAATCGCATGCGTAAATTTTGGTCAAATACTGAATTCTGACGCTGTGCGACCTTGAACTCCAAAGCTATTCGATATCACAAATCTTTGTTGTATGGGAGGTGCCACTCCCCCTTGATCAACGCTCATAAATTGTAATCAATTAAATTACATGTGAACAATGAGGTCCAATACTGAATTCAAAAACTGTGCGACCTATAATCCCAAAGATTATAGGTCGCTTGATATCTTTAATTTGGGTTAAATAGGAGGTTTCACGCCCCCTTTTCGTACGCCCATAAAATTTAATTAATGAAAATGCATGTATAAATTGAGGGCGAATACTGAATTCTGACGCTGTCAACCTATAACTTCAAAGCAATTCGATATCACCAATTTGGGTTAAATGAGAGGTGCCCCTCCTCCTTGTCCAACTCCCATAAAATTTTATCACTGAAACGGTACGCTACACCTGCACAGCAAGTTTCACTATAAAAATGTGTAGAACTCCGGAATTGCCATTATTTCGAAAAAGTGGGAGTATATTTAATGCGACCACGCCCATTTTTTGTACAGTTACTGACAGTAACTATCTGAACAAAATTACTAAATCTTGGTTTTTACGATCGAAACCGTCTGATATATATCCTTTATTTGGTTTGTGGTCGATAGCGCAAATTTGGCTTGTATGGGAGGTACCACGCCCCCTCGTCGAAACGTTACCAAACCTCACAGGAACACTCACTATCCTCGGCAGACATTGTTCTGCCACAGACCACCTTACTGCCATATACGAAAATGTCAAGAAATGCAAAATATATTCACCATTTCCAGTATAGCTGCCGAAAGTAGCCATACGCACTAAATAACCAAATTTTAGTCTAATACGATCAAAACCATGCGAAATGTAGCATTTTTGTTGTTTTGCAAGCGGTAAAAAGGGGTGCGGGAAAATATTTCCCTTGAACCATCTCGTAATCGAAACAAATCGACTGCCCAAATTTCAGCTTAATTTAGGTTAAGACTGGCGCACTTTACTTCACTCGACGCTAACTCCCTGAAAAGTGAGTTTAACTAAAGTGGGACAGGCCTATTTTTAGTGCACTTGCCGAGAGTAATTTTTGTCCAACACGATACAAACCGTTGAAATAAAACGTTTTCATTGGTTTGTGGGCAGTAAAAGGGGGGCGTGAAACCAATTTTTAGTATAGTTGCTGACAGTAACAGTACAAACTAAAGCAACATTTTAGCTCAATAGACCCAGTAGTCAATTTTAATGATTTCTCAAAAAGTGGGTGTGGGTGTGGCTATATAGCGATGACGCCTTTTTTTAGTTCAGTTGCCGAAAGTAGAAATACAAACTTAGGTATCACATGTTAGTCTCATACGGCCAAAACTGCTTGAAATATAGCATTTTCACTGATTTGTGGGCACAAAAAGGGGGCGTGGAAACCAATTTTTCGTACAGTTACTGTCAGTAACTACACAAACCAAAGTACTAAATTTAAGTCTTATACGACCAAAACCGTCTGAAATAAAGCATTTTCATTTCTTTGTGGGCGGTAAAAGGGGGCGTGGAAACCCATTTTAAGCACAGTTATCGACAGTAACCGTACATACTAAATTGCAAAATTTTAGCCTTATACGACCCAAACTGACTGAAATATAACATTTTTATTGATTTGGGGGCGGTAAAAGGGGGGTGTGGCACATTTTTCCCCTCAACCATCTCGTACCTGAAATAAATCGGCTGCCAAAATTTCAGGTCAATCGGTTTAGTAGTTTTGGAGTCTATAGACATCACACAGCCAGACACACATCGTTTTGCTTTTTATAAATATAGACATTGATTTGTGGGCGGTAAAAGTGGGCGTGAAAACATTTATATATAGTGACCGCCTCTTGGAGCACCTATACAGTAAGTTTCACTGTAAAAGTGTATAGAACTCTGGAATTGCCATGATTTCAAAAAAGTGGGCGTATTTATTTTACGACCACGCCCATTTTTTGTACAGTTACCAACAGTAACCATCTGAACAAAATTACCAAATCTTAGTTTTTTACGATTGAAACCGCCTGATATATATCCTTTTTTTGGTTTGTGATCGATGGAGCAAATTTGGCTTGTATGGGAGGTACCACGCCCCCTTCTCCAATCGTTACCAAACCTCACAGGAACACTCTCAAGATGTGGATTTATTTTCTCTGAAAATTTCATAAAGATCGGTTCAGCGGTTTTGGAGTCTATACGTGATATAGCCACATACCCACATACCCACATACCCACATACCCACATACCCACATACCCACATACATACATCCATTTTTATATATATAGATTCACATAATATTTTTTACTAAAAAGTTTTTTCTTTTTACTTTATTTTTAAAAGATAAATTTAAGTTGTTTGTTTAACTAATTTAACGTAAATAAGTTTATGTATGTTTATGATAAAGTCAAATATTATTTGATATTTTTAGATATTTTTTGTTTTCATTATAAAATAAATGTTAAACTCTTCTAAGATATAAAAATTATAATGTTTTTTATTAAATAATTTAAAAATTTTGCAGATACCTTCAAATAACGACCGTAAAGCTTGTGATGAAAAAAAAGCGCCATACCATAATTGTTCTTTTCTAATTTAATTTTTTTCGATTTGGTTTAATCAGGTGATGTTTATCTTTTAAATAATAAAATTGACAAGTGTTTTTCTTAAAAATACAAAATAGGATCTTAGATCGACGATTAGTACGTTACAAATGTTTTGTAACCCTTCTCTGCATCAGTAATTATGCTTTTGTCTTGGTGCTTGAACGTTTTTCAATTTTTTAATATTAATAAGGATAAGTTTGAATTTCTATTTTAAAAATTAAAAATAAAAAAAATAGTACGCAATTATATTTGCTAAAACGCAGATATTAATAGAAATAGTTATTAACGGTCCCTGCTTTTAATATATATAAATGCCATTATTTTAAACCTTTGGCATTTCGGGATCTCGAAAAATCCCGGGATCCCGGAATCACGAATTTCGAATCCCAGGATCAAGCCAAAACCCTTCGGCATTGAAAGCCCTAATATGTACTATTGTCTATCCAAAAATTGATTTCTTAATAATAATATTAAAAAAAAAAATTTAAGAAAACTGAAGAATTTGTTTTTATTATTGTTATTAAATATGCTTAATTGAAGCTCATTAAACCATTTGAGAGTGGGAGAGGATGAATATTTTGATAGGCGTGCAAAATAGTTAATTCTTAAAAAGAGTGTTGCTGAGTGGTGATATTAACTATTTGGTACGTTTAAGTATATATAAAGTACCTTTTGAGGAAAAGTGTTTCCATTGTACTTTAACAGAATAAAGAAAACAATTTAAGGAATGAGAATGTCTGTTGCGGACATGAACTTAAGTATTATTTATCAAATTTGAAGTAGCCGTTTCGTCAAACATGTCTTCTATGGCGTTGATTTGGAACACTCGTCTATTATTCATTGCGCACATAAATAATTCTTTTGAAACAGATTTTGCCTAAATATTGAAAAATTAGTTAATTTTTAAACTGTTATTAAACTAACAGCTGTTTTGTGTTTACATTCACCACCAAGTAGGCAGCACTTAAAATTTACTCGTGTTATAAAGTTTACAAGCTACTTAAAGTTCTCGGTAACTTTATCATCTCGGTAACACTAAAGAAGACATAAGAACATGAAAAAGTGTTAAACGGGACTTTAAAGCGAAATTTAGCTAAAGAAACTTTATAGGTAAGATGAGAAAACGGCCCTTAGATTTTTAAATTTCGATGAAGGTTTCGTCGCACATTATAAAAAATTGGGATGGACACTTTTTGGTTCAAACGAGGAGAACAATGATGATGTCATTGTTTGTCATGTAGATTCACAAGCAGTTCTTGATGAGTTACATAGAGAAGTTGCTAGATACTTTACTCTGGAATTGTTTGGTATAAAAACTTGTCGTACTGTGCTGTCTGACAATGACAAAAGGGCAGAAGAAATTTTAAAGGAAACGACCAAAAAAGTTGGTATGCAATATGAAACAGACTTACTTTGGACGCATGACGATATCGAATTTTAGGTAGAAAGTAGAAGGTAAAATGTCATCAAATGAAGAATATGCTAAATAGTACGATGACAAAATTAATGAAGATGCTAACAAAAATTATGCCAGCAAATTATCGCCAATTTAGTGTACCAAAGCTGTTCAAGTCTTGCAATGTCAATATTTGACCCATTTGTCAGGCAACAAAATTTTTGTTTTGTTTTATTTTTTTTTATTTGTTTTGTGCAGGCAACAAAAAAAAACTGACAAATTTTTTAAACTTTGAAAGTATATTACCAATGTTTGGTTGGCAAATTCAATTAATATATTACTAAGCGTCATTTCTGAAATCTGTTTTCCATAAGTTAATTAATTCGATACAGCTAAGTATCCATTCAAGTAAATTTATCCATTCAAAAACTGAAAAAAGGCCAATAATATTACCTAAAATTATATTTTAACACACATTATTATTCAACATTAAGCATAGTACTCTGTTCAGTTTCATGTAAATTTTATTTATTTTGAAGTGAAAAGAGAGAGATCATATAAAATCACCCAACTTATTCTGAGTCTCTCTGAGAAACGTTGCCATAGGAATTCCTCGCAACAAACTTTAAGTCAGAAATTTCACGCAACAAGTAAATAGATGTTGCCAACGAAATTTTACGTAAACGAACAGCGTACTAGGCTTTATCATGAAAAATATAGACCTGTACATCAAGAATCAATTGTTTTAGCAATTCGTTCGAAATTTTGGATTTCTAATATCCGTAAGCTTGTATGGATAGCAAAACAAAATTGTCAGGAATGCAAAAATAGATCAGCCAAGCCAGAGACGGCTTTAATGGGACAAGTACCTATGGATCGCCTTACTCCGCATGTTCGACTATTTTCGTACACAGGAGCAAGGGCGTAGGCAGGATGAAAATTAGGTGGGTAAAACCTTATACAAATTTGTTTACCATATATTTCATTCATGAATTTTACGAGTCAATGAAAATAGTTCAAAATGAATGTATGGTGTCTTATTACCTAATGTTTTATATGTAATCGACTATGGAAAAAGATTTTAAGGGAAAAATTTTCAGCTTATGTATTTTATACAAACGCAAGCCATTAGATAAAGATTAATTTATTAAATTTAGGTTAACTTCATTTTAAAATATGATATCCTTAAAAAATTTGGTTTAAGAAAAATAAAAAAATTCACAAAAACTCAAACTAAGGAAAACTCAATAAAATAATACAAAAAATTAAATAAAATTAAATAATTTTTTCTTATTTCAATATCAATCGGCGAAGGTTTTCCGCATAACGGTCAATAGTTTCGACTAATATGTTTGTCTGGTATAATAAAAGAGTTTTGAAAATTGTTTAAACTTGAATTATGTTATAATAGATAAAAATGTGTGTACCATTCAATCAGTCATCGCCCATCGTTGATCGTAGCCATGTTTTCACTTTTCTTAATGTGCTAAACGAACGTTCTCTTGCACATGTATTTGTAAATTAATTGACCTAAAGCTCTAAAAATTATAACCTTGTAAAATCATGACAATGTCACAATAACCACAATCACAGTCGCTGATTGACTGTCATTCTAATCGGCTATTTGCGTGAAATCTATCTCGCAAGACTGTTCCGTTTCGTGCCTCGCATGTAAAAGTGATTTTCATTAAATTTGCGTCAACTTGGATGACAAGTGTTTTGAACTTCTTGTGCAACATGATAACATTTTATTTAATTGCAACAAGTGTTTGATCTCAGAGATACCTCCAATCTCCATCGTTACTGATCACGTTGCTCAGGTCAGAGACCTTAACAAAAAAGTTGCGGAACTTATGGTCAGCAACAAAAAACCTGCCGAATGTGTTGTTGCTACTTCTAAAGTGGGTGCAAAAAATCCCTCTCCTGCGCCTTTGCATCCTAATTCGGCCCTGAATTTGCTACAAACAACATCATGTGCTGCTCTGCTAGCAGTTGGTAAATCAGCCACTCAACTCCATTCTGTTTGTGCTCCTGAACATGCTCTAAGAACGCTTCTGCAATGCTCGTTCATTCCAATTCCACTGCTGCTGCTGATGTAGTTCCCGTTCTTCCCAACGCCACTGGTTCTGCTAATTGCTCTGCTGCTGCTGCTCTCTTCGCATCTTTCAATAATTCTGCCGCGACTTCTTCTCAAAACTTTGTCTGCACAATCTTTGTCTGCTGATGTCGCTGGTGCATGCGCATGAAACTCTACTCTTCAAAAATCTCCGGTTTCTGGCACTCAGTTTAATTTGCCTGTTGACTCTTTTACACATGTGCTAAATACTCTAAGTTATGCTGAGACAGTCTCGGACTTGCAATTTTATTCTCCTTCTTGGACTGCTTTCTCTGCTCCACAGAATCTTCGCTCAGCGAATAATCGGACTAGCCAACCCAACAATAGACCTAATGTTGTTGTTGGATCGAACATCAATCATAGTTAAGAAGTTGCATCGCCTCTGAGTGGCTACATTTATCATAATTTTTACCTTCTGTTAAAGAAAACAACATTATAGATTATGTTTCTAATGCTGCTTCTATTGATAAATCTCTTTTTTTATTTGCAAACATCTCATTAAAAAAGATTCCCCTTTAGATTGTATCAAAACTGTTAATTTTAAGTAAGGTGTGACTGAATCCCATTATAATAATTTTATTAGGAGTAAAGGTTAAACCTTTTCGTGTTTTTAAAAATCGGGTAGATCCAATTCGAATCACTTAAATAATGCTTTATCAAATTTACTTTATTCTAATATTCCTACATCTTGTAATTCATTAAAAATTTACTATCAAAACTGTTCAGGTCTACGTACAAAAGCTAGCATCATACATGCTATGAGTTCTCAGCGAGACTATGACATAATTATTCTAGTTGAAACATGGCTTAGTATGCTTAGTATGGCTTAGTATTTGTATGTTGAAGAATTTTTCGATCCAAACATATACAGTTACTCACAAAACTCATCGGACAAAAAGCATAATAGGGAAAAAGTTACAACAAAACAAAAACACAAATAGTAAACAATAATTGTAGCAGCATGCTATCTTTATTACACCTATTTTTTTCTAACCAAATGCTTGTAACGGTATCATAAGCTCTCAATTAATCAATCAATCAATCAATTAATCAATCAATCAAGAAATGAGAAAAGAAAACATTTGTCCCACTGTAAAGCATGGAGGTGGTTCGGTGATGGTGTGCGGGTGTATGGCGAGCGCAGGAGTCGGTAAATAAGTTTTTATAGATGAAATCATGAGCAAATTTATTTTTTTGAACATATTAAAAACTAATTTTAAGTAAAGTGCTGAAAAATTGGGGATAGAAAATAGTTTTAAATTTTATCAAGATAACGACCCTAAGCATAAAGCTGAGATAGTCAAGTTGTGGCTACTCTATAATTGCCCTAAGGTCATTTCCACCCCCCCCCCCCCACAATCACCGGACCTCAATCCCATAGAGCATATGTGGGATGAATTAGAGCGGCGTATTCGCAAATACACAGTAACCTCGAAATCTGAGTAAAAAACGAGCCTTCAGGAAGAATGGGACCAAATTAAGCAAACTACAACAGAAAAACTGATGAAATCGGCGAAACAGATTAAAAGAAGTCATTAACCCTTCTTTGCATGACGAGGGAAATTTCAATCATAATATTTAGTCAACAAAAAAAGGTACCCAAAACCCTTGTACTGTAAATTTGTTGTTGCTGGCAACATTTTAAGCAACTATTGCGTACAACAAAACGCAGTTGTCAAAAAATAGCAAACGTCACTGTCAATTACCAGGCCTAGAACTTGTCATTCCGCTGTTTGTTGTGACTGGAAAAAAGGAGCGAGATTTAAGTTTGTTATAAGGAAATAAACGGAGATATAAAATACAGTAAAAGTGAAAATGAGTGGAAAAAAGGTTTGTTTTCATGTTTTTGTTGTTTTATGTACAATTTATATCAAAACACTGTGAATAAATTTCTCAAAACTATGTGATGGAAATTTACATCACTATACAGTAATTTCACTTGTAATGTATGGCAAACATTTTTTTGTAAATGTTTATTTTATGTTGTTTTTTAGGGAAACTTGAATGAAAGAGATATTGAAGATTTTCTTAGTAAGTTACAAGGCGATTGGCTCTCAGGAGATGACCACGATGACCAAGATTCCGATGATGAAAACCGCGATTCTGATGAAGTTATAAGAGAGTTGCAGGAGGAGAACGACGGTGATGATGATGATGTGGATGAAACTGCTGACATTGATCCTCCTCTTGTAGAAACAGAAGATCAAGAACCCTCTCACCCATCAACTTCATCCAATTTGCAGTCTTCATTCAGTTTTCCATTTGACAAAAGAAGCTTGATTTGGAAAAAAAGGAATCTGGTGTATGACACAGATAAAATTACTTTCTTGGGGAGTTCTACTGCTTCAGGTGGTCTATCACACCTAGAAACTCCATATCAATGTTTTAACCATTTTATCACTGAAGATTTTATCAAAACATTAGTAGAGGAGACAAATTTATATATAATACAGAGTAATCCCAGTTCATCTATAACATTTACAGAATATGATTTGTATAAGTTCTTTGGTATATTATTGTACATGTCAGTAATCAAATTTCCTAGCACAAGATCATACTGGTCGCCAAAGTTTGGATATGAGCCCATTTCTTCAACAATGCCACTGAACAAGTTTGAGAAAATAAAGTTATCATTACATTTTAATAACAATGATCTTCACAAACCTATAGGTCATCCAGAACATGACAGGCTTTATAAAATCCGCCCTGTTATCAAGCATCTCAATGAGAGGTTTGCCACAGTGCCAATGAATCAAAGACTTTCTGTGGATGAACAGATGTGTTCTACCAAAATAGGGCATTTTTTAAAACAATATCTGCCTAAGAAGCCCCATAAATGGGGCTTCAAATTATATGTTCTCTGTGATTTGATGGGATATGCCCACAAGTTTGAGGTATATTCTGGACAAGAGAATACAGAGAAGCTCACAGACGAACCAGATCTTGGTGCAACAGGAAATGTTGTAGTTCGTTTGCTTCGAGGAGTGCCAAGAAAGCAAAACCATATACTTTGATAATTTTTATACCTCTTTGCCATTGGTATTATTTTTAGCTAAATCAGGAATTCACACAGTGGGAACAGTGCAACAAAACAGGATACCAAATAATAAACTTCCAGAGAAGAAAAACTTCATGAAAAAATCTGTGCCCAGAGGTAGTTTTGAGGAAAGAGTGTCTGTGCATGATGGTATAGATTTGAGTTGTGTGGCTTGGAAAGATAATAAGATAGTAACCTTGCTATCTTCTTATGCTGGAGCATTGCCTGTAACTAAAGTCAATAGATTTGACAGGATAACAAAAGGAAAAATTGATATTACTTGCCCGTTTATTGTCCAAGAGTACAATAAACATATGGGAGGAGTAGATCTCATGGATAGCTTTTTGGGCAGAAATCATATAACAATGAGGTCTAAAAAGTGGTATTTGCGTTTTTTTTTCATCTATTTGATCTAGCTATTATAAACTCTTGGATTGTTTATAAAAAAAATGCTCAAGAAAGAGGTGAACCTAAAAAGAGTCTGCTTACAATGGGCCAATTCAGAAATGAATTGGCCTTTGTGCTATGCAACAGAGGAACCACCAAAGAAGCTAAAAGAGGGCGTCCTAGTACCACTGTACTAGAAGAAGAATTACAATAAAAAAAGAAATGGTTCTCCAGCTCCACCACCACCAAAAGACATAAGAAAAGATGGTGCTGAACATTGGCCAAAATTAGGTGGGTCACTGCGGTGCAAATTTCCCAAATGTAAAGGCTATTCCACAATTTCGTGTAGTAAATGTGGCGTCAATTTGTGCTTAAATAAAAATAGTAATTGTTTTTTAAATTATCATAAAGAATAAAGAAGATTGAGTAAACAATATTTTTTTATTTATTTAGTACTGAGCTAAATATGTGACAATGCATGATGATGTAAATTTCCATCGTATTGTTTTTTAAATAATACATATTTTTATTTACATTAGGATTTTTTTAAATATTTTTCCTTTAATCTAGAGCATTAATTACATCACCCTGTTTTTTTTTTTAAAATAGAAAAAAACATGCAAAGAAGGGTTAAGGCCAAAATAAACCCTACAAGAAACTAACTTTTAAAATCAAATCTTTTATTTTGTTATTTTAAACTTTTGTACGATGAATTTTGTGACTCCTTACTTTTAGTTAGTTTGTACTTTTTTAAGTTTTCTTAACATAACTTTTTTTATAAAGAAATATATTAAGCTTTTTAATATATGGGTATTTCCACAGGAAAGTCTACCGTGACCAAAAAATTAAAACTTATTAAAAACTTATTATTTTATGATATTATCTAAGAGAAACATTTTAATTTTATTAATTTAAGCAATTTGTACATAAAATTATTAACCATGATGATCACATCGTCTGCACTGTTTCACAAATGTAGTTTTTCTTTTTCGTAAGTGTTTAGTAAATGTTTCAGAAACATTTTTGTTTTATTAAAAATGGAAGGCATTGGCTAAAGATAATGAAAAAATGGTTGATGCAATTAAAGGAAAATATATTGAATTTGTTTTTAATTACATAATTACATAATTACTTAACTACCTAATTACTTAATTACCCAATTAAATTGCAATGGAAAAAACTGTCCCGTGCGACCTGTCCCGTGCGACCGAGCTTAATATTAAATTAAAAAATAAGTGTTAAATATTATTGGGTAAAATAAAAGCAATTTAAAAGAAACACCAATGCACAATATCCATAAAATAAACTCTTTGAAATATTCCTTCAGACTTCGCTGAATTCGGCGCTTGAGTTGTTGTCCTCGAAAAAAACTTCCGTTTTTGTCCCGTGCGAACCCCGTTGTTTTTGGCAATTATTTTGAAAAGGAAAAATTACCGATAATCAACCTTAGCACCACTTATAGAGCTTACTATGAGTTATAAGTTAAGACCATTATCAAAATATAAATCCGTGTTATAACTACTTTTTTTTCAATTTAACTGCGTACGACTGTCCCGTGCGACATCATGGAAATGCCCATATACAAATGACTTAATTGTGTGTCTCAATTCGCAGTCAAACTGAGTTGTTATTTTTCTGTGTATCCTACATTCCTACAAATAGCATTTTTTCTATTTATAAAGCTCATGTGGACAATGTAATCTTCTTAACGCAAAATAACTCGGGAAAACATTCATCTTTGTATCCTAGGTGATTTTAATTTATGCAATACATCTTGGAAATATCTTTTTGATAAGAATATTTTTAATCCCACAAATATCAATAGTCAAACGGAAATTTATATGATTGATAATTTCCTCAATCTCGATCTTCAACAAATTAACTCCCTTTACAATAAACTTGGAAGATTTCTAGACTTATTGTTTTTATCTACTAATATAAAATTTAAAATCTATGAGTATGGATTCCCTTTCTCTCCCCCAAATACCCATCATCTCCCTTTAGTTCTTGAACTAGAATTTTACAAATCTAAATTGATCAAACCAGATACTTCTTTAGTTTCTTTTACCTATAATTACTGCGATTTTGCTTATTTGAATAATGAAGTTCCTCATATTGATTGGGACTCCGTTTTTTTATCGTGAGATCAATGAATGCTTCGATGTCTTCAAATCCAAATTATATGATATTTGTTTAAAAATTATTCCGCAATACTCAAAAAAATTTTACAGAATCCATGGTATACTAATGGATTAAGCAAGTTGAAGAACTTGAGAAATAAGTTTCTTAAAAAATATAACATCTCCAATTTGGAGTCACATAGGTCCAAATACTTGCTTTATTCAAAAGAATTTAACTTTCCTGAAAAATACCTTAATAAAAATTATATTTTTAATTTCGAAAACAAAATCAAAAAAATCCACCTCATCTATTCCGTCTTCAGTGTTTTCCAACAATTTGCATGCAAGCATATCACAGGATACTGTGAACCTTTTTGCAGACTTTTTTAAGTCTATTTTTACTTTTGATGATGAAGTTTCCGAACAGGATTCATTCATCACTGCATCATCCCCTCTCGATTTCGGATGTAGATGCTTGCTTTTGCATTTTAAGACCTTGACTAGTAGAAGATTCATCCTTTCTCTACTTTTTATCTTTGATATTGTTTCTGGCATGACTAACTGTCCATCTCTTTTAGATGAAAAGTCTGCCAAATTCCTTAGCCATAGATTTATATCTTTCAAAAATATAATAAGAAATTTATTAATCTATGTTTTTTTTATAAGTTAACATATGTATATATATATATATAACATAACTTAATGTCTAAGATTAGTCAGTAAGAAATTTGTAAATTTTTTGACTAATTTATAAACGAAATGAAATGAAATTAAATATAATTATAAATCTAAAAATGTTCATTAGGGATATAACTTTTTTTGCATTATTAGTACCCAAAACTACTTTGTAGCCCACTATGTTTTGACCATAAAAATCATATTCTGAGGCCATTTGCGCAAAAAAAGTTCCCGCCACCAAGCAAATTTCTAAAAGTCCTCAAGAAGAAAAAAAAAATATTTATTTTTTTTTTAATTAATTTTCTTCATTTATTATAAGTACATAAATTAAAGTTGAACAAACATTTACACTTTTACATAACTATTTGTTATATAAAATTAACTTCAAATTTAATGTGCGTGAAGATTTACATAGCGGATAAATATCCTGTACCGTTTTGATTGCTCTTTCAGCACATATGTTGCTTCGTTGCTGCCCCGGTATCGCTGAAATTTCCTGAACCCAATGTCTAAAAAATCATTTACGAGCACTGTTATATGTTAATAAAGATTTTTTTAGAGCCTCAAAATTATTTTCTTTATAAAAATGATCGGAAAACCAAACATCGTACCACGGACCACATACGAACTCACAAATGTTATATAATTTTTGGCGATATTTTGGAATAAGCTTGTATAAGGGTCAATATTGCTAAAATGGCTCTCGAGTTCCATCGAGCATTGTGTATTGGTGGTATTGCTTTAAAGTTAATGTATGGAAATTTTTTATTTTTCTGATAGTATGTAAAAGCTTTACCAAGTTCATATAAGTACTGCATATCATCACGCCAATTTATGTGTTCAACTTTGATTCGTTCTTCATTCTGTTTGTAATTTTTCTTAAGATCTTCGTAGTTATTTATCAATTCGTGATCGCCTATTTTGGACGTTATAGTAAACATTTTATTAAAATCGCGTTTTTTTGAATGTTTTAAACATTTTTGATAGTTTTGTATCAATTTTTTACTTTTCTTTTTATAGATCTTAATGCAAATGCTGGCACACGATTCTTGTTACACAAAGTAATTAATTCTTTCGATATAATATCGTATCTTTTTGTTTTGCACTTTTCTTCCTTAAGTAAGGCATTAAATCGACCAATAATTACTTTTTCTTTAGGCATTCTTTTTAACTCGGACAAAGATTTGTCAACGCTTTTTATTATCGCAAACTTATTGTTTTTACTTTCAAGTGTTTTCAATGACTTAGTCCACGTTATGACATTTTTTTGAGTACTTAAAAAGCTATTTTTATTAGACATTTTATGAAGAGCGAAAAATAACGCAAACGAAATCAAAAACTTTTAAATAAAATATTAATTATATGAATTAATAACTAACATTAGTTACAGGGCGTCCTTCAATCTGATATTTAGTTTTATTATGTATGATTTGCAGTCTTTATCTTTAGATCCCTGCATCTTAAAAACTATTCCAATTATCGACTTTAACAATAAACACTAATACTGTTAAATTTTTGCACTCCTGGAGTATAAAAATTAAGTTATTTTGGTCTAAGTTTAATATATAATTCTATATAATAAAAAAGTATAAACTACAAACTTCATCGCGTTGGTGGCGGGAACTTTTTTAACGTCAACGAAAAAGAAATGACGCAGTTTATCATATTTTTCCATGATCTATACAGCTATGATAGGTACCTTTCGAAATTCGCGAAAAATGTAAAAAAGTTATGCCCCTAATGTTCATGTTATCTACTTCATGTCATTATCTAAGTTTTTAACTTCCCGTTTTAACAGTATATTTTACAAAATTATACAATATACTGATTTGCTTTTAACTTTCTCAGGTCTAGATTCAAAGAAAAAGGTGAAACTACACATTAAAAAAGGATCACATATAGAGACTATCAAAAAAGCTATCGGTGAAAAAAATCTCAGATTTAAGGAATCTGCTTACGCCCTTGCACAGGAGTTGACTATTTTGGACCTGTGCAGGTTTCTATTGGACGTCGTCACGAAAGGAGATGGGTTGCGCTCTTTACATGTTTGTCCGTAAGAGCAATACATCTCGAGTTAGCTAGAGACTTATCGACCGATGCTGTAATATTATGCTTGCGTAATTTCATTAACCGTAAGGCTGAGGAGTGATTGTGGCACGAACTTCGTAGGAGCGAGCAACACTGAATGAATCATCAAGGCGAAGGGCCTCGGTGAGGAGCGTACACGGCAAGGCATCGAGTGGATTTTTAACGCGCCTGGAAACCCATCTGCGGAAGGAGTTTGGGAACGGATGGTGCGAAGTGTAAAAAACGTGTTGTCATGTGTTGTTTGAGAACAGCGATGCGGAGTCTTTGACTTCCAAGCATTTTTTGATAGGGTGTCTAAGCTACGTTCAAACTCCGGCGGTCGACGAGAACGTGTGCCTGCGAAAGCAGTGGCACATATTGCAGCAGCTAAAGCAGACATTTTGGAAAAGGTGGGTTTTAGAGCACCTACCTACACTCACACGTCAGATAAAGTCTGAACCATTCTCAACCAAGACTCAACCATTGGAATCGGAGTATATTGACTATTTGTGCCGAAAACGAAAGTCGCGGAAAGTGGAAGCGAGGTAAAGTCTTACAAGTTTTTACATCACCTGACGTCCAGGTCAGGTCAGCCATGGTTAACACAGCGACTAGAGTCCTTGTAGACCTGCATCAAAATTAGCGGTTTACGTCTGTAAAGGCTTGAACCTGCAATTCACGGGGTATAATAATACGAACTGAAATATTATTTATTTTATCATTCCATTTTTGTTTTATAGTTAATATTTCATAATTATCATTATTTTACTCAATGCGCGAATACTCGTATTACATCATTAATTTATTTTAATAACATCTCTGCAAAAACATCCCTGTACCTTAACGAAGGCGTTCGTCAAAATATTTAAAATTTAATGAATCGTTTATTTCAATGCACGAACGCCGCTAGAAGGAATACAAATTAGTAGGTAAAATATGAATTCAATACACATTTTGTTAACTTTTTCTTTGAAATACAGATAATAAAACCATTACTAAAGCACAGTAAACAAATAGCTGCTACAAAAAAGAGCGTGCGTTTAATTGTATTCATTTCCAGTCAACCCGCTGCACATGTCGTAGCAAACAATGTCATTTAGGTGCAATTGAAATACTAAGAGTGTGAATACTCAAACCAATCCAATTTAACTACGTTTGAACTGCTGTATTTGTACTTCGGCTAAGTCTTCAATAGAAATGTTTGCGACATTCGCATCAATTAGAGCAATTTCCCCATTTTGTTAGCAATCAAATCTGCTTAAAACTGAAAATAAGAAAAAACAGGATGGAATTGGACAATGTTATCGCCCGATACTGGAAAATTTATCATGCCTCTGCGATCAATGCTAGATTTGTAAAAACGGCATAATGGAAAATTATAGAGAAGTGAAAAATGCAAATTGTTTGCGTAAAGCCGTAAAGCGTGGCCAGTTTGCCGACAGGCCACGTACTGTCAATATACCTGACTTTATTTCAGCACTTAAGGCCGCGACTGGTAGTCAAACTAGCCACTTAAGGAATCACATTGTATTACAATTTGAGATCGCAGAGATTGTATTAAAAAGCAATGAGCGTAATTCTGTACTTTTTAATAATAGTTTCATGCTATTCCTTTTGTCTTAGTCGAGTAGAAACTTCAAAAACGGTTTTGTTATTAAAATATTTTTTAATTTGTCTTTAGTCGCAAATCCTACGATAATAATTTGCATTTTGCATTTCTCTATCATTTTAGATTACGCCGTTTTCAATTTTGTATTTTCAAAATTTCAATTAATTACTAACTTACTTCTTATCAAAATATTGTACTCAGGTTCAATCTTAATAAAATGAAAATCACCTCCTTTTCGCACTTTAACAAACATGTTTCTTTTTTTTTTACATTTGCAAGTAAATGCTACTGATTTGACATCTGGTTAACGTAGTTGTAGAGTTACCATAATAATTTTTTGAATAAAGTTTAAAAATAAAACTTTGAGTTCTTTGTTAATTTGTATGTTCTTAATTAGAGTCGTATATTCTTTTCAATTTGATATAGCTATGTCCGTTCGTATGCCTGTCTGAGTTAAGTAAAACGGGGCGAATAATATAATATAAAAAAGTAAAGGCGGTGTTTCTTAGTAAGAGGTGCTATAATTTAACATCTAGAAAAAAATTTGGTTGAATAATATGTGGTATATACATAACACTGGTATTTAGATTTGCGTTGAGGTTTTAAATTTTGTATTTGCATTGAAATAAAAAATTAATTCGAAGAAAATGTATACCACTATTATTTCAGTTTGTCATTTATATTTCGTCGGCCTCATGCACACCTGTTGTATCTCCATTGTTCAAAATTATTCAGGAGAGCGAAAATAAGTTTTCAAACATCGGTAACACGAAAATGAAACTACACTCCAAATTGCATTTTTTGCGAATTGTTCCTTGAAGATTTCCTAAACAAATTTTCGAAAAATCAATGAATTATGTTTTATATTTTGCATTTTACATTAATTTTAAATATTACATATCTGAGAAATTAATGAAGAAGACATTTACCCCATTTCTTAACCGATTATGACGGTTATATGTCAAAATTTTCCTTTTTTAAAGTCAATGTTCAATTATAAGTTGCATTGTTCCTAATTGCATCATATTACAATCGCCAGATTACAATATTGACGCAATGAGGGGGGCTGTGTGGTGGTAGCGTTGCTACTGGTAGGGACTCCCTTGCCAGTAAGATCTTCAAGGAGTACTGAAGCTAAAAGTAATCTACAACACTGTTGCGCCTGTTCTTCTAGTTCTAACCGGCAGGTGTGCCCATCGAACCTGAGCTTTATTCTTTATTAGCTTTATATCTGATTCAATAAAAATAAACTGATAATTCGCATACCACAACTTTTAGTACCCAGGTCGATCATCATTTATACTAAAAACTTGCTTATCGTCCAAGAAACTGACAACTTTTTATGTGAAAACTGAAAAATTTATTTTTTCTTATACAAAAAATGGGCAAACAACATATGTGCACAAGTAACTTTTTCATCCATGGATATACAACGAATACGTTTTAAGCTGTGTTTTAAGCATTTTTCATTTCTAGGAGAAAAAAATGATGATGTTAAAGAGAGAATGAATTACCCTTTACAATGGCATCAAAAAGCCAATTTAAAAAAGTATGGAGATACAACAAGTGTGCACTAAGCCGAAGATTTATACTATTATATAAAATTAAAGTGCAAATTTTGTGTTTTCAGTGAACTCCAAAAGTACTGGACTGATTTTAATGAAAACAGTTTTAAAATATCATATTTGTGCTACAGAAAAACACAACAAAACAAAAGAAAATAAGAATTTTTTATTTCGTTTGACATGTCTTTAGGAGATTAATAGCTGAATAAAGCTAGCGTATAAATAATTTTAATATGCACAAAATAAATAAACATTTTTCTAATCTTTTTATTTTTCTTTCAGTAACTATCCGAAAGTCATTCCCTACTAGGGAGTCCAATCCCGAAAGCTTTTCCTGATCCCGGGATTATCGGGATTAAAAATCTCAATTCTGGGATCCCGGGACTAGTTCGGGATTGAAAACTTTAAGAAGTAAATAATTCAAAACGTTTTTAATACAATTTTTCATTATTTATTACATTTATTACAAAAAATGTAAATGAATTATATTTACAGTTAAATAAAATTTACAATGTTAAAAAATTAAGCAACAAAAAAAAAACAAAACACATTAAGGGTATTCACAATTGTGTTGGGCTTAGTGGACTTTAAAAACCCAGTAAAAACTTTTGTTGTTTAACATGAAATCTCTAAAAACCAAAAGTGTGGTAATTTTAAGTAGCCCAATGATATGTTTAACGAACGCGATTTTTCAAGTTCCATAATCAACTGATCGGTTGCCAGTTATTTTCTAATTGCAAAAATAGAAGAAGCTCAAAGTGCAAGTTAAACTTTTTTGTGCCTTATATTAATAAAATATGTGAAATTAATTATTAGTTAATTTATTAGCATAGAAACAAACATTTAAATAATTTAAATAAATGGGGGACGACGCCCCCTATTTGAATGTTAAAACATTCCCTGGTGTGTGTTTAATAACTTCCTACAGTGTTATATTATTGCAATTCGGTAATTGCATGCCTTTGTAGCGAGTAACATCTTGGCTTAGATGTCTTTTATTAGAAAAATTTCTTTTTTTATAAGAACATGCAAGTTGCCTTAAATTAATATAAAAGCTTTGAAGTCGGCGCTAATCTTTGCCACACAATCATGATCTTTTACCATCCCTGCACCGCGAATACGAACGAGATCTAAGTCCTGAAGTTAAGATTAGCGAGTAACAGGAGCACTTTCGCAACAAACAAAAGCTCTCGTTATTGTGTTCAGTGAGCGAAATCGTTAATTTTATAAAAGTCATTTTATATTAGTACCAGCTTCAAAGGCTTTATATTCATAATGAAATGAATATATTTATGATTATAAAGCAAACTAGAAATAATTTATGATATAAGATTTTTAAGACAATCTATACATAAAAAAATATATATATATACATTAGGGCGGGTCGATTTATTTTTCGACAATTTCTCTATGATTTCCGTATTCTATGGGTTATTCCATGAAAATTTGCCGAAGGAACCATACCTCTATCGTTAAAATCGAGTCCCCTACTTTTTGTTGGTAGATTTTTTCCCAAATTGACGTTCGTATGAAATATTACCTACACGTTCACATCCATAACTCAAAAACTATCGATCGGGTTTAATCGCCTTAGGAAAGGTAGGCGCGTTGGAAAGGTGAGCTCATTTTGATCAATTTACAAAAAAATCTCCAACATTGGTCGAACGGTTCAAAAGTTACGGGCATTTTTGTCCAAATTTTGGACCATTTTTCCATTTTTTTCATGATTTTGTCCAAGATTTTGTCTTTTACTACACTCAAATTGAATATTTTTTTTTGATAATAGGTTGATAGATACTTTATTATCTCTTCATTTGAATTTTTGTAAAAAAAAAAAAAATAAGGGAAAAAAAATCAAAAAGTTGGTTTTATGTGTTATTTTGTTTTAGCAATATCGCATGAATTAATCAACCGAATTCGATAAATTTGGGCTTAAACTCTTCGTTTTGAATTGTAAATTGAACTAAATAATGGATTGTGCCAAAAAAATGGCCATGAAAGTAATATTCTTGGACAAAATCATGAAAAAAATGGAAAAATGGTCCAAAATTTGGACAAAAATGCCCGTAACTTTTGAACTTTTTACCAACAAAAATTAGGGGACTCGATTTAACCGATAGAGGTATGGTTCCTTCGGCAAATTTTCATGGAATAACCCATAGAATACGGAAATCATAGGGCAATTGGTGAATTTTTTCACTCCCTTCAAATCGACCCGCCCTAATATACATAATATAATAATATAAATAATGTAAATATAATATAAAATATATTCATAAAGAACTTAATATATTTGTGGAAATTAAATATTTCCACGAGAAATATAATAAAAATTTATACGTATGATTGAATAATTTATTAGATACTGAAAAATTTTGAAATATTTTTATACATTTAAAATATGAAAACTTAATTCTAAAAAATACAAAAAGAACTTAAAAACTAAGTGGTTTTAAAACAAAGTGTTTTACATACAATTGAAACAATATTAAAATGTAATAATAAGATAACACTACATTATTCCCCCTCCAAAGAATTCGGTATTAGTCTTACCGTGTTTGCTAATAAATTAAAATGAACTGTCTTAGCTGATTTATTTGCATTAAAAAGTGTTTTTGAAACATTAATGTTAACAAAAGCTGGCTTAATTCGATCAATATTAACCGTTATAATATTTTTGTTTTTAAGAATTTTAAAAAATTTTGGAGACTTTTCTAATACTTTGAATGGTCCGTCGTATGGCTCTTGAAGTGGTTTTTTAATAGTGTCATTGCGAACAAATACAAACTCACAAGTTTTGAGTGATTCTGGCACAAATTGTTTAAAATTCTGATTATGATGTGAAATATGTGCTTGATTATTAGCAACAATATCTTTAAGTTTGAACAAAGTTTCTGATGGACTGAATTTTTGCTCACTAGGAATGACTAACTGACTTGGCAATCTGAGTGTTTGACCATAAACCATTTCAGCAGGGGATGCTTTAACATCTTCTTTAAACGTGGATCTTAGCCCTAATAGAACTAGTGGTAATTCTGAGTACCAATTGTTTTGGTTATTGCTCGCTATAAGAGAAGCTTTGAGTTGACGATGGAAACGTTCTATCATCCCATTAGCTTGTGGGTGATAAGCTGAAGTTTTGATGTGTTTGCAACCAAATTTGGTAATAAAATTTTTGAATGTAGTTGATGTAAACTGAGGTCCTCGATCAGAAGTAATTTCCAGAGGAACCCCAAAGCGTGATATAAACTCTCTTTGGAACGTGTCAACAATAATATTAGCCCTTGTATCTTTAAGAGGATAAACCTCAGGCCAACGTGTGTTCCTGTCAATTATGGTAAACAAATATCGGTAACCATTTGAAATCGGTAATGGGCCAACCAAGTCAATATGAATATGTTCAAAACGACCGCTCGGAATGTTTATCTTGTGAGGTAGTGTTTTAGTGTGTCTATGTACCTTAGATTTTTGACATCTAATACATTCTTGAGTCCATTTGTTTATTTGTGTGTTCATGTTAGGCCAAAAATATCGTTGTGTGATTAGTCGTCTAGTACCTCTAGTTCCTGGATGTGAAATGTTATGTATTTGATCAAAAACTCTTTTCCGTAGTGTTTGGGGAATGTATGGTCTTGTATTATTTGTAGAATTTTCACACCAAATTTTTATGTTTAAAAACGGAATATCAACTTGTTCAAACTTGTAAGTTGTTTTGTCTGTTATGCTCTTGAGTTCTGTGTCAATGATTTGTTCCTGATGTAATTGTTTGAGATCAAGGTCGGGTGTTCTAACTTCTGTTACCTCGCATCTTGAAAGTGCATCTGCTACTGAGTTGTCTGTACCCTTAATGTGTAATATTGTGTTAGTGAATTGTGCTATGTATTCAAGGTGTCGTGTTTGTCTAGGACTACGTTCGGTTTTAGAAGATAATGCATTAACTAAAGGTTTGTGATCTGTGAAAACTGTAAAAATGTTACCTTCCAGGAAGTGTCGAAAATGTTTAATAGTTAAGTAAATCGCAAGTAATTCTCTGTCAAATGTACTATATTTCGTTTCAGCAGGTGAAAGTTTCTTAGAGAAGAAAGCTATAGGCTCAAGTTTATTGTTATGTTCTTGTTGTAAAACGCCACCTATTGCGGTAATGGATGCATCTACAGCAATCGACAGTTGTGCCTTACTATTAACATGGTTAATAAGTGTTTGCGTGGCAAAACTGTCTTTGATTGTTGTAAATGCATGTAAAGTAGTGTCTGTCCACTGTAAATGTTTGCTTTTAGTTTTCGAAGCTGTTGTTACCATGTCATAAATGGATTCAAGCATGTGTGCGAGTTTAGGAATGCACCTGTGGTAGTAATTTGTCATACCTATAAATTTTTGCATGTGTTTGACTGTTACCGGTTGTGGATAATCTTGAATGCATTTAACACGTTCTTGTGACGGACGTATTCCGTGTTTAGATATGTTGTAGCTAAGAAAGTCAATGTTATCAACTCCGAATACACATTTGTTAGGTTTTATGTTTAAACCGTAATCATTGAGTCTTCTAAAAACTTGCGTTAAATGTTCGAAATGTTGTGTTTCTGTCTCACTAGCAATCAAGATGTCATCTAAGTATACGAAAATAAAATCTAGTCCATGTAGCACTTCATTAATGAACCTCTGGAATGTCTGGGCTGAGTTCCTCAAGCCAAATGGCATACGGAGGAACTCGAACATCCCAAAAGGTGTAGTGATTGCTGTCTTGTGTATGTCGTTAGTTGCCATTGGTATTTGATGATATGCTCTGACTAAATCGAGTTTTGAGTAAATGCATGTATTGTGTAAATTTAAAGAAAAATCATGTATGTGTGGTAATGGATATCGGTCAGGTACTGTAATTGTGTTAAGTCTTCTGTAGTCGCCACATGGTCTCCAATCATTGGGCTCGCGTTTAGGTACTAGGTGTAATGGAGAGGATGTTTGAGAATTTGACGGTCTACAAATACCAGAAGTAACTAAGAACTGAAATTCTTGTTTAGCTACTTTTAACTTTGGCAAGTCTAGACGTCGTGGTCTTGTGTAAGGTAATTGTCCTTCAGTGACAATGTGATGTACAGTGTGATGTTTAATTGGTGCTGTGTAATCGGGTTCTGTTATTAAAGAAGGAAATTTTTTGAGTAATTGTGTATACTTGTTATCTATAGTAAATAATTTAGGTAAAGATGTTTCAGAAAATGCTGAAATTGTATTGACAGATAAATTAGTTAAAGGGTCAACGAGACGTTTGTGTTTAAGGTCAATAAGAAGGCCATATTTTGTCAAGAAATCTGCACCTATAATAGGTTTGGAGATGTCAGCTATAATAAATGAAAATGGTAATTCACGTCGTAAATTTAAATTAAGTGTCAATAATTTTTTTCCAAATGTAGAGATTGCTGTGCCATTAGCAGCTTGTAATACCAAATCTGATTTTTTGTTTGAAATTTTGAATTTTGAGGAAGGTAGAACTGATACCTCTGCTCCACTGTCAATAAGAAAATTTAATTTACTAGAGGGGTCAAATACAAAAAGACGACGTGTATGTATGACGGGTCTATTATCAGTCGTCGCGACAACAGAGTCTTTTAGTTTGTTGAATTGTGTTGTGTTATGTTGTGTGGTGAAAAGTTGTCGTTTTGAACAAATGCACATGGTTGTTCACATTTACGTGCGTTTTTACCGAATCTGAAATGGTACTTACATACCCAATTGGAAGGTCGTTGACCTGAAGAGGACCTATAAGACGATCGACGTCTTGAAGTTCCTCTGGAACTAAATCTTCTGGAAATTGGACGACTGAAACGTTGATTCTTAAGTTCATCAACATCAAGCGAGAGTTTTTGAAAACATTCAAAAATTTTAGATGTTTGTTCTGCAAAATGTTTAGTAATATTTGCTATCTCATTAGAATTAGAGATGTGTTTCGATACATTAAAGTTATTCTTGATTGCAGATACCTCAGATTCTGCTAATACCTCCCACAAGTTATCAGCGAGTAATAACAACTCATCTAATTCCTTATGACCAGATCCTGTCAAAGCAATGTTCAGACTTTTAGGTAGTTTACGTAACCAAAGCTTATAAACTAAGTCTTTGTTGACTGTTGAACCAGCTAAAAGAAGCAAGGATCTGTAAAATTGAGATGGTTTTTGGTCACCCATCTCAGTGTCAGATAGCATCTTATCGAACCGTTTGTTCTCACTTAAAGTATGTCTATTTATCAGAACTTTCTTCAAACCTTCATACAAGTTGGTTGAAGGTGGTTGTTGTATGAAATCTAATACCGTAACTATGACTTCTTGTGGAAGTGCAGTCACAAGATATTCATACTTTGTTTGGTCAGTGGTAATCCCTTTAGATCGAAATTGGAATTCTGCATGAATAAACCATGCATCAGGACTATCAGTCCAGAACTGTGGGAGTTTGACTGACGTTGCATGAACTTCAATGTTAGATGATGAATCATCGAAAGGGTTCAATAAAGGAGGCTCAAAATTAATTAAATGGTTATCTCCGTCTCCTGAGGTGGATAACCGAGTAGGAGTACGTTGCATTGTATTGTTTTAAAAAATACTAGCTTTATTACAAATAAATTTCTTAAAATAATATTAATAAAATTGAAGTGTGCCTAGCGTGCAGTGTAGTGCCTACGGTTGTGAAACGATAAGCGCCGGCTTATCGTTTTACATCCGCTAAAAAGCTAATTGTGTAGTGTATATAAATAAATACCAATCCTTAGTCGCTGATTTACTGACGTCGCTGCTTGTTTCTGGCGTCACTGCTTGCTTTGGTGTCGCTGCTTGCGTCGGTGGCGCTGCTTACTTCAGCGTCGCTGTCTGCGTCGGCGTCGTTGCCTGTCTTGGCGTTGCTGCCTGCGTCGGCGTTGTTGCCTGCGTCGGCGTCGCTGCCTGCGTCGGCGTTGCTGCCTGCGTCGGCGTTGCTGCCTGCGTCGGCGTTGCTGCCTGCGTCGGCGTTGCTGCCTGCGTCGGCGTTGCTGCCTGCGTCGGCGTTGCTGCCTGCGTCGGCGTTGCTGCCTGCGTCGGCGTTGCTGCTTGCGTCGGCGTCGCTGCTTGTGTTGGCGTCGCTGCTTGCGTTGGCGTCGCTGCCTGTGTTGGCGTCGCTGCTTGCGTTGGCGTCGCTGTCTGTGTTGGCGTCGCTGCTTGCGTTGGCGTCGCTGTTTGTTTCGACGTTGCTGACTGCGTTGGCGTTGGCGTTGCTGCCTGCGTCGGCGTTGCTGTTTGCGTCGGCGTCGCTGCTTGTGTTGGCGTCGCTGCTTGCGTTGTGGTGAGGTGGGTTCGCTGTTGTAGCTCTGCAGTGAGTAAGTTGCTCACGACTGCAGGCTGTGATGTTGTTGTTGTTGGTGCGGTGGCGGTTTTGGTGGTAGCGGTGCCTTGCGCACAGGTTTTTGCGGGTTGGTTGTGATGATGTAGATGTTGCTGTAGCTGCACTTTTAGTTGTTGACGCAATTGTTGTTGTTGCTGTGGCGCGTAGAGACTGAGCGCGAGAACTTATGAGCGTGTCGCGGGGTTGCTCTACTTCAGTGGCTTAGAGCGCGGGGTTGCTCTGCTTGAGTATTGATGAGCTCGTTGGTATCGTTGGTCCGGTTTCGACAGGATCGCCAATTGTGGAAATTAAATATTTCCACGAGAAATATAATAAAAATTTATACGTATGATTGAATAATTTATTAGATACTGAAAAATTTTGAAATATTTTTATACATTTAAAATATGAAAACTTAATTCTAAAAAATACAAAAAGAACTTAAAAACTAAGTGGTTTTAAAACAAAGTGTTTTACATACAATTGAAACAATATTAAAATGTAATAATAAGATAACACTACATATTTATTATAATAAAGAAAATTAGAAAAAATTTTAGTAATAAGATTTCCAGTATAATAATAAACATTTATAATACAAAATAAGAAAAGTAATTTAAAATTATTTTTGACTTTGTAGTGATTTTGAAGTCAGTGTTTTTTTTCTACTACTTCAACTGCTTTTGGCTATTCACCTTCGAGTCTGCCCAATATTCGTTTTATGGTAATTTAAAGCTTCACGCTAAGTACAGGCAAGTGAGAAAAATAACAAAAAACAACAAAAATTAATTTTTAAATAAATTTTGTTTACTCCACGCATACTGCGTTAACTTTGTCACTCCGTTTTTAACGCTGAGAAGAATATATAGCCTTGATCAGCATCACCTCCTGAGAAATTTTAAAGCTATCGTATTGAAATTTAGTAATTGAAACCTACAGTTACTTGGTATTCTGCACATAAGCTTTGAAGTAAAATATTCACCATATATTTCAAATTTGTTACAATCGGATAAAAACAAAGCCTACCTCCCATACAACGTTACTTTTACGAAGCTTTAAAATATATAAAAATGGCACAAAAATTACTGTCATGGTTAAAAATTTGCCCATTAACTTGGCCGCAAATTCACCATTTAATAGAAATTTTCAAAATCGAAAAAAAACAACGCAACAACTTCCGATACAAAGTTTCTTTAATAAAATAGTAAAATCTCTTGTCTTGAAATTTTGCATATTACCATATCTCTAATATTAACCATATATTTCAGATTTGTCAAAATAGTATAAAAACCACGCCTACCTCCTAAACAGATAACTATATGAAAACGGTTAAGTCTGTAAAAATTCCGCAAAAACTAATTTAATAAATTAATGTTATGAACATATGCTACGAATATGAAAATTCACTTTGAGTTTGGAATTTGGCAAAATTGATAAAAACTCGACCAATCTCCCATACAAAGCGACGTCATCGAAGTAACATAACTTTTATAAATTCCACAAAAATGTACGTACTAACAGCATAATTAACACCTAATCTTCCATATCTTAAACGTGTTCTGCATTTAAGTTTTCGTTAAATTGAATAAACAACACAACCGTAATTTATTCAAATTAACGTCATCAAACTATAAAAACATGCGTAACTAGGAAAATATTGCGGGGGTATCTAAGCTTCAACTCAGTCGAAGATAGTTCTTGCATAGTTTTATTAAAATTAAAGTGAATGTGTTTTTAACAATTCAGTTCATAAGCCTTTTAAAAAAATTACAAAGATTTTTATTTTTTTTTTATTAATCACAAAGTTTTTTAATAATCACTAAAAGGATCACAAGTGGTTTTAAAATATTCATAAAATGAGATCAATAAAATCTATAAAAAAAATCATATAAGCATAAAGTTTAGAGGTCTTTTTATAGTTAAAAAATAAAAATTTATACAAACAAGTTACGATACAAAAAACTAAATATATAAACGAAGCAATCTGCGGAGTGTGCACGACTTTTTTTAGAAAAGTTATTTAAATATTATCTGGAATAATGTTGCTATATTTTCATAATTGCTTCGTAGAAAATTATTTTTATAAAAGCCATTATATGATATGTTACGATACAGATTTTTTTATTTAATTAAACTAGAAAAATATATAAAGTGTAATTCATGACCGTAAAATCGAAATCTAAAAACAAAAATTTAATTTAACTTTGTATATTATTATTATACTAATAAGATTCCAACTTTCGTTAAAATGTTCCAACTTTTATCACCATTTTTCAACTTTTGCTGCCATTCATCATGATTGTTGCCATTATTTTAAAAAATTTTTAATTGAGATCAGCTTTCAGTACTCTCACAATATAAATTTAAGCATGGTATCTTCCATGGTAGAAGGATAGAGGTAGCTGCAGCGCTGACAGTGCTCTCTGTCAATACTGCCATGTCTGTCAAATTCAGCTGTGTGGCGAATGGAAACAAAAGAAAAGAAATAAACATTTTTGCTTCGTTTTGACATTTCCGGCAGTATGCTCTCATCTGGTGCATCTACCTGTATTCTTCTACCATGGTATCTTCTACTACGGAGGTTTTAAAAAAATTGCAGTAACATTTAATTTTTCAGTCGCGGTAGACTTTTTTGTGGAAATACAAGTACATACCAGAGATTTGCATGAGATCATTCGTCAGTTTTTGCCACTCGAGCAGCAATCGTCGTCAGCCGTAATTGCACACAAGAAAAAAATGCATATATACCACTCGAGTTCGTAAACAACGATTGCTGCAAAGCACACTTTGTCACGATTGCGAATTGATGCAAAGGCAGCCTCCAGACCACGAGATCATTCGGATGCTTCGCTTAAAGCTCGAGTGTCAGCTGCTGCATGAATTTTTGTTGTTTCCATACTTCTCTGACCTTCTCTAGCAGCGCGTTCTTCTATGTGCTGTTTGTTTCCTTTTAGTTTATTGTTTTCTTTTCTCTACTGTGGAGCAATCAGTATTGCCAGTAGCAAGTTTTATGACAGTAAATTTCTAAATCAACCTAAGCTAAAATTTGGACCAAGAGTGCATGGAAGTTAATCTTGAAAGCGACCTAAATTAGTAAACAAACTATTATTGAAAGTTTGTCGGTAAAATAATAACAATGTTTTGCTTTCAATGAACATTCCTTATCCCTTCAAGACAAGCGAAACCAAAGCTCCAACACAATTAAAAAATGTTTGATAAAAACCAACATAAGCTTGTCATTAATTTGTTTTATTTTATGAATGTGAGAAAGTGTAGGTTTAGGAAATGTCCAGCTAAGTTGTGTAAGTTAGAAAGAGATCCTTCTGACAACTGTTGCTAAGAAGCGACGTGTGCTGCAAAGTTTTATTAAACAATTTTATAGAAAAAACCCAGAAAAATGAGTATTCAACCCAAATGTACGGAGTTTTTTAAAACGAACAGGTTTTAAATTAATAAAACAAATTTTGTACAACTGTTAACTTGTAAAAAAATGGCTAAAATTTTAGGTAATGTTGTACAGTCGAACTGATAAAAACACTTCAGTCTTTAATTTTGATTTATTTTATTAAATACCTCTAATTTTGGGTGTAAGAACTGCTAAATTTCTATACGAACTTGGTGCCAGAATATGTTTAGAAAAGTTCAAGAAAGGCGTAGAATATGATTTGATCAAAATTATAGGTGCCTGTGATATTTATCAAAAGCGGCGAATATGGACAATTTAAAATTATGTTACATTTAAATTAAAATCGGTTATGTTTAATAGTAGATACAGTAAAACTGAAAATAAAAATTAGTTTAAGTATTAGTAAAAAGAGTTTGCTTTACCCTTGATTACTAACCTTTGAAAACACCCTTAAATCAAACTCACAATTATAAGAACTCAAATGTATAATTCTTAAAAAATTTTAAATCAGAAATTAGTTAAACCTTTTTTATTAGTTATAAATAGTTTTTTTATTAATTTCATTCACTAATTCTATGCTTAGAATAATTTTGAATGTAGTGCTACTAGGTGTAATCCACCCTACTTGTGAAATCACACGTATACGTTCGTTTAGTCAGATTTTTCACATTAGCATACTAAAACTAACAGAAACTTTATTCTGCAAACTTACTTAAGTTTCTTACAGCAATACGTGTTTAGAGTAATGTTTTATTTTTAAGGCTTTTTTTTCTTTATTTTTTATTTTTTGTCAATATAATACAATACAATATAAATATCTTGTAAAAAAAATTATATTAAATATTTTATAAGAATATTTAATAAAATATTATTTTCATTCGCCACATAACTCATTATATTTTATTATATATTTTTTCTTTGTTTGTGTCAGTTCCTCAAAAAAGTCCTTGGTTGCAATAGCATTTATGAAGATTCCTCAAATATTTCGATTCTAGTGATAGCCATTCGTGTGATGGAATGGTTAGCCTCTACAAATAAAGTTTTTTCTCAAAATATTGGTTGGTGTAATAGTTTTAAAAAATAAACTGCCAGAAACTATATGGTGAAAAAACTCTTTTTATCTACATCAACAATTGAAATGTATGCAATCGGATAAAAGATAATGCTTTTTTTATACATATTTTTGATATATTTTATTTTAAAATATTAATACAAAACTTTCTTGATCTAAAGCTCACAGTCTAATTAAAATGATTTATACAAAACTTTTAAAATTAAAATTTCTTCATAAGTTGTATTTTGTTTTTTAATTTCTTACAATATTTTTCAGTATGTGTTATTTTATAATTTATATTTTAGTTTTAATATATATCAATATACGGAATTCTGACCAGGAATCAATCAATAAATTGCAGCCACTTAAAACCTTTCCAACGATATCTTGAAAGTGAGAATAGTATTTGAAATAATTATGTTTTTTTGTATGTAATTAAAAATAATTAATAAGTAATTAAGTAATGAATAAATGCACAAAAAAAAAGCATTTTCATTCATCTGAATGCAAAAATTTAACATTTGTTGATGCTGATTGGAAGAACTTTTTCATAGCCATTATTTCTGACCGTTTATATTTTTTAAACTACCACACCAGCCAATATTTTTTCAAAAAACTTGATTTTTGAGGTGATTTTAAACCATTCCAGTTCACAGATGGCTATCGCTACAGCCGAAATATTTGGGGAATCATCTATACTATTATATAAAATTCCTGACTACCTTTTATATGACATAGCATTCTTTTACAAAAAATCGTCCAGTTTTGCGCAAAAATTGTTAAACTGTTTTTGTTTTTTTTTTTGCCCTATGATTTTTTTTTGGCAAATTTATTTATACCAAAATGTTGTTTTTATATTTGATGTCTCAAAAATAATTTACATGTAAAAATATCCCCCATATCTCTTTCCAATCCAAGGTTATGACTTTAAACAAAGGTTATGGCTTCAAACGAACTTTTTTATACCATTGGCTATATTAATAAAAGTAATTTTCACATTAATCGTTTTCAATTCCTGCTATCAACCTCGCAGTCGAATTAGCATAGAAGTTGATTGTTGACATATTTTTTCACCAACTTGTGCGATAATAACTCTAATTAAAATCTTATTTTATAATATTGCAATTTTTGTGTCTGGTAACAACATTCGCAGAATAAAAAAATGCAACACTGCAACTTATATTTTTCTTATGTGCGAATGAGCATAAAAGCATGGATTTTCCTTGCTTTTGGCGATTGTTCCTCATGCCTTGCCTTGTTTGACATTCTTGTGTCGCAGACGTTCGTAATCGCTAGCGCTCACACTCTAGGCATTCGTATCAACAGCGATTGGTAACATGCATTTGCGCATTAATTTAAATGCAGGAGGCACATTCGGTGCTCGTTTATTGACGAGACAATCGAAACGCCATTTGAATGCACTCAAGCTGTTCTCTGGTACATACACGCACTCACATGCGTGCATAAGGAAGCACAGAAGAATGTTTCGAACATGTTTCGAAACGCTGAAAAATTTTTCTATTTTGTAAAAATGTGATATAATTTTTCATACATTTTATATGGTGACTACATTTGTAGACACCCAGCCAGGAGATAGTCAATTTTAAAGGTAAGGTTTGAAGGTCTAGTAAAATGTTTTTCATTGCCATTAGTGACCAAAACTGCTTAGAAATTATTTTTAGGAAGCTATTAAAACCCTCGGAGCCTACTGTTGTAAATTTTTTTTTATTCAGGTTTTTTCGGCAAAAAAACTACAAATGTAGACATCCGAGCACATAAAGGTTAATATAAAAAGGCCACTAACATTTTTTTAAATCAGGTTCTTTGCAGATGCCTTTAGGTTAACCACCCATCCACCCGAAATCTTACACAATCCAGCCGAAAAAATTTTTTTTTAAATGTTAGTCAAGGCCTTTCTATGTTAAGGTAACGACAGAAATTAATGCGAAAATCTTTGAGTCAAGTCACTTTTAGTCAAATTTTAAAAATTTTTGAATTTGATATATCACTTCTGATATCAATATTGTGGCATTTGGTTCACTAGATTCTAAGAAATTGTTTGCTTAAATAAAATTATATAAATTGCTGCAATCTGCAGTCTGTTTCTGTAATTGGTTTTTATTAAACTTTGAAAATAAAATATTTTTTAACATTTGCTGCCGAATGAGAAATTGAAAGAATTCCTTAAGCAATTTTATATAAATTGGAGAAAATTGACTCTTTAAAATAATTTTTTTATGTATTTTACAGAGTACCAAAATTCAGAACGAGATAAATTTATTCATTCTTTTAAATCGTTTGCTTACTTAGAATTCAAATTCTGTGTTTATTTTAGAGTGCAAAACTTTACAGAAAACGCTGTGGTAGTAGGAAAGTAGGAAAAATATAAAATTGTTCCAAAAAAGTACAATTGTACCGAAAATATACCCTGGCAGAGACTATTCACTCAAAAAATGATTTGAATAAGGAAGGTGTAGGGCGTTTTGAACACATTTTGAAACGCATTGAGCACAAACTGTCAAAATATAACAAATTATTTTATTTTACAAACCATCTGAGCAAATGCTTAAATTATTTCTCGCCATCGCAAGACTGCACTTAAATAATAACTTTAATTGAATTTATATCCGTCATTTCATTGGTTTTGTTATGTGAAAGGTATAATTATTTGACAAGGTAGTAGCGTAGACTGGCTTTTTTTCACGAGCGGCGATGGTTAGTTGTCAAAATTAGCTATTCATGCAATAAATCAAAGAAATGTGAAAAAATAAGCAACGACTTAACATAGCTAGTTAATCGCAGCAAACTAAAAACATTCCAATAAACTTCGCGAACAAATTTAGTGAATCAAAGAAAAGTTAAAAATAAGCACATAGCTAGTCAACAGCAGCACACTACAACTCCTTTAGCTGTTTTTGACTACCAATAGCCAAAAAACTGTCCCGGCTACCTTGTCAAATAATTATACCATGGTTATGTGCGTTGTTCTGCGCTCAATTTACTCCATCACATGAGTAGGTGCATGTAAAGTAGTTGCAAGGGCTTGAGCGCGCTCAAAATGAAAAAAGAAACACCAATTTGGTTCTCTGAGCGCTCAAAACAAAAAATGAAGCACGAGCAGTTATTTTGGCAGTTCGTACCCTACTCTGTTTGGATAAAGAAAATGGCGTATTAAAAGCTTCTGAGAGCGTCAAGCTAGTTTGTGCGAAAAAAAGACAATTAATAGACTTTAAGTATTTTTATGTGGCTAAATGTTTGAGTTTACGCATTAGTATATAGATTATTTAAAATGTTTAATTATTTTTCTTTTAAATAATTAGAACAACATATTAAAATAGTTTTGTGTTGAACTATTTTTTTAATGCTTTTATACATATTTTCTTACATAAATTATGTATACAAACCTGGGCTTGTGTAAATAAAACTCTCCGTTTTCGCCTTTGTGCCAATGGAAATTGAATTGGTTTGGAATCAGTTACACTGCAGGCTCCTAAGCTTCCCATATGACCCATAGATCCGCTCGCTGAGCTTCCCATCAATCTTGTAACTATAATTATCGACAAAGTACAATTCCATTGTTAGATATTAGTTTTTCGTTTCTTTAATAGATTCATTTAAACAAAAAAAAAAACAATATTAACAAAGTTGTGCATTTATTTTAAACTATACAAAATATTATTAAACTATATCCAATGAGTCGATGATTCCATATCAATTCGACTAATTTTGAGCAATGTCAACAGCATTGTGACCATTGTGTTTTTTGAAGCTTTGTAGGTTAGTAGTGCCTATAAAAATAACTAAAACTTGTTTTCTTTTGCGAAATTTTTTTGGCAAAATTTATACACTGTGAAAATATTAAAAAACATAAATAATTAGTGCATGTATTCAAATAGATGTAGTTTTGAATTCGTAAGTTGAGCAGAAAAAAGTGTTCATACGTTTTAAAGATCTTGAATTTGGCTTTTTTGTGGTATATTTTTTTTTTTATAGACTTTTAATGAAAAATTATATTTTTTAACCTGATATTTTTCGTCACATTTTCATAGTGTTCGCAACAAAATTTTTATATTTTTAGTGTAGTGTTGAGTTATGGCATCAATTTTAAAGACTAACACACAATTTTAACTAACACACCGAAAATTCCATATTTTTAAAAATATAAAAATACAAATGGAAGTTTTTAAAAATATAAAATAATAAAAAATGTTTGGTTGTACAAATTGTTGGCTTTATTTGAATAATAATGGATTTATTTGAATATAACATACATTATTTTGGATTTGAATTTTGTGGTACCCTTTAAAATTGATGCCTTAATACGACACTATATTAAAGAGATAAGAAATTTGTTGCGAAGACTATGAAAAATGTAACTGAAATTTTCGATTAAAAAAAATTTTTTTATCATAAAAATGCGACAAAAAAAATACACCACCAAAAAGACACATTCAAAAAGGTCTTTAATATACATAAAATTTTTTCTGTACAACTTACGGTTTCAAAGTGACAGCTATTTCAATACAAGCACTAATTACATTTTTTAAGGTTTTTTTATATTTTTCACAGAGTATATCTTTAAAACAAACTTTTAAATCAAAAAAACTAGTACGCAGATATAATACTGTTCAGGAGAATTATCCACCTAGAGACTTTCATAATTTTCAAAAATAGTGATGTCAGAAACGTGGGCGATTGGACATGGAATCACAGATATACATAAAGAGTATTCATCATCCAGCCTTCCAACTTCGTTCCCGACGATGAACTGACAGAAAAACTAAAACAATAACCAACGAGTAGATTTGGTCTGAGTTGCTGAGAATAGATTTCTCATTGCGCTCAGCAAGAAGAAGTAAACATTGAAATAAATGTGACAAGTAGGGAACAGCAGAACAAAGGATATTGTAAATTTTATCAATGAAAACAAAAGACTTTTTGCCACAAATTTTACAGCTTCTTATTTCCACGTACGTGTTATTTTGTGCGATCTTCTTGGTTTTTGTCGAATTTATGTTGTTTCTATGCTTCTAGCTTGTTGTTGTTACATAATTGTAGCTATATTTTGGTTGCAGCTGCAAATAATGATTTTTTTTTTAAGATATTTCATTAGCCAAATAGAAATACGGAATTCTGATTCGGCTAAATAAATAATTAGTCCGTAATATGGAGTTGCAAATATGTATGTTTCTTCATGAACAGAACAAAATAAAGCATTTAAAAATTTTTTCCTCCTTTTCCTAAAAACAAAAAGAATATAGAAAAATAAAGACATCACAAATAAAATTGGTTTTAAAGTATCTTGTTCAAATTATTGTATTAAATTTCAGGAGTTGAAGGCATTTTTGTCTGTTAACAGAACAAAAAGAATGCATTTACAATTTTTTCCCTTTGATTTAGAATATAAAAGATTTAAACATTTAAAAATTTGTTTCCTACGTTAGAATATTAGAATGTAAGCAAATAAAGAAAATACAAATAAAATTGGTTTTAAATTATTTGCTTTAATGCTGTTCAAATTATTTTATTCATTTTAAAAAAGTATATACAAACCACCACCACTAAAAATATTTATTCTTAAATCAGGAGTTGAAAACATTTTTGTCTATTAACAAACCAAAGAATGCATTTAAAAATTTTTTTCCTTTCCTTTGATTTAGACTATAAAAGAAAATACAAATAAAAATGTTTTTTAAGCATTTTATTAATTTAAAAATAATTATGTACTTATTAATATTGTTCTTTTTATATTTAGCATTATATACACACATACTTAAAATTTTATTAGTATTTTTATTAGGTACTTATTTATTATTTAAGTTTGCGAAAACCACCAACAAAAATATACCTGCCCAATCAGAGAAGCCTACAAGCATAATCAAAAGCAGATTTTGCTTCAATTGGAAAATATTTAAGCATCACATTTGGTTATTTTTACAGATTTATTTCAGATAAATTTTATGTTTAAATGTTTATAGTTAATCCGAGTAATACAATTTAATTTAAAACATTTAATTTTTTATATTCTTTGTTTATAACGTAATTGTAATGTTATTATAGAATTTTAAACATTTATTTGAATAATTTTTAAAATTTAACAATTTTAACTTTTAACGTGTACATGTAGTAAAATCCTTAGTTTCATGTTATCGAGAAAATATTTTTGAAAATTGTCTTCTTCGATTACTTTATCGCTAACGAAATGCAATATTTTAACAAAAGTATCTTGTGAGGCTTGGCTGTGAAGGAATGCAATTTTTAGAGAAATTTTCTATGAGCATTTTTATCATCCATTTATTAATTGGTTGGAAATCAAAGGCTTATGTAGCGTTGCCATCATATCTCTTTTAAAGAGGACATGTTTTCTTTTTTTCTGGAGATCTCTTTTTATCTTCTTTTAAAATGAAAAGTCCTCTGTTTTTTGTTGGAGACAAAATGTATCTATCACTAAAAAATTTACTAAAAATGCACACAAAGAAATTTGCATGAAAAGTATCAACACTGATTTGCAAGTTAATAGCTATATGGCAGTGCTGAACGCCATCTCTAAACAAACTTAGCTTAACCCTAGCTGTGACCACTATATTTTTGCATACGTTATATGTCCACTATGACTTTTTCGTCTTAGCTATTTTTTTACCTCATTACAGACATCGGTTAACCCAAAGTTTGTTTTGAAGGTTTAGTTTTAGGTTTAAATAAAAGAAAAAAGAAAGTTTTGTTCAAAAATATTCGTACAGCCTTGCGCAATTAGCTTTGGAACAGTCAAAAACTAGAATTTTTTACATTTTACCTAACTAATATTAAGAAAAAATGTTCCAGGGGATTTTACTGATACATAGATCTTTCAAAAAACCTGCCAAAACCTGGGGCCTTACTCATTAATGCTATTCGAAAAGCAAATGCAATTCGAAAACAAAATCACACCAAGTAAATACATGAATTTAAATTACTAAATGGCAGTAACTTCTACCTCTGCTTTAAAATGCTGTTTTCGTCTGCATTGCATTCGAACTAATTACAAAATTTGTCAAAAAACAATTTAAAAATGTTTCAGTTTTTGAATGGATAAATTTAAATAAAATACTTACGACGGTAAGTAATATATTAAATTAATTTACCAACCAAAAAATACTTATAATGTTTAAAAAATTTGTCAGTTCTTTTTTCGTTGCCTGCACAAAACGCTAGCGTCGAAAGAATTTTTTCACCAATGGGTTTGAATAGCTCAAATGAAAGAAACAGACTGAAAATATCAACGGTTCGAACTTTTGTTAACAATAAATTATCTTTTCAAAAACGTATCGTGTTTGGAGTTTTTCGACGCATGTCAAAAACAAAAACGGTTATTAAAGCAAGCTTAAGAAAGCTTTAAGTATGATTCTGAGACAGCTTGATAAGTTAATTACAATTTGATCTCGTTTGTTAGTTCAGTTAAAAAGACTTTATAAAAAAAGTCTAATATTATTTATTTGATCTTATTTACTTAAACCTCAAGTTTGTTTATTTTTTTGAAATAATGTGTAAAATGTTTTTTATTTATATTTATATTTATGTATTTATAAGAAATGTTTTTGTTAAGATATTCACTTTCTGAGTTATTTTAACTAATCTGGCATCTTTGTCATTTTCTTCAGTATTGACAGCTGTATGATAAATATTTCACTTCTTCAATTATTCTTTCTATACTTCCCTTCCGTTTTCGCTCACATTAGCGTTCAGACGTGTTTTGCATTTTTCATATATTTTTAATCCTGAATTAAACAAATTATCTTTAACTTTTAATCGTTTATAATAAACAACTCAATTGCGTTTTCTTTTGGGTCTTAGTCGGGTATCTGCTTTTTCTCATTGCTCTTTAAATAATTTCAGCAAAGATCTTAATAGGTTATGGGCCCAGTGTACCTAACACATAACGCCTATAAATTTTTGAGCAAATAAGTTTATGGATAGTGACATTGTTGTTCTCGACGACTCACTCGGTTCCAATTGATTATGCAATTGTTTCGGACTTCTTAGAAAATCTATTCGACAGGTTTTGTTCAGACTCCGAGATTCAGGCTGAGCTTCAAGACGTACAAGAAGTAAGCATGAGTGATTCAAGAGTTTACCAAATTCATCGTTTCAACGGGCAGAATTACCAATTATGGCGGCGGCAGATGGAGATTTACATGGCTGAAAATAAGTTAAAGCCATATATTCTGGGTACTACGCTCAGAACAGTGCAAAACGCTACACAGTGGGACGAAAAAGATGCGGAAGCGCAAGCATTTATTATGAAAGGCATTGAGCTGGAACAGCTTAAGTATCTCATTGAATGTTCAACGGCTGCGCAAATGTGGTCAAAGCTAAAAGTAGTGCACGCTGAGAAAAGCGAACAATCTGCACAAGTTCTTCTGGAGAAATTTATGACCACCAAAATGGCAGAAGACGAACAAGTTGTTGATTTTGTTGCAAATATAATGTCGATAGCAGAAAGGCTCGATGACATGGACTTGGAACAAAAGAAACCAATGATTATTGCCAAAATCTTGAGCAGTCTACCAGGAAGATTCGACCACGTACGGACTGCATGGTACGCAGTGCCGCGAGAACAACAAAACATAGAAAGATTGACTGAACATCTTGTTAATGAAGAAAGTTTAATGAATTTACGTAGAAACGGCAACAATAGCAGCAACGCTTCGAACGCAATCTACGCAGTAAGCAAAGGCAAAAGTAAAAATTTACAAATTTTGAAGCTGATTTATCTGCAAATGCATACGTGAAAGTAGGCGATGGACGGCGTCTGAAAATTCAAGGCAAAGGAGACATCCAAATACAAGGCAAGTCAAATAATATTTATGTTATGAAAAATGCACTGTTGATTCCAGAGCTCTATAAAAACTTCATTTCGATTTCTAAAGCAACGGAAAGGGGCGCTAGAGTTATTTTTGAGCCAGGTGGTGAACATGTTTTCTTTATAAAAGGCAGCGATATAATAGCTGAAGGCAAGAGCGAAAATAGATTATACCGCATGAATGTGAAGCCAGTGTCGACGTTTTCAGTAAATGTGTTGACAACAGAATCAGTAATGTTATGGCACGAGCGGCTTGGCCACCTAAATTTCAAAACGCTGCGTGAGATGAGTGAAAATCAAGTTGTCAAAGGTATAGACATTTGCAATGTGCCAAAAGAGCAACTATTTTGTGAAGGCTGTGCCTATGGCAAGCAACATAGAAATCCGTTTCCAAAATCTGGCGCGAAACGAGCAGTCACACCTGGTGAAGCATTTCATATGGATCTTTGTGGTAAAATGAGTAGCCCATCAATTGGAGGATCTAATTATTTTTTGCTATTAAAAGACGATTATTCGCGCTATTGTTTTGTATATTTCTTGAAAAACAAAACCGAGGTTTTCAGCAGGCTGATGCAGTTCCTGGCCGATGTGCAAGCGGACGGACATAGAATAAAGCAAATACGATCAGATGGTGGCCTCGAATTTTGTAATGAGGAAGTAAAAATTCTTCTTTTAAAAAACAACATAAAGCACGAGTTAACAACACCAAGAGCTCCTGAGCAGAACGGTTCTATAGAGCGACAAAACAGGACCGTCGTTGAAAGTGCTAAGACAATGATTCATAACAGGCAGCAACCATTATACTTGTGGGCTGATGCAACCCATACGGCAGTTTATATCAAAAACAGAACAGCTTCCGACGTTATAGGCGGGTGTACCCCCTATGAAAAATGGTTCGGTGAAAAACCATCTGTGGCGCATATTCGAGTTTTCGGCAGCGACGCATACGTCCATATTCCCAAGGAACAGCGCACAAAGTGGGATAAAAATTCAGTCAAAGGCATTTTGGTCGGCTACAACACGGAAAGCAAGTTTTGGTCGGCTACAACACGGAAAGCAAGTTTTGGTCGGCTACAACACGGAAAGCAAGCAACTCTGTAAGTTTTTGATCCAACAAACAGGCGGGTTTTTATCCGACGTGATGTTATTTTTAATGAGAAGCGTGTAAGCGATAATGAATTTTTCGAACCCATGCAAAGCCGCGATCAAGCTGAGAACGTTCATCATTCACCGAGTGCAGCTGAAACGGAGAAGCCACGGAAACAAGCTGAACAATCGACACGCAGCCCTTATACGTTGAGAAGCGCATCGAAAACACAAAAAACTACTGAAGAGGCTGAAGAAACTTTTGCTGAATTGTGTGTAGCATGCGTTGAACCATCAACTTTGGAGGAGGCAATGTCAAGTGAAGACTGTGGTAAGTGGACTGAGGCGATCAATGAGGAAATACAATCTCTTCAAAAGAACAATACATGGATCTTAGTTCCACGAACAAGCGACATGCACGTTATTACAAAACGGTGGATTTTCAAAAAGAAGTTCAAGTCAAATGGCGAAATCGACAAATTCAAAGCGCGCTTGGTTGTGAGAGGATGCTCTCAAACTCAAGGGATTGACTACGATGAGATCTACGCTCCTGTCGTAAGGTATGATTCTGTTAGAATGGTATTAGCTATAGCTGCAGCGCGAGGTATGAATATCCTACAATTTGACGTCAAAACGGCCTTTCTACATGGAAATATAGAAGAGACGATTTACATGGAGCAGCCAAAAGGATTTAATCAAGATGATCGTGTATGTTTACTCAAGAAAAGCTTGTATGGGTTAAAGCAAGCTTCACGGCAGTGGAATAAACGCATAGTGAAATTTCTCACAGATTTTGGTTTTAAGCAGTCATGGGCCGATCTGTGTGTTTTTACTTACGAAGAAAACATCAATATAATATATTTGCTCCTGTATGTGGACGACGGGCTTATTTGCGGTAACAATTCCAATATAGTCAACAAATTGCTTCATGAACTGCACATCGAATTTGAAATAACGCAACGAAAAGCAGATTTTTTTGTTGGACTTCAAATGCAGATCGACAAAGAAAAGAAGACACTCAAAATATTTCAACGTGTCTACGCTGAAAAGGTCTTACAGCGATTTAACCATCTCAACTGTTTTTCAGTGTCGACACCCGCTGAAGTTGGCAAACATTTTTCAATAGATAATGCAGACACTAACAATAACAACAATTTTCCATATCGCGAAGCCATTGGATCTCTTATGTATTTGATGATATGTACTAGACCTGACATCGCTTATATAATTGGCGTATTAAGCAGATACTTGGAGAAACCAGCTCAATCCCACTGGCAAGGGGTCAAAAGAGTTTTAAAATATCTAAAAGGTACTTTAGATTACGGCATTCATTTTAATATGGGTTCTGAATCTTTTCAGTTGAAGATGTTCTCTGATGCTGATTGGGGTGGTGACGTTGACACCAGACGTAGTATTACAGGTTACGCTGCATTTTTCAATGGTGGTCCAATTGTTTGGAGTTCAAGAAAACAAACCGTAACTGCTACTTCAACAACTGAGGCAGAATTTGTTGCCCTTTGTGATGCAACAAAAGCTGCTAAATGGCTAAGAAGGCTTCTGCTCGAGTGCGGACATGAGCAGGGTTTGCCAACCTTTATGTTCAGCGATAATCAACGCGCGATCACTTTGGTAAAAAGTCCTGAATCAGCAAAGCGGAAAAAGCACATCGATATTAAATACTTCTACACATGTGACATGCAGAATCAGGGTGAAATTGATGTGAAGTATCTGGCGTCGAACGAACAATTGGCTGATATTTTAACTAAACCTTTAAGTAAAGAAAAATTTATCTACTTAGTTAAAAATTTTGTACACATATAAATTAAACTCTTTGTAACTTTAGAAAGCAAGAGGGAATGTTAAGATATTCACTTTCTGAGTTATTTTAACTAATCTGGCATCTTTGTCATTTTCTTCAGTATTGACAGCTGTATGATAAATATTTCACTTCTTCAATTATTATTTCTATACTTCCCTTCCGTTTTCGCTCACATTATCGTTCAGACGTGTTTTGCATTTTTCATATATTTTTAATCCTGAATTAAACAAATTATCTTTAACTTTTAATCGTTTATAATAAACAACTAAATTGCGTTTTCTTTTGGGTCTTAGTCGGGTATCTGCGTTTTCTCATTGCTCTTTAAATAATTTCAGCAAAGATCTTAATAGTTTTTAAAACTAAAAAACTGAAAAAATGATATTTTAAAAATATGTTTCTTTAATGTTTGTACTTCACAATAAATTTTATTGAATTTTATTGAAAAAGTTTCTTTTTGTCCTCTTTTTTTTGTCAAAAGTTCTCTTATTATACCTTAGACTTCTGGTAACCCTAGGCTTAGGAATATATTCTTTTTGCAAATTTAATTTTAAATACAGTTGAATATGCACAGAAAAAAGTACGTATAAATTGTTACATTTTTTAAGAAGTTTTATCTAAATGACCTTGTTATTTATTATGTTGATTTTATATGATTTAAATACAAATTCTAAATGTTTGATAGTTTAAATCATACTTGATTTTAAATACAAATTCTAGTTGGTTGATAGTTTAAAATCGTTTATTCAGCTTTAGGTCAAAGTGAGAACATTTAATTGTTCTAACGAATCTTTTCCAAAGAAACTTAAAATCTCCAAATATAAAATCAACATAATTTTTTAAGAAGTTTCGTTCTTTTTAAAAAAGTCAAATATTATTTTTATGTAAATTTAATTTTATTTAAATTTTTTTAATATTTTTCTTTCTTTTCTAAAAAACCAAATAGAATTTTTATGTATTTTATAATAGTTTTTAAGGAGTAAATATAAAATATAAGATATTATTTATGGTTTATTTTATTTGTATTTTCTTTTGTAGTCTAATCAAAGTAAACGAAAAAATTTTTAAATGCATTCTTTGTTCTGTTAAAAGACAAAAATGTTTTCAACTCCTGATTTAAGAATAAATATTTCAGTGGTGGTGGTTTGTATATGCTTTTTTAAAATGAATTAAATAATTTGAACAGCACTAAAGCAAATAATTTAAAACCAATTTTATTTGTATTTTCTTGATTTGTTTATATTCTAATATTCTAACGGTGGAAACAAATTTTTAAGTGTTTAAATCTTTTACGTTCTAAATCAAAGGGAAACAATTGTAAATGCATTCTTTTTGTATTAACAGACAAAAATTCCTTCAACTCCTGATAATTAATACAATAATTTGAACAACATCAAAGCAAATACTTTGAAACCAATTTTATTTGTAATGTCTTTATTTTTTTATATTCTAATATAACAGAGTAAAAAATTTTAAATGCTTTATTTGGTTCTGTTCATGAAAAGACATACATATTTGCAACTCCTTATTACGGTCTAATTATTTTCTTAGCCGAATCAGAATTCCGGCTTTCTATTCGGCTAATGAAATTTCTAAAAAAAATCATTATTTGTAGCTTCAACGAAAATATAGCTACAATTAAACAATTAAAAAAAAAAAAAAAAAAAAAATAAGCTGTAAAATTTGTGGTAAAAAGTATTTTTGTTTTCACTGATAAAATTTACAATATCCTTTGTTCTGCTGTTCCCTACTTGTTACATTTATTTCAATGTTTACTTCTTCTTGCTGAGCGCAATGAGAACACAAACACCAATCTATTCTCAGCAACTCAGACTTATGCCCTTATTTTGTATGCCTATCCGAACAGTCGTTTCATGCAAAACACTGCTCGTTAGTGGTTTTGAAATTTGCAATTCGAACAGATAACAGCTGTTGAACTGGCGAACGACGCCGTAACAGAGTAACATTTGTGCAGTTTGCATCCCTAACGATCAATGAAATGGCGAATTCAAACGTCAAAATCACACGAATACTCAAATGCTATCGTTGTGTTGTGTTCGTTGAATTAGATTGTTCAAAAAATGGATAGTTCTGCAAGATGTATGCTTGATGTGCACTTGATGTATAATCCAAAAACTTACTCAGCGTCTGCTAGCTCTAGTACATTAGTGCAATATCTCAACCTGCGCCTGTGCACCCTCAATTCGCGTTCACCAGCCTGCTCAAAATAAAAAACTGCTAAAGCTGCATACATTTTTTTTAAACACTTAACACTTCAATGTCATTTTATTATTGAACACTTGTAGCTCAATAGATATAGTTTATTTAAAACACAATCACAATAAAAACAAATAAGCAAATTACTTTATTGTTCAAAATAAATTGACTGAATAAAAACAAAACAGCTGTTCACATAAATAAACCAAACAACGGCGTTGCCAGCAAATAATAAACGAAGCAAAATTCTTAAAAAATCTTTGAAGTAAATAGACAAAAACAGAAAACTGTTTGATCTGGCATTCCCGCATTTGACAACTGCTTCTGTATAACAGTTTGAATTACATAAGAATCGTAAGCATGTCGTAAGGGTTATCGAGTAGCTTCGTTATGGATACAAATTTCCATTTGCTTACAACATCGTTCGCATAGCATTCGATTGTTGAATGCTTCGTTAGGGATACAAAATAAGGCCATTAATCTACTCGTTGGTTATTGTTTTGGTTTTCTGTCAGTGGATGGCTCATCGTCGGGAACGAAGTTGAAAGGCTGGATGATGAATACTCTTTATATATATACTCGTTGCTATATCTATAAAGTGCGCGGCCAGTAACCCAAGAAACCCCTGATTTAATCCCCACAATCTGCACAGAATGTTTTTTCAATTCAAATTAATACTCCTGACGGCCGTCACCTCTCAGCAGACAATGGTAAATCTCAAACAGTAAAATCTGCTTTCTAAAGCTTTTTGAGAACATGATTTGTTCGGAGTAAGCATATAGCACTTGGGTGACAGCTAATTTTCAAGTAACAAAGATCACTAAGTTGAGTGATAAAAGTGTGCCATTATGTCTTAAAACAATACCTGCAAAGTTTCATGCAGTTCGGATAGCAAATAGACGCCTCGGATGGCGACTGAATTGAAAAAATGGGTTTTTAGTACAAAAATTTGGTTTTTGTTGATTATTTTTATAATTAAGGCAACTAAAGTTAATTATTTATCAATCTCAAATTTATTAGTTAGGGAATTTTAATATTTTTTCAACAAGCCTTAGACGATCAATATCGGTTCTGATTTGCGGAAGTTATTGGATTTAACACTTGATGCACTCCGAAAAATTAATTTAAATTAAAACAAATAAAAGTTAAAACCAATTGAATTTAAATCAGTTTAGAAATTAAGTCGCGTCGATACTGTTCAACGGCTTGAATAACGAATTGCTTCTCCTCTTCTCTTCTTACTAAAATTTTATTTAAATCGATCATCAGTTTTGCAGCTCTCATCAGTATCAGTCACGGTAAGTAAATTACGACAAAAATTGTATCCTTCTTTATAATCTTCTCGAACTTTCCATGTTGCTGGATCGAATTCTAAAAATTCCGTTTCAATGCAGAAACAATCGAAAAATCTGTGAGTATTGGTCGTGACAAAATCGCTTATTGTTTTTATTGAGTATGTTCGTTGTAGATCGTTCGATTTGATGGTAACTTTTATTTTGTTTTCAGTGTTGCCGCGACGATTCTAAAAAAAGTATCCATGAAAAGGTCAAAAAAGTATTCAAAAGTATCCACTTTTGAAAAAAAAAGTTTCCACGTATCAAAATCCAAAACACAAAAATGCAACTTAAATATTTTTAAATAATGACACACTCTTTTTTAGGCTTCCATAACAATTTTATTTATTTAATTTTAAGACTAACAAATATTTTTATTAAAATATAATAATAGAAGCAAAACATGTATTACAATTAAAAAAAGGAACATAAACTTCAGTACTTCTGTCTTTTATATGTGTTTCTATTGCCCTTTAATTTCATTAATTTTATTCATTTTTAAGTAATTAATATTTTAAAGAAAAATAACTGCATAAAAAAGGAATAACAAAATTTAATAACTTAATCAGTTTAGTTTAAAGTAAACTCTATGGGTTCCTATTGCCTTTTAATTATATAAAGCTATTATTGCACGTTGAAAAAAAAGTATTAATTTAAAATATTTATCGTAAGGACTTGAAATTTCATTTATCTAATTAAATTATCCAAAAAACTGTATTCCAAAACAGATTTTTAATGCATCTTCATCTCGCTAGGTGGCGTAAAAAGGTAGTCGTTTTAGGGTCAAGACATTTTGGTTCCAATTTATTAAGTTACGTTACAATTTGCAATCGCTTAGGGAATCTTAAAAGTTAAAACTCACAATAAATGTCTTAAATTGAGTATTTTTAATTTTTTTTTTTCAACGTGCAATGTTAAATTAAGAAGTTCAATTATATTCATTTATAAGCATTTTGGAAAACAATATTTTTTCTACCATTTCTAGTCTTGTCGTTTTTAGTTAGTTTTAAATAAAAAAAAAATGCGTTCAGCAGCAGCTGAGCTATGACAAACTTAAAATATTTTTTTTTATATATTATTTTTTATATTTTTAAATGACCGCTTACTTTTTATATTTTCAAACAAAAACATTCCCGTAACTTACACTGAGGCTTAAAAAAGTATCCATCAGTTTTTGAAGAAAAAAAGTATTCAAATGGATCCAATTGGATCTAAACGTTAACACTGTTTGTGATTAAGATTTTTCTCTTCTCTGCGTGAGAAACGATGGGATCGAAAAACATCAGCGCAATCAATTAATCAATATTGATTCGTTCACATTTGCATATAAAATTGCGTTTTAACAAAATTTATATCTTGATTAACTGCCTTGACACCATTTGTACAGTCAAACCAAGCTTTGACGTACATAGAAACTATGAAAATGCATAGTCACCTAGCTCAAATTGGACCTAGTTTCAAAGAAAAAATTTTTTAATGAGGTTATGGCCTTTGCCATCGAACTTGCATGGCATGAAGGACCCAGACAGCGTAATTGTTTGAATTTTGGCAAGTTCCTTTCAAGAAAGAGTATAACGAGTTCCAGAAACTGTTTATAATCGTCCCGATTGTGAGATAGCTGAAGTTGCTGAGACAGTATCGAATAATTTGTTGGCGAAAGTCTGCTTATATCTTACTTTGCACAAATTCATCCTCAATTCCTCTACTAAATTTATGGAGATCAATTTTGTTCCAATTTCGCTTGAACTTTTCGAAAGCAGGAACATCCAGACACGTAGTTCTTCCGAATTTTACTTCAAACACATGTCGCAAAATAAATTCATAGATGTGTTAGCGACAAGAAATAGGCCAAGTCACAACCAAGGAGTTCTTCCAGCAAAAGACATCCACCTTTGATATTCCCAGTATTGGAGGAAGTCGTATTAAAAGACATTCCTTCAATTTTATCAGTAAGTCTCCATTCGGTCAGAGTATCAAAAACTCCCTTTGCAATAGCTAGTCTGACCCTTTCCATCTACTTATTTCGGCACACTGAGTAATTTTTCCATACCAACAGAGCTTACAACAATCGGAAGCCGTTCAATTTTATCGCAACCTGTCATTTCTGGTAGTATCTTGCCATCCCAATGTACTATTAATCCATTTGATTTACAAAGCTATAGAGTTAACATCATTTCAAAAACTTAGAAACCAAATTAATCTAAATCTAAATAAATGTCTTATTTACGTTTGCGTAGAAATCATCTTTGATCTGGTGAGCCATTTCATTGCGATACACTTCACTGGGATGCCCCAGGGCTTCAGCTACCGTAGCCAAAATATGGGTCGCATATCGATCGGAAACCTTACAGTTGTACAACGCAGATACTAGTATCGTCGTAATAAAATTATATTTTCCTCTTCCAGAAGGCACTTCTTCTGCTTTCGAATTGTTGAGATCCTCAAATGCATGGTCAATATGTTCGGATTCAGTCCATTGATAACTTTCCTGTTCGCTTCCACTCAGTTCATCATAATCAGTTGATAAAAAAGTTTACCACAACTAGTAAATACAAAATAATATCATTTCACTTAAAACTTGGTATATACTCTTATTTATACCATTTTGCTTTGCAGCTTCCATACATTTTCGTTTGCGTTTTGCGTCCTGCTCAATTCGATAAACTTTTTTTTACTCTTTCGCTGCAGAATATTATCAACACCAAGTACACAACCTTTTCGTCCTTTTCGTCGTTAGTTTATCAAAAGCTCTTGTCTTTTTCAACTGAAATCATGTCCATAGCGTCACAATGCGCATCATCGAATAAATCGTACAGACTGTCAATAAAATTTTTTTTTTTTTGCATACTATCCCATACGTCGTAGAGACATTCAAATTTGATGATGCAATTTAGTTCAGCTGGAGTTGGAGTTCCAGCTTTTTCCAAAAAAATTAAAGTTTCGCGCACTGCAAGTCGAGCACCTCGCCGTATTGTTAATTTAGCGCATCGTTATCATACTTGATCGTTATCATACTTAAATCATACTTGAACTTGAAGCACTTGGCCAAAGATTATATAGTATAAAGATGTGTTACGTAGAACCATGGTATAATTATTTGACAAGGTAGCCGTGACAGTTTTTTGGCGATTGGTAGTTGTCAAAAACAGCTAAAGAATGTTGTAGTTTGCTGCTGTTGACAAGCTATGTGCTTATTTTTAACTAATCTAATCTTGATTCATAAAGCCACCTGGATGTCCCCTGATCAAAAAAAAAATCAAATTGATCACGTTTTGATCGACGGAAGGCACTCTTCCAGTGTATTGGATGTACGCACGATCCGTGGTGCAAACATTGACTCGGATCACTATCTTGTTGCAGCCAAGATCCGTACACGTCTGTGCGCAGCTAAGAATACACGCAACCCTACACAGAGAAAGCTAGACGTCGACAAGCTGCAATCGAAACAGACAGCCGATGCTTTCGCCACTCGACTCTCACTCCTGCTTCAAAGCACTCCTCCAATCGATGATATATGCGCGCAGTGGACACACATTTCCAACTCCATGCGTGCGGATGCTGAAGAGGTGATTGGCTACCAACGCCCTCGCCGAAACCAGTGGTACGACCAGGAGTGTCGCGACGCCACTGCAGAGAAAGACGCCGCCTACAAAGCCACCCTGCAGTTGGTTGTAACGCGCGCTGCTAAGGAGTTTCAGGCGGAAAAAAAGAGAGGCAGAAAAGCGCGAGCAGGAGAAGATTGAGATGTATGGTGACAGGAATGAGGCCCGAAAACTTTTCGAAAAAATAAGACGCCTTGCCGATGGTTTTAAAACCGGGGCCTCTTCCTGCAAGGATGAAAACGGGAATCTAGTGACAGATGTCCAGAGTACACTGACGTTATGGAGGGAACACTTCTCTAAGCTTCTAAATGGCGACGCTGACAACAATCCCACCAATAGAGATGATATTCCGGAAACCCCAATTGCGGATGACAGCGTTGAGGTTCCGCTGCCCGACTATGATGAAGTTCTGACAGCTATAGCTCGGCTTAAAAATAACAAAGCCGCGGGAGCTGATGGCTTACCTGCTGAGCTGTTTAAGAACGGAGGCGAAGCTCTACTTAAATGCATTCACGAGCTTCTATGCAGAATATGGTCGGAAGAATGCATTCCGAATGATTGGAATCTCAGTGTGCTCTGCCCAATCCACAAGAAAGGCGATCCCACTATCTGTGCCAATTACCGTGGGATAAGCCTTCTTAATATCGCATATAAGGTCCTGTCGAGCGTTTTATGTGAAAGATTGAAGCCCATTGTAAACAAACTGATCGGACCTTATCAGTGTGGCTTCAGACCTGGAAAGTCCACCATCGACCAGATTTTCACGCTACGACAAATATTGGAGAAGACTCAAGAAAAACAATTCGACACCCACCATCTTTTTGTCGACTACAAAGCCGCCTTCGACAACCCAATAAGGAAGCACCTGTACTCCAACATGTTGAATTTGGTATTCCTGCAAAACTAATACGACTTTGCAGGATGACACTGACCAACACCAGCAGCGCAGTTAAAATCGGGAACGACCTCTCCCCACCATTTATTACCAAACGAGATTTCAGACAAGGTGATTCCTTATCGTGCGACTTTTTCAACCTAATAACAAATAGAGTTCAGCTACTACAGCTTTTTCACACTTTCTCCGCAATAGATCATTTTAAGAACCAATCCAATATCATTGAAATAACTCAAAGATATCGATAAAAGTGGTCCAATAAAAAACCAAAAGGGAGAAAAATTTACCCACCATAATATGGGTTGGGCTCAGGGACAACACAAGACATAACAACTAACCATGCGTCTACACAGATCTAATCATACATTAGTTTTCAATCTACTTTTGAGTTGACCTTTCGACAAGTTAACATCAAACACGTTACAGTTGATAACAAAGGTACTCATGCGATTTAATGTAGCAGTTAACATATAATTTGTTCTACTAAATGGTAAATAAATCAAGTTGTTAGAGTTTCTGCTGCTTCTACGGTTAGTGTTAAAATTTATAAAAGAAAGAAGCTCTGGAGAGTCGAATACACCAGTTATGAGTTGGTGTAAGTAGACGATATCAGCAGATTTTCTTCTCTCACTTAAAGATTGCATCTTTAATAATTTTAAACGATCCTCATATGGAGGAAGGTCAAACGTGTCAGTTCCACTCAAGCCTCTTAGAGCAAACCGAACAAAACGTTTTTGAATTCTTTCTATACGATCAACATGCACATTGTAATGTGGGGACCATTCTTGACTTGCGTACTCCAAGTGAGGACGCACGATTGAATAATACAGAGTTGTAGTTGTTATTAAGCTATCAAACTCTTTGGCCCACCGTTTTATAAAACCAAGCATAGAAGACGCTTTTTTACAAATTCTATCAATATGCATGTTAAACGACAATTTAGAATCCATGCATATACCAAGGTCTTTGACGGTAGTTACACGACTTAAAGCAGTATCTTTAATTTTGTAATCAAAAATAAAATTGTTCCTTTTACGCGAAAAGGTCATAGTTTGGCATTTATCTGGATTTAAAAACATGTTATTTTTAGAACACCAAACCTCAAAGGAGTTCAAGTCTGACTGGAGCAGGTCTGAATTGTCATTAGAATCAATTGTTCTGTATAATTTCATATCATCTGCATAAATAAGCAAATGGGAGTGTTTAATGACGTGGGTAACATCATTAATTGCCAAAATGAACAGAATTGGGCCCAGGTGGCTTCCTTGAGGAACACCCGATTCTGCAACAAATTCAGAAGACAACACGCCTCGGAACCGTACTTGATAAGATCGCTCCATCAAATTCGATTTGATCCAGTTTACAAAATATTGTGGAAATCCCATTAATTTAAGTTTAAATAAAATTAGATTATGTGGTAATTTATCAAAAGCTTTGCTAAAATCAGTGTAAATACAATCGACCTGGCTACCAGAATCAATAGATTTTAAGCAGAATGTAGTGAAATCAAGGAGATTAGACACAGTGGATCTGCCAGTAACAAAACCATGCTGACGAGTTGTCATGTCTTGCCCACAGTGAATTTATTAAAAAGTAACGAGAGAGGCTGACACAAAACGGAGCCGCATTGTTTTAACACTGCGGCAGGAATTCCATCTGGTCCAGCGCTAAAATCCCCATCGATTGATTCAATATACTTAAAAATATCCTCTGAGGTAAAAGATATATGCCCCAAAGAAACTCTGGATGCGTTGTTCATATAATCAAAATACGCTAAATCAGGATTAAAAGAATCTGAACAGAATGATTCTTTAAAAAGATTGGCAAATAAGCCACAAATAATGGTGGAATCATCAGTAAATCCATCCTGAAATTTGAAAGAAGAAGGAAATCCATCAGTCTTCTTCTTAACATTAATAAATCCCCAAAATTTTCTTGGATCAGACAAAATACTCAGCTTCATATTATCCAAATACTCATTATATAATGCAGCTGAGCAATTCTCAAATTCCAGAAACAAACGTTTGTATGTTTCTAGGTCATTCGAGTCAAAACTACAAACATATTTCTTCCATGCACTATTCCTATTGTTGCGAAGAGTCTTTAAATCCTTTGTGTACCAAGGGTACGCAGAATTTTTCGCAAATTTGAGACTATATGGTACAGACTGAGAAAACATGGCAAAGAGCTCCGTATAGAAATAATTTATTGAACTGTTAAGATTATTATTATTTATGTATTCTGTAATTATATTTAATTTACTATAAAGTAAATGATTCAACCCCAAAAAGTCAGCTTTTTTGAAATTGAATTCATAAACTGTGTCAACAGAGCTTGAATTTACCATATTCTCCCTATCGGATTTATACCAAATACTCAAAGGTGGATGGTAATTATCAATAGTAGTCAAAGCATGAAGTGCCTTCTGAACAATGACATTGTTACTGTCTGTAGTTAAGACTAGGTCAAGCAGCCTTTCCAGACTATTATTAATACAACTAACTTGTTGTAAGTCAGAACATATATTGTCAACAAATATATGTTCTTGGCGTGTCTTCGAATTAGATGCACAAAAATGTGTTTCATCGTCAGAAGAATGCCATTTTAAGTCAGGCAAATTAAAATCGCCCAACAATAAAATGTCGTCATTAACGTCAAGTAAATTTAATATAAATTCTATGCAATCCGCAAGGCTTGCATAGACCTCTACACTGCTCTTTGGAGGAACGTATGCATTAATAACATATACATTAGAATTGCAATGTACAACCTTAACGCATATAAGTTCGATATTAGCAGAGCAGGGAATATCAATAAAGGAACTAACACAGGAGTTCCTTACAGCTAATAGGACACCACCACCAACTGCAGAATTATTGTCAGCGTGTCTGTCCTTCCTATATACTTGAAAACTATTGTCAAACAGTTCTAAGTCAGTAATTCCTCCGTTCAACCAAGTTTCAGTTAACGCGATAATATCTTCAGAAAAATTCTGAGTTGACAAAAAAATGTCGCGCGTCTTTGAACGCAATCCCCTTACATTTTGATAGTAAAGGGAAAGCCTATTTAGTTTTTTTGGGTCTGACTGGTGATATTATTCGTCCTTCTAGACCTGTGTTTAGGCTTAAACTCAGAAACAAAGATATTATCAGCCCACAGATTAGAGCTCAGAACAGTTGCAAACTCTTCAGCAGCTACTGTGAGAATAAATGATGCGTGGGACGGTTTATTGCCAATTTTCTTGCATGAGCAGAAAGCAGCCTGACTTACTAATTGGTTGTGTTTAACAAACGTCAATACATTTTCACTTGTTGTATCGGGCTGAAGGCGTGAAATGAAAATCTTTTTTTTTCTCGACAAAGCTCTTAAATTTAATGAACTATTGCGCTCATTAGTTATGTCATTTCTAGCCGGAGGAGAAACTGATGGAGAAGATGGAGTAATAACTATATTATCTATTCTCACTGGCGTAAACACTGGTTTAGCCGAGATCTGCTTCGTTTGTAAAGTGGCTGGAAGCGTCATGCACCGCTTATTACTTTTATTTTTGGAATTATTTCTCTTTTTCTTCGAAATATTTAGGTCTTTTTTAGATAAAACTATTTGAGTCTCAGAAGAAGAGGCTGGAAGAGTCTGAGACAATGCGGTCGAAATATTTACCGATGAAGACTTTTCATCATAAATGCTAGTACTGGGTGAGGTGCTTACTTCATTAAAAAATGTAACAATTTCTTTAAAATTGTTATTGAAAGCGTTAAGACTACCACCGAAAAGCTTAATTTTTGAGAAAAACTCATCTGGTGAAAGAACCCTACACGAAGCACAATACCAGCGAAGACCTGATCGTGGTGAGATTAAATCATCAAGACACGACTTAGAGATCCCAGCACATGATGTATGGAACAAACGCCCACATGGGCCAGAACAACTGAACATACGGTTCAGAATGTTTTGACTTTTGCAAAGCTCGTCTAAAGAACAAGCAGCAAAATTTTCTACGGAAAAATATTCCATAGCGAATAAACAAAGTTCAATAATTTTATGTGAGCAAAAATAATGTCCACTAAGTGCTAATGGGTTAATATCATATGTTGCAGTTTAAAAGCAACTGCAACAGTTCTCTGTGCTAAGTTTATGCAAATAAACAAACAACGCACAAAGAGGAACGCAAAAAAGAGAAAGAAAAAAGTATATAAGCAGCAGCTCAGCTATCAAACTATAAACGACAATTAAAACAACACATGTATGTACTACAATAAAACATTAAAAAATTCAACCACACAGCATGAAAACACTATAGGTCACCTTAAAAACAATTTTCAATCACAAATAAATAAAAATACAGCACATACCGAAATTAAACAATCACTGGTATAACACAAATTACAATAGAAAAAACAACACAAGACAAACGACTGTCACCGGCCAAAAGAAGAGATCAACTGTGTGAAAGAGATCAAATGATCAAACGAGATCAAATGATGGAAAAGATCATCCGAGCTGCTGATCTGAGACGTAGTGGCACAATATTCTACAAGAGTGTTATGCTGCTTGCGTATGCTGATGACATAGATATCATTGGCCATAATACGCGCGAAGTCAGTGCAGCATTTTCCAGATTAGAAAGAGAGTCAAGTCGAATGGGTCTGTCAGTGAATGCAGATAAGACGAAATACTTAGTGTCAACAAACAAACAGTCCCAGCGTCTTGAAACCCACGTTACCGTTGACAATACCTCCTTCGAGGTTGTGAAGAACTTCGTTTATCTGGGATCCAGCATTAATTCAACCAACGACATCAGCATTGAGATCAAACGAAGAATAACTCTTGCCAACAGGTGTTACTTTGGGCTCAGTAGGCAATTGAGAAGCAGAACCCTCTCTCGACGAACGAAAATCACGCTCTATAAATCGCTCATCATGCCCGTCCTACTTTATGCATCACAAACCTGGACGCTGAGCAGTTTAGATGAAAAGACTTTAGGAGCATTCGAGAGAAAGATTCTTCGTAAGATCTACGGACCAATCTGCGTCAATGGCAAGTACCGAATACGGTGGAATGATGAACTGTATGAGCTGTACGCTGACATCGACATAGTCAAGCGCATTAAAATCTAGCGGCTTCGCTGGCTTGGTCATGTTCAGCGCATGAAAGACGATGCTCCAGTGAAGAAAACATTCGATTCGGTACCCAGCGGCGGTCAACGCAGAAGAGGACGACCGCATCTTCGTTGGAAAGACCAAGTAGAGGACAACCTGACGAAGCTTGGAATTTCCAACTGGCGCCAGCAAGCGAAAGACAGAAATGGCTGGCGCAAATTCTTAGATGAGGCCAAGACCGACATACGGTTGTAGCGCCAACTAAGTAAGTAAGTAAGTAATCTTGATTCATTAAATTTATTCGCGAAGTTGATTGAAATGTTTTTAGTTTGTTGCGGTTGGCTAGCCATGTTTAAGTCGTCGCTTATTTTTTCTATTTTCTTTGATTTATTGCATAAACAGCTAATTTTGACAACTACCCATCGCCGCTCGTGAGAAAAAAGCCAGTCTACGCTACAACCTTGTCAGTAATTGTGCCATACGTAGAACATTAAAAAGTAACAAAAATATTTCAGATCAATACGAAAGCTTTTGTGAGCGCGTTGAAAAAGCAATGCTCTTTCACTCTTCACTCCACAATGCTTCACAGTATAGATCACCACTGGATGGTTTCTCATAGCTAGCGAGAGTCGTGAAATTTAATGTTGTAATTGTTTTTTCTGTTGTTGTTGTTGGAACCAAGCAGTTGTGATCTCTGCTTGACAGCAACAAATTTTTTTTTTTGCATTGTGCGATGATGATTCCTTATTTTGTGCGAAGCATATTTTTCTTATTCACTGCTTGCTATTAATATTGACTGTTTTTGATTGACTCAGCCAGAGCAGTAAAATCTGCATATATATTCAGAATCTTAAGTAAAACTGAATAACGACATATAAATATATCCAATGAATTCAAAATTGTTTATAAATAAAATTTTTAATCCACATTGAATTTTAAAAATTTGATTAGTAATTTCAATTATTATTTTTTGTTTTTCAGAAAAATTAATTATTTTTTTATTCATATGAATGACATTTACAAAGAATGCAATTCAAAAAGATTTTAAAAATTTTCAATAATAAATTTTTTGTACGCTATTATTTTTTGATTCATTGCCTATTCATGTGTTATTCATTATAAATGTTATAGGCATTATTAATTTTTTATTTATTATTAATTTGGTTCATAAGTGAATAACAAAATTTTTTCTTTTTATTTATTAATCAAAAGTGAATGAAAAATTAGAAATGAATACGAAATTTATAATGAATAAAAAATTAATAATGAATAAAAAATTAATAATGAATAAAAAATTAATAATGAACAAAAACTTAATAAAAAAATTAAAAGCGAACATTTTATTCATAAAATAGTAGTGAATAACAGAATTTTTTATTCATTGTATTTTTTTATTTAAAAGTGAACAACAAATTAATAACAGTGGTAAACAATTTGAAAAAAGTTCGCACTACATACTACATTTGTGAAGGAGTTTAAAATAGACCGTTTATTTAACATTTCCCCATATTAGAGTGCGCAAAAATATGACTTTGATATATAACTTGGTTTTATTTTTACTTTGTTAAAAAAAATATTTCAACGAAAACATCAAGGTAAAAGGTATGATTGTAGCTGGTTGGATATTTACGTATTTCGGTTTTAGTAAAAATAATCAAAATTACCTGCATCAAAGTCGACGTGGTGAGTTCGTACTAAACAAATTCTTCAGATTTTAAAACCCAATGATCATATATTTAACTAAAGATTTTGTTTACAAATTTAAAAATCCCTAAACCGCAATTTTACGTTATAATAGGATTTGCAACACTACACTCTTTGAAATGAGTAAAATTACAGAAATAACAAAGATACGTCAAAAATAAATCAACACAAAACAATGAAATCTTCGCGCTGGTATAAATAACTAGCTGAAACATTGTGTGTTGCTGCCACGCCCCCGTTGCCAAACGCCCATAACATGCTATCAGTGAAACGGCAAGAGCAAATTGTGGTCGAGTACCGAGGCTGTGCGGCCACCTATAACTCCAAAGCTATTCAATATCAAAAATTTCAGTTGTGTGGGAGGGCTAACGCCCATAAAATGTTATCAGTGAAACGTGTAAATTGTAGTCGAATACCGAGGCTATGCGGCCTATAACTTCAAAGCAATTCGATATCGCAAATATGGTTGGTTTAGGAGGTGCCACGCCCCCTTGCCCAACGCCCATCACATGTTATCAGGGAAACGCTACTTGTAAATTGTGGCCGAATACCGAATTCTGAGGATTTTCGAAATATAATTATAAAGCTATCCGATATCGCATATTTGGCCTATATAGGAGGTAATTTTGAGTATTAACCATATTGTTTAAACTCTTTCACAAATGTAGTATTTAGAAAATTTATACAATAATCTTTAGATCAATACAAATGATAGCTTAAATGAAAGATATAAACGTCTTATTTGCAAACATGTTTAAATTTTGTAATCTGAAAAAATACTTTTGAAGTTATAGGATCATAACTGGGGACATATTTTCCAAATCTTAAAAAAATCGAAAAAATCTTTGAAAATTCTTCAATTCTTTTCGAATTGCATTCGTTCTATAATACTCATACAATTTAACACAAAGTCTATATTAATAAAACTTATTTTCTGGTTTGTTTGTTTGTTTAATTGACATTTATACAAATCTAAATGGCTTAACGGACTTCGCTCAATTTGAGTACACATATTGTGTGCATCCTAGATTAGATTGTAGACTTACTTAGTTTTGATCTCGCTCATTGCACCCATTTTCACTTACGTAAATTTTGATATTGAAAATCTTTCTTGAAAAAAATTTTTCGCAAATTAAATTTAAAAAATTTCAGTAATTTTAATACCAAAACCATTCACATATCTTTAGAATTTCAGAAATTTTTGGTACAACGACTTTTTCATAAAACATCGTTCGCAAGAATGAGAAAAAACGACATGAAAATCAAAACTTTGACTTTCGATGCAAGTACATATATTTTTAAATATATTTAATTTAATTTTTTTGATCAAAGTTTTAATAAAAGCACTTTACAAAAGTAGTTTCAACTGTAGCGTTAGCTCAGTGAATATATCCTTTAATTTTTATTTCAAAAACGGTCCAAAATATTGAATTTTTACTCAAAAAATGATTAAAATAATGTTTTTGTTGTATAAATAAGAACAATTGAATATTGCATTTCTGCATACTTTTCATATAGTAAAGCATGTTTTTGCAATAATATAATAAAAATATATAAAAGGAGTTAAATAAAAAATTTTTCCGCAAAAAAACAACTTCAAAAAATGTTGCTTACTTCATTATTCGCAGCTAAGCTTCAACTGATGGAATCGTCCTAACAATAACATAACACTTAAAATATCATGTGGCAAAACGACAAAAAAACCAAGTCAACACATTAAATATACCTAGATTATGTCATCTTTATGATATAATATTCTTGAAATTATATAACAAAAAGATAAGAGATAACGCAAAAAAATATAATAACTTTAAATTATATAATGCTCATAGGGTAGTTTAGTAAAAAAATTGCGTTCATTTTTTAAATAAAACCTAATGAAATTCTGCTACATTTTGTTGGCAGCTACATCGTTTATTCAGATGTTTCGTGCATCAAATCGTTACATATCTTTTCTATTGCTTTTCAATATTATGCTCACATTTGCTCACATTGTCGCTTACTTATTCTCTCGCTCTCAAAAGCTTTAAATCGTTCGCTCGCTGACTCTCATAAAGCTTTTATGTGGATTTATAATAAATTTATGATATATGGATTTATGATACATCCACATTCAAATTTTACTGTGCCACTTGCTTGTATGGCGGTGGCACATCTTTCTATTATATTATTCTATATAATATTCTATATTATTATAAGTTGTTTAAAAAGCATTTATTGAAAAACAGTCAACGATTTCATACTTATTCATATAAATATATACACAAAAATGAACTCATGTAAATAAAATGTTTTGCTGCTGCGAGGTGTCGAGGACACGTTATTTGTAGGAAGTTTAAGCTCAATTTCACTCCTTAGAGCAGTGGTCGGCATTTTGCAGCCTGCCAGCAGAGAGCTTTCACTACTGCCATACATAACGTATGGCGGCCGAAAAGTTCTTTAGCCGCGCTGCCGCGAGATACCAAGCTCTGCCTTAGGCCGCGTTCATAGTGATCACTTTTTGCAGAGCCGAGCTGAACTGAAACTTAAAATAGCATTGGGGCAAAATTAAAGTAGCTTGAAAGCGTTATTTTACAAATTTTTGAAGTTCGAGAGAGAAGAATAACATGCAAAATGTAACTCTCTATTGTATAACAATTACTTGATGTTAGTACAGAAACAGACCTATTGTCGGCTACCAAAATAAAATAATTATTATTTTACAATTTCATTATTTTAAGAATATTTTTTTATTTGGCATTTAAAAATTTAACATCTTGTGCATTCAGGTTATAACATAAAAACAAAATTATAAAAAATTGGACAAATTCATCCACTTTTTGAAAATAATTTTAGTCATTTTCCGGATCACGTCCGTCGCATAGTGATGTGAAAAACATGCTAGACGGAATTAATTAGAAATCGAATTCTTTAATTCTGAGCATGTACAATTTTGAATATATATTCATTAATTTCAGGAATAATTTTTTATTTACCTTCACTTTCTACAAAAATCCTTGCAAGTTGGCCCTGAAATGATACTTTTTACATTTTTGTTCATGAATTTTGTAGTTATACTAAATCATAATTTTAAAATATATTTCCCAAAATCCAAAAAATTTAAAAACAAGAACACTTGATAACTAAGATATGTTTTTTGGAAATAAAATAAATTTAATAAAGTATATTTTAAAATGTTGGCGCTATTAAACGGCATTTAGGGTTATACATATATGCGTGAAAACGGAAATTTTTAAAAATAAAAGAGGCCACCTTATATTTGCAATTTTTTATTTTTTATTTAATAGCCATTATCAGCTATTATCAAACTCGTAGGTCCAGTTTTTGATCATATGTGTTAAAACATTGAATAACACGCACAATACAATTGATCAGTAGAAGCTCGGTCAAAGTTCTTTCTAGGACTGAAATGGCCAATTTATTCTGATTTTTCTTTTTTATTATCAGTGTTGCCATTTAGGTAGAACGGGAATTCTACCAAAAATGGGAACAAGCAAATTTTTTGGCTTGGTAGTTTGATAGCCATATTTCTATTTTAGTAATTTTTCAGATAAATCAATAGAATTGCATTCTTTTCCTTGTAAAATTTAACAAATGAAACATTATTTTGTTGTATATTTAAAGTTTATGATACCTTCTGTGATATAATAGATTAACCTATTGGCTGAATGTTGTCTGGATTATAAAAAAGTCAAGTTAATTAAATGCACTAGAACCAAATTGACAGATATTGCCAAGATCTACCAGTTTGATTTTGGGACCAAATAGTTTCATCACTAAAAACTAAAAAGTTTTCCCTTATCGTGGGCATAACGACGGATATTTCAGCAAAAAAGCATTAGTTTTAGTAGTAAGATAGGTCAGTTCTGTATCTAATGACGTGCACGATATATTTCTGGGCTTACTATTAAAAACTATTCAAAATTTTCGGTGGAAATGTGAATAATTAAAACAGTGGGACAGCCTTAAGCTGTACTTCATTTCCGATTGTTTAGAATTAAATGGAGCCCGAGCATGTCTGAAAAAACTCTTCGGGGTGTTATTATTGATAAAAAATTTAATTTAGCCTTATTAAAATCCGAATCTCATCGTTCTGTCTTCTTGAAGCCGGTGGTTGTAAGGAAATTTAAGGTTTCTATTCATTCAAAACATTGTGATATATATATTTAATAAATATATACATATATCATTGTGATATATATAATAAATAATATTTATATATCTATATATATCACACTGGATATATAAATATTATTTATATATCTATATATATCACACAATATATATAGATATTGTGATATATATATATAATATATAGTATATATAGTATATAGTATATATATAGTATATTGTGATATATATATATAATAAATATAGATATTGTGATATATATAGATATATAAATATATATATCACAATGTTTTGAATGAATAAAAACCTTCAATTTCCTTACATTTTCATGGTGAATGTGATTGCATTTGTCAGCGGTACCGTGGTGTCTTGGTTTTTACCTCTAGAAGTACTACATTAGATTAATTTGTAATATATTAATATGAGTGGCCGATAATACCTAGTTTGTCCTGCTGCCTGCGTTCGCAACCGGTTTTCTTTGTTTTAAGGAAATTGGTGCGGTGAAGTTTACCAAGTTTGTCGAGTAACCTCCCTGTCAAGCCAGGATCGCACCGGCTTCAAGAAGACAGAACGATGAGATTCGGATATTGTGACATATACGGTTAGAAATCTTGAAATAAATTTTAATGCTTTTTGGCGTACATATATGACCACACCAAAATTGTATTAAAATTAAATACTGGCCAAATATTAAAAGCTATTTTTTATAAAAATATATATTGAAATCGATTGCTCAATTCGTATTAATTTGTAATACTGATTTTGTATTAAAAATTAATTATAATATTAACCACAGTATCAGATTAATTCGAAAAGGTATTAAATATCGAGGTTATGTTTGAATTGTTTTAAGATTTTATACAAAATTTTATTGAAATATAATACTCGTACAGTCTGAAAAATTAATTACAATATTCATAATAGTATGGAATTGATTCCAAATGTATAAATTTTCGTTGTAATATTGGAACTGTATTAAAATGTAAAACAAAATAAATTTAAAAATTTTGTAATCAATTGAGAAGTATTAAATTTAAAACTTTTTGTATTAAAAATCTCTATAAGACTTTGTTTGTACTAAAATTTATTCCACAATTTCTAACCATGTAAGTAGGCTTCTGAATTCCTTGACTTATGAATTCTCATAGCTCTTTGAAATCAAATTTTTTTTAAACAAAAATATATAAATTTCAATCGATATTGTTTGAAGTTTTAAGTGCGTTTCTTATATTTTCCGGGACCGGTTTGAAAATAAAATGATATGGTCAGCTTATTTTAAACCTACATTCCATAAAACTTTCGACAAAAAAAGCAACTTAGAATAGGAAGTTAAGTTAGCAGTCAACAGATTATATCTTCTCATTCTTATACTAAATACCGTATCAACGTGGTTTACAAGAAGTGAGAAATCTTTCTTTTCAGCTTGTGCAGTGATAAATGACAGACCTCAAGCCAAGTGAATATTAATTATAAAATCAGTGAGAGTACTTTGCAATATAAATTATTGCGCATATTATAATTTTGAGTAATATTTTATAAACCCTAAGTAAGTTTTAATAATAATTAACTCTGTTTCTAAATAATAAATAAAATCACTTAGTTAGTGGATTTTGGAATACATACATTGCTAAGAGAGAAAAGCTGAAAAGTTAGAAAGCTTATTTTATTAACGCCATCGCCAAATATCTAAAAAGCATAAGGTAACCGAAAGTGTACATATATATATAAACAAATTATAGAAAATCATTATTTGTTTCTATTAAAATAGGCCATAGTTTTAAACACCTATGTTTAAAATAAAGAAAATTTAATTTACTTGGCGTTGTAAAAGTGTCGCACAAAAGTGAAATTTACTCCACTGTGCATCAAAGTTGGACAATAAAAGGTACGCAGCAACAATAGTTGCGTGATAGTTCTGTCAAGCTTAGGCCTAGAAACGAGAGCAACACAGTAACGAATAAAGCCCTGCGTCGGTGCATCTATTTGAACGTACACACACTGTGATTTATTGCATTGCTCACAGTTGACTGTCATCTAATAAGTCCCATTTTAGATTTGACGATATGCCGCCGATGTCGCTCACCGATTTTTTCATATTTTCTTTTGTTACGAATACGATTCAAAGCAAACAAGGAATTCGGCCAAGCAATTTGTTCTTGCTATTTCACGCATTGTTGATGAGAGTGAAAGAGTAAGTGCGACAAATCGGCGCAAAATCGCTGGTACGGCCGATTTTTTTGACGATTTTTATTTGTCCCTTCTCCTCAGCTCCCGCACCTAAGAATAGCAGAAATGAGAATATCGGTGAGAAAACTCGGTGGCATATCGCTTTGTCTAAAATGGGACTAAAACTTGAGAGTTTGATTTGCTCAACACCAAACGAAAGCCTACAACGACAAGCAATACACACTTTCTCTCTCGGCAATCCATGCACGACGTGTTTTTGTTCGTCAAAACCACAAACAATGAAATTGAATCATTAAGGGTAGGATGAGAATAAAATGAAGCAATATATGGCAATAGATCATTTGGATAATTTGGATCATTTTGATAATTTTAATCAGCGGTCGACAGCGCCTAACTAGACATGTTTTTACACAAACTTCATGATTGACTATAAAAAAATGGGTCGCTGAATCGGAATCCGTTGTCAGAATTTCAGAATCATAACATTTTTAAATAATAGGGTTGCCACCTAATAATATGTATTTTTAAGATTTTTAAACATCATTTATCAGTGTTAGGGGGTCGCTGATATCGAATCTGAAGTCAGAATTTTAAAATTCAAGATGGTGGATAGGGTTGCCACCTTAATTTTTTTATTTTTACTTCAAAATTTTATAATTTTTAAATTCTGACTACGGATTCGGATTCAGCGACCCATTTTTGGTGTACAATTTTTTTTTGCCGGCCCCAAATTTATAAAAATACGAAAAATTAAGGTGGCGAAAACCCTATCCACCATCTTGAATTTTAAAATTCTGACTTCAGATTCTAAATCAGCGACCCCTCTTAGATGATGTTTAAAACTTTTAAAAATGCATAATATTAGGTGGTATACATAATATTACATAATTTTTAAATTCTGACAACGGATTCGGATTCAGTGACCCATTTTTAACTGATGTTCGCACCAGCATCACATTTGTAAATATAAAAAAAAGTGGCAACCCTATCACCCATTTTTATTTTTAAAATTCTGACTTCAGATTCGAAATCAGCAACCTCCTAGTACTGTTAAATAATGATGCGTGACCCATTTTTACCTAGTGTTTGCGCCAGCACCGTGTTCGTTCTCTGATATAAATCATCTATTGCCAGTGAACAAGCTTTCGTTGCATTTACTGCAGTGAGCTCTCTGACAACGATATCTTAGATCAAAAATATCTATGATCTGTTTTTCATTGCTTTATCATGTTTTGTTCGTCTTCGCTGCAATCACACACATGATTTCTTTGCAGCAAGCAAGACAGTGCAGTGTAGTGTGAAATGAACAAATGTTTTGAAGCCGTTTTTAAGTGCACCTACGCAGGGCTCTAGGAACGAACTAACGAAAAATGTAATAGTCTCCAAATTTCGCCTACCACATGGACCATCATTTAAAAAGCTCAGTCGCTCAATGTTGATCGTGTGCATAGCAAACGCAGTCTTGAGATTATAGTTTAAAACATTTAACTATCTAAAATCAATACAAACAAACAAAAGCAAAATTTATATTATAATTAAGCTTAAAATTTAGTGATAAAAATCTTCCATACAAGAAGTATAAAATGTTTAAAATGCACGCATAAAAAGAAGGTCGGAAGTTTACAAAAACAACTCAGTTGGTACACACCAAAAGCAACAAAAAAGCACTGCATAAGTATGTATAAAACAAAAACATTTAAGAAAAGGTAAAAAGGCAACCAAATTAAATCACATAATGAAGGTCTTGGTAACTTATTAGTCCAAATGTTTTAAATTGTTTTTGTTTCTATAAAATTTTTATGATTACAGGAATATTTAAACAGACATGAGATCCCGACTGGTGCGCATCATCGGCAGATAATCATAATGTAAGCTGCAACAAAATTATCAACAATATTAATAAACGTATAAGCTTATTGGCTAAAACACATTTGGACTATTAAAGAATGTATCTAAAATTTTCTATAATCAAACCTAAAAATATTTCTACACTAAATTTATGCATACAATTTAATACCAACAAAATGAATTTATACACCACAAGTTAAAAACACATAATTCTACAAATTAAATTCAACCCTTGTTTTTACTTCTTGAACTATTTACGAGCTAAGACTCGTAAGACCTAACTAAGATAGGGTTACATAGTCTTACATTACATAATTTCTTATTTTTTTATTAACAAAACACCTCTTGAATTGTTTTTGTAAAGCCAAATAACAATTAAGATAATATAAACAATATTGTTATCCGATGGATAATTTGAATAAAAATTTAAGCTTTGAATTATAAACTTTTTAGTTTAAAATGATTCTATTGAAACATTTGATTAATGGGAATGCTGACTAGGTCATTAGCTATGAATTAAAGCGGTTATTTTCTTTCCTAAAGGGGCATTTGCTGAAAACAAGAGTGTGTCCAGTTGCCATTGGTGTTTTCGATAGGCTTTATCAAAAGGGTTGGGAAAATGCACTCAGTGTGACCTTTTCACCTTGTCACACTTGGGAAATGTCTTTGAACGTTTATTTATAGATTTCCATTGTTTTGTTTATGGTTATGTGGAACTGTGCAAATGAGTTCAAGAACCTCGCCACATCCGGCCGAGCTAGCCGCTGACCATCCTCTATGCAGCCGCGTACCCATTGCCAGATTTGAAGTTCTTAACAAACATACTTCACGCGTAACATCTTTTTAATATCCTTTCCAACGGTAGTTCAAACATAAGATTCGTTAAAGAAATGTGTAGATATGAGTTTTCGTAAAAATTGATTTTCGACGTTTTTGCCGATTTTTATCAATTTTGTCTACCCCGTAACTCCACCAAAAATCAAGTCAAACTTTTTCCACCAAATCAAGTTTTTTATTTCCATCAGTGATGCTCCATGCAAAATTTCACTAAAATCGGAGATGGTCATTCCGTAAGGCCGGTACATTAAAAATGGAATTGTTGAATTAACATTTAACACTGAATATCCATGCAATTCAGGTGTCCGTTTTGTAATTTAGTTTTATGTTTGTTGGTGTATTAATTACACTGAAAATATAAATTGTGTATACGTTCATAAAAATCCAACATGAATTTTGTGTTCACTGATCGTATGTACTCTTACTTAAGCTCCAGGTAATTATACATGGCTTGAGTGTATTCATACAAAAGCTTATGTAAAATACGAGAATACTTTATGTAAGAGAGCATTTAAACGTTCACAAATCTGGCGTACACAAAATTTATGAACGGGAACACTGTCTTCGAGTATTTAGCTATGGGCTCTATGCTTTCATACATGAGGTCATGTTCTCTAAAATTGTCTTTATGATTATGTTCATGAGATAGGTGTACTCACACATGAGTCTGTGTATAATGCATAGTAGAAGGATAGAGGTATATGCAGCGATGACTGTGCTCTCTTTCCATACTGCCATGTCTGTCAAATTTAGCTGTGTGGCGAATGGAAACAAAAGAAAATAAAGAAAAAGTTTTGCTTCGTTTTGACAATTCCGGCAGTATGCTCTCATCTGGTGCATATACCCGTATTCTTCTACTAGGTATAATGCACTGTCTCTATGCAATTGTACATGACTTCAGTACGCTTATACGTAATGTTATGTAAGATTAATACAATTTGCAGCTGCACTCTTACTTTTTATTGCTTTGTTGTTGTGTTAAATACGCTACAATCTTGCGTTTGTTTGTTTTTGTGTGTTCAATACGCCAGTATGTTTCTTGTTTTAATTCTTCATTGAGCCTTAAATCATATCTTTATTAGCAACAATTAAGGGACAGTTGTAAAATGTTATTTCTGTTTTGTTTCCCGGCTTGAACGGTTCAGCAGGAAGTAAATATAAATTGTGCAGTGTCTGGTGTGATTAATTAAAAAAATAAAACATAAAGATTGTGAAATAGGGAAATTTGTATAGTGATTTTTAAAAGAAAATACTTAAGGCTAATTTTAAAATGATATGTTTTATTTGTCCGTTACCATTTCGGAAACCTTAAAAGAAATTGAAAGGCCAAAATAATAAATGATTTCTATAAAGAAAAACAAAAATTAGATAAAGAACATCGAAATATGCTTATAAGTAATGTCCGACCGAATATTCGGTTTTGGTTTCGGTTACGGCCAGTTTCGTCCCTTTTTGTCAGTTTCCACTCGGCCATATTGAGGCCGAATAGCCGAAACTTTTGGTAAAAATTTCGGAACATTTCAAGAATAGCGACAATTCTAATTTTTAATTTTTTTTCTTGCAGATTACATGTATCTTGGCCTCCTAACTCCAAATCAAAAAAAATTGCTGGCCGCTCGCAATTATTTGGAAATTGTTTGGAAAGTTGAAAAAATGTCCTACAAATCTTGCTATTTTTTAAAATTTTTCAACAAATTTACACTATATGGGTAACATACAAAAGGTAATTTAAATACCTATTCAATAAGGTACTTATTCAAATATAAAAATCCATGCATAACTTTTAAGGATATAAACATTTTTAGTGTAGTGCTTTTGTAAAAGGGAAACCACTAGTTTTTTTTAAGATATACCACAGACATAATAGGTATATCTTAAAAATATATGAATGGATTTTCATGTTTGATACTCGCATTACCTTTCTTTTGATACCCATAATGCGGAACACTAAAAAAATACAGCAAGATTTGTAGGCCATTTTTGTAAATTTGGAGGCCTGTAACTTCTAAACCAATTGCCATCGGCCTGAAATTTGGATTTAGATTTAAGAGGTTAAAATCCGTATAATCCAACAAAAAATATTAAAAAAGAGGGTTGTCGCTATTCTTGAATTACACCAAAATTTCTTGCATCGGTCATTTACTTTAAATATAAATATATGTTTGGTTTAATAAAAATATTTACAACGCATTGTACAAAACAAAAATTATGAATTCTTCTATAATTTAATTTATCGTGTTAACGCAAAACATTTTGGTTAATTTTATGCTTTCGATACTATATCACTTTCGATTTTACCATCTCTATTGCAATTGACATTAAAGTTTTATAGGTACTGAAGCCAAAAATTGATAATTAAACTTCCGAACGAATTTTGTGTGTGTGGGATAAAGGAAAAGAAAACGAAATACATATTTCTATTTTTATAATAAAGAAATACTTTGTTGTGTAGTTCTAAAAAAATGTATATTGTAGTTGCATTCTATTTTGAGTGTGTACGAAAGTGTGTAATAAGAAATAAAATAAAAAATTATCTCATTTATTATTAAAGTAAACTTCAATTAATTATTAAAAACTTCAATATTCAAATAATACTTTTTTTGTACTAGTAGTACTTTTATTTCCTTTAAAAAAAAAAATCATTTGTAAAAACTTAAATTTTCATATTAATAACCAGTTTCAGTTTCGGTTTCGGCAGAATATTATAAAATGACCGAATATTCGGTTTCGGTTTTGGCCGTAATTCCGGTTTCGTTCGGACACTATTTATTAAAATCATAGCAAACTTTTTCGAAGCAAATAGCTTGAATATGTCGCTACAGGCCAGCTACCAGTTTGAAAAGGAGATATTAGAAATTTCCCACTGAAAAATTTGACTTTTGTCGAACAGAAAAACGTTTAAAAAATTTACACAAGAACCGCTTACTTGAAACAAATACTAAAAACTTTTGTCAAGTCATCCAAAAGTTCTCAATCTCTTCAGAAGGAAACAACTACTGTTGGTGAGTATATTTTCTTAGGGGGAAGGGAAGAATAAAAGGGCCAATTCCGGTTTTTTGACATTTTTTTTTCTTGTCACTTAAGGTGCTGTTTTTTAATAACAAAAATTATTGTTATCTTAGTTCCAGAAAATGGTGCACTACAATGCGTATAAGGCCTTATATATGACAATTTGTCAGCAAAGGAATTTGATAATGTATGGCAAGCGTGCACTAAATATTGGCGAGTGATTCAAAACGAGTGTAAAAACTTGGCTGATGTGTTCAAAAATTGGCCAGAATATAAAAAGCCGGCAGGATATCGTTTGGTAATTAAAACTAATTTTTTAGTCATGTAAAATATTGCATAAGAATTATCGAAAACTATCCACTCCATATCAAATCGTCTAAGCAAAATCTGACATTTAAAATAATATAATTTTATTAAGTTTTATAATTTTCAAAAATAGTGATGTAAGAAACGTGGGCGCTTTGACATGGAATCACCAATATACATTAGGCCGGGTCGAAAAAAGTGTTTGATAAACTCGGTCTAAAATATTCTTTGGCTTATTGTTGTACCCTCCACGGAAGGATTTCACAATGTGTTAATCCATAGGCTTCCTGAAATTTTTTTTTTGGGAGAGTTTTTTGTATGGGAGAGTTTTTTGTTCATAAGAATTTTCAAAAACAAAAAAGTTCAAATTGAAGCTTAAAAAATAATTAATATCAGTATAAAAAATTTTGAGAGATCTGCGCGTTTTGGATTTTTTTGGATGCGTTTTAATAGTTAATAAACAGTTAAATAAATAATTAATAAACAGTTACGGTACCAATTCAACCCTCTGAAGACGAGGATCTTTTATCCGTCCTCAATGGACTTTGTTCAAAAACGAACAAGTTTGATATGTGTAGATAGCTTTATTATCTTTCCAACGGTGGCTTATCGAAGAAAATAGGACAAGAAATTGCATATTTATGGCGATTGAGGTCTAAATCACATAAAAACACATCCAAAAAACTCACACAAAAAAATCCAAAACGCGCAGGTTTCTCAAATTTTTTTTTTTTGCTTATATTAATTATTTTTTAAGCTTTAATTTGAATTTTTTTGTTTTTGAAAATTCTTGTGAACAAAAAACTCTCCCATACAAAAATTGGGTTTTTTCCCAAAAAAGGAATGTTTTTAAAAAAGTTTCAGCAAGCCTATTGGTTAACACATCAAACATTTTTTTTTGTATGGAGAATGACCCGGCGTAATATACATATATTTCCATTACAGATCTACATGGATTTTGGTGCCCTTTATAATGATAACGAAGGTCTGGTGGTTGGATGGGAAACCGGGCTATTCAAAATTTATAAATTTTTAAAAAAAGATAAGCATTTAAAAGATGAGTCTTCTAAAGTCCTTCTTCAATCAATATTAGACGCCGAAATAGAAACAGGTACGATATATTTGGAAAATATTTATTTTTGCAATTGTCTTATCAATTGTTTTAAATTTTTACCTTAGGAGACGAATCTTATGTTTTCAAGACGCTATGGTGCCTGCATCCAACAACAACGATAATAAAAACCGATTCTGCAGGCAAGAAAGACGTATCGCGCTTTACTATGAAAGATTCTCAAGAATCATTTTTTTTTTTGTTGGGCTAAGTTTGCAGCAACTGTAAGATCGTTTTGGATACCTGAAGAAGCGTGCTAAAAATATTCAGCCATTTCTGTTAGCAATTACAGACGAAAATTGCAATAAATTTTAAAACATTTTTATATATATGGATGGAATTAGGTTTCAAATTTTTAATTTGAGTAGAGCAGTTGACATATGTTTCGAAATATTTTATTTATTCAATTAAGAATATCCTAAACCATCTTCAATTTTCTGGACATTCATTGAGAACTATTTTTATAAGTTGCCCAAAACGAATTCGAAAAATTCTTCAAAAATATGTATTTTAATAGAAGAGCTTAAATTTATTTCCTAAAACTTTGTTTTTAAACATCAGTTTTTAAATTAGGATGTGTTGTAAGAATTAATATACTTTTGTTTTAAAAATTATTAAAATTATTTAAAAATTGAATCTTTTAACTATCTTATTATTAATAAAAAATATTAAAAATAACTGTCTTAAAAATACTAAAGTATAAGCTTTTTCGTAGGATTTTTCAGAATAAACATATTGTGAATCATTATGCTGAATTCATTAATTATGTACAGCTGTGGTCAAAATAATATCAGTACTCTAGTATTCAGACATGTTTGGATAAATAATACTAGTCTATAATTTTCGGATCCGGTAAGCCCGTTATCATTCCTATATGTACTTTAAACGCTGGTTCTAAGTCCGTAATCAATTTTCTCCTATGTTCTAAAATTTTAAAGTTACAGGGTGTTTTACGTTTTGGGCACGTGTTTAGTATTATTGATCTAGAATCTAAACTACTCACCACAAAATAAAAAATAATATTTTGTATTTTAGAAAAAATATAAATTTTTCTTTTAATATATAAACTACTATCGTATTATGTGCTATAGCGGAGCTGAAATTCTGAGATTATCCCACGAAATATCAACAAAGTTTGTATCTTTTGTTTTAGCGGAGCTATAATCGTCCATTCTCAATGGAAAAGACTGGCTAAAAATTTCCAAAGAAATGGCTAAAAATAGCTAAATTTAATAAAACAATATTTGAATAGCTATATTAATCTGTACTTAAATATAAAGCAAATATTTTTATAGTATGAACTATAAGTAAAACAAACAAATCATATTTGCTTTATTATATATTTATCTAGTCTTTGTTGTTGTCTTCATATATTGCATTTCGTAGTTGTGACCATATTTGTTGTGTCTCCGGAGTCCATACTTAGTTGATTTAGCTGACTAAAAGTTCGTTCCACATCTGCATTTGACCACGGAAGGGATAAAAGCTCCAATACAAACTTTAAAATTTTTGCAAACGAATTTTTTCCTTAGTTTTGTCAGTTTAATATACACGAACCCAAGATTAAGCAAATCATTTGTATTCTATTCTTGTCGAAATTTTTATAGATTTTTTTGAAATTTTCAGCAACCGTTGATACATTAAAATGAAACAATTACCTATGTACAGTTCAATAATTTTAAATAAACTATTATGACCAAAGAGTACCATTTACATTAGCAATTCGAGAAATAGTCTGTCATTGGTTGAAATGCATAAAAATGAGCATTTACTCCGACTCGATTTTTCGAGTAAAATCAAGAGAGTTTATGAATGTTTTTACTTAAAAAATGGAGTCGGAGCAAATGCTCACTTTTTATGCATTCCAGTCATTATAATGCATAATGCATTATGTTGACATCATATAAACATATTCATGTATATATATTAAAAAATGAGTTAAAAAAGGGTAAAATAAGGCCAAATATTTTGCAAAAATGGCTTAATTTTAGGCTAATAGTATTTCTAAAATTTTCTGGCTAAATATTTTTAAAAATCTAGCTAAATCTAGCCAGAAAAAGGCTAAATTAGCAAAACTGCTACTGTGTACCTTCTTCGGTAGTTGGTCTTCTGTTGAAAAATTTGTGTATGTTCAAAGTCCGGAGAGTGATCGGATAGCAAATTAATACATAGAAAATTCAAATATTTGTAATTTCCTTTTTTACGGCCAAAGCACAAAAACAAGAACAACAGAAAGACTTAAGTTTAAATATTTATTCTGAAACAACTATAATAAATACCAGCTTTAAATTTATTTTACATATACAACATAAAAAACAATATTCTAAGATTTTTTTTAACGAATATTCTTCTCGCAAGTTGCGTCAAAAAACAACTGATTTTCAAGGAGCGCCAGATATATTTATTCCAAGTTATCTGAAACAAAAAAATCGAAGTTATAAAGGTCGGATAACAAAAAGATTACTATTTCAAATAACATACTAAAGGATTAATTTTATTAAAATTTTGCGAGATATTTTTGAAAAACTCGATATTTTTAATAATTTTAGCACATAGAAAGGTCAAATTTCGACCAAATTTAAAAATCGTAGTGCAGGTTTTATTGATTGGCTTTGCGGTCAAATCAAGACTAACTACTATCAAACCGTTTTAGTAGTACTCAAGATATCGTGACATTTTTTAAAAAGCAAGGTTTTTAATTTAACGCCAACTAATGCCGGAAGGAATATTCACTAAAAACAAAAATATTTTTGTATAATATTTTATTTTTGCGTTTTACATGTAAAAAATTGTATATTGTATGTATTATAGTTTTAAGCTTATAACTTTTTTTAACTTATGTCAATTTTTAAAATTTTAAACACTACATTTTGATATTTTTCAAAGACAATGAACTAACGAATAAAACGTAAGCAATTGCTTTTTCTTGAAATTTCTAAGGAACAGCTTAAATATGGCACGAATAAAAAAAAACTCAAACAATACTTTTTCCTTTAAGCAATTCCTAATTTCCTTTGGAAAGGGAATTTTTTATCTTATCCTTATTTTTGTAAGACATTGCTTTAAAGCTAATGAATAAAGCAAAGAATGGGCTTTGTTAGTTAAGGAATTGCTTAGGTTTTGCAACGCTGCTTTGCCCCCAGCTTGAATTTGCTCAAATTTATTTTAATTTAACATTTGATGCATTCAGAAGTGATAATGGCGCTTTTTTTAATATTCGAAATAAAAAAATTTATAATGAACATAAAGAATGTAGAAATGAAGACTTTCGGAAACTTTATCGTTTTAATTGCGAAAACGTTTAGTGGTTGGAAAAATATTTTTTAGTGGATACTGGTGAAAAAGGAGGAGGGACGATAGCTGAATTCGCAATAATGAAAGTTTTTCTACGAGTAGTGTCTGATCCAGGCTTTCAAAATAGAATAGCAGAAGAACTGGATGTACACCAGATGACTATGTCCAAAACATTTAATTTTGTCATGGATCAAATCTTAAAGATGGCGCATTTGTGGAAAAGATTCCCAAAAACGAATGGAAGGCAAAATACAGTTTTCAAGATTATGTCGGTAATAGACTTCACTCATGTACGAATTCCTAAGTCGAATGCATTTGGTGATGTGTACATAAATAGAAAAGGGTATACCAGTATAAGCATGCAAGCTACATGCGACGAACTGGAGGTTTTTACGAGCATAGATTGTCAGTGGCTAGGCTCTGTTCATGACAGCAGACATTTATCCTTGCACAACCTTGCGAAGTTCTTGAAAAGTGACAGCTTTGATCTGCCGGAAGAGCCAGCGTGCTTTGAGCAGTTTATAGAAAACGAGATTTCTAATGTAAGTTTGATGAGGCGTATAAGGCATAAAAAAACAAATTACAGAGCAACTTTGTAATCACATTTAGAAGTTACATTTAAAAATACAAGAAACATGCAAATATATATAAATATTATTTCAAAAATATTCTTCAATTAATTTTAAAATAGTAAGTGTGCTTTTTTTTGCATTTTATATTTTTAATACTGGTTTTTTAGGTGAAAAAATGACAATTCTTTAAAGCAAACATGCGCAGGCAGTGGTTCGTCACACGATTTTTCTTAATATTTGTTGCCATTAATTTTGCCTACGCGCTTATGGAAATACAAAAACATATACAAACAACAACACAGTCTGCTCTCTGGGATGTTGATGCCAACACTTTGCTTATTACTCACTGTCGGAAAATAAGTATTTTGGCATGTGCATACGGCTCAGTGAAATAAGTACCAAAATCAAAAATAAAGTAACGCCCAAATCAAATAAAATAAAGCCAAACATTTTTAAGTCTCTTGGGCTTCTTTTATTAAAATAAAACTCAAGTTTTTAAATCCACAAACTGTTAAAACTCTAGTTCAGTGCTTGTAGGGCCTGTTGATCTTTTATATTTTTGTTGACCTTATAAGATCGAATTGCTCCTTTAACTTTTCTTTCTGTAGCTCTAGTTGCTCCAGCAGTACCAACCGATGCAATTTCAAATAAAATAAATACTTTTTTCTGCAGTTTCTGGCTATTCAAGCAACAAACAAATGTCAGCTAAATTTCTTTTAAGTCAATGGTTGCCTTTTCCGTAAGAGGGTCAGAAAAAGCAACAATAGCTTAAAATTTTATCCATATGAGAATAAACAGGTTTTTTTTTGCTAAGCGATTACTTCAAACCTAAGCGATGCAATACCTTAAGTTATAAGGAATTTCATATTTTTTATTCATTAGGCTCAATGTCACCTTCAATTTTAAAACATGTGAATTTTTTCGTTAAACAATACGGTCTTACTTTATTTTTCTTCTGTTGTAAATAAAAGCAATTTCTAATAAATATAAAATAAGCTATAAAGTGGCTTCTGAAGATAACATATATTCAAGGGCGTCCGCAGGATTTGATCGAGGGGTCAAAGGAATAATTGAATCTAGAATTAACATAAACAAAATGTAACCTATATAATGCTTTTAACTACGATAATTGGTTCTAATTTTATGAATATGATATGCAAACTACACCGGTTCACACACGCTTGTACACATTAGAAAATCTAATATAATCTTTAAGATGGGGTAAAAGTCTTTCTCGTATCATGTCCGAAATATTTAAAAATTTTATTTAATTTTTTTGTCATGTAATACGTTTCAGTAATTTTTTGCTAAAGCAAATATTTTTAATAGTTTAATAAATTAAATAATGTGAGGCCTATAACCTTAAATGAAATCGCATTAATTACTATCTAGCCCCAAGATTTCAACTTTTAAAATTAGAATAAAAAAATTTCCTAATAATAAACAATATTTTTTTTGTTGAAAAACTGAAAAAAAACTAAATTTTTAGGCCATTTTTATCTTTTGAAGCCTTTAACTCCTAAACCAATTTCGAGTGTACTAAAATTTTTCAGATTTGGATTTAGGAGGTCAAAAGCCATATCATTCGCAAAAATTTGAGTTGTCGCTATTCTTGAAATGTTCTCCGCATGCTAAGGGAGATATTTTTCACCGAATCTCACACCGCATTGTGGTGTCAATCTACTTATTTTTTTTTTCTATCATGAATCAGTTCTAGCTGCTTGCAAGTTTCTACATTCGAGGAAGAAAAATATGTATATTTTCTTCTAGGAAGAAAAATATGTATATCTGAAAGATTTAAAAAATTTCTTTATTTTTCAATTCAAAACGTTTGGATAAATAAATAAAGAGGTACATGTATATTAGATGTGTTTTGGGTTTCATACATTTTCTTAACATATTCCAGAACCTCCTGCAAGGCTTGATTCTGAATACTGGTTTAATATAAGCACGTGACGTGAAAAAATTTACAGAACATTCTCAAACTAGGTGAGCGTCGCTAAATAACGTGAATTTTAAGAAATATAAAATGATTGCTTGAAATCGAGTCTCCAGTTTACGTTTATGTCATAAAAAATTTTGATTTTAACATGTTCTAACGTAAAATCTTTTGCTTAATATGATATAAGGTTTTTTAAAAAATTAGTCCTTTATCCAAAAGTGGCCTACTTTATTAAATTTCCTAATTTTTTCTTTCGCTTTTGAATTAGAAGCTTTGCTCTCTCCTAAATCGATGCAAATTTGTTAAATTTAAATGCTGTAGAATTGTTTCTCATTTTATTACGTTTAGGATCATCTTTTTGATAGAAAAATAAGCCGAGTTTTTAGAAAACATTAATTTTTGTATTAAATTTATTTACTTTTTCTTCTGCTTGTTTACAATGACTTTAAAACATAAATTTGCTTATCGTCAAAGTTTATATCCGTTATTGAATTAAATGCACCTTCCTTTCTGTTGCTACGAAGAATGATCTTCGTCTAATAAGGAATATCATTCCTTAACATTCGTCGATGTCTCGTAGAAATAACTTCGCAATTTGTTTCATTACATTCGTAGTATTTTCTAAAAAATTCATTCGCAGGTTGATCGTATGCATTATTCGTAAAAGGAACGAAGTTTTAGTTGAGTTTAAAAAATTTACAACGGAAATCCTACAGACTGGTTTGTCGAATAAATACCGAATATAAGGACAGATGTGATTGCAAGGTGGCCGTGGCCTACTGGAAGAGTACGTGCCCCATACGCGAAAGAACCGCGGTTCAAACCCTAGCTGAACAGAAGGTTTTTTTTCGTGACTATGTGTTACGATAATTCCTAAATGTAAAGTACAATATAAATTTGTTTTGGTACGAATACCAATAAAATATTTGAAATGTGTACCAAACTATGTTCATTTTACGAACTGTATTCGTGTCTGAAAATTACGAATAAAATACGTAGAAAAATTTTTTAATTAACAAAGGTAAATGAAATGGCATCGTAACTTATTAGGCCGTGTTCATATTACTCTTTTTTGTCGCGATTACGACACCGCTCTCAATTTTTTTCGCAAACGCGGCTGAGAAATACTGAATATTAAATAAATAATTGTATTTAAATACATACAATATTCAGTACTTTTCAGCAGCGTTTGCAAAAAAAAAGTGAGAGCAATCGCGACTAAAACGCGTATTATGAACACGGCCTTACAGCAACGGGTACAACATACTATTTGATAATTTTTTTTTTTAGACTGAACCATAGCTAAGGGGATCCCCCTATAAATGCGTAAGCATTGTGTTGATTCGGAAGATGGGTGATAGTTAGTTGGAGGCTGGATAGATGGTGAAGATTTGTTTAATGAATGGTTTAGCTCTGCTTTATTTATAAATTAACCTAAAAAAAGTATTTTTGTATTATTTTCTGTCACTTTATTAATATATTCTATCACGCCATAATTTACAAAAAATTCAATATCGACTTTTTGATTGATTATGATGCATCTTATCAAAATATGTGATGTTAGGTGTGGGCCGGGGCAGGTGGACGAGATGAACTATCTGCTTCCACATTTTGCTTGCCTGGTGTATAACCAAATTTTAAATTGTATGTCTGTAATTCTAGTGACCATCTGGCTAATCGACCTGTTGGAGATTTTAAGCTTAATAACCATTTTAGTGGTTGATGGTCTGTTAGAATCGTGACCTCAGATCCTTCGATATAGCCACGAAATTTTCTTACTGCCCAAACAACCGCAAGAGCTTCTCGCTCGGTTGTCGAATAGTTTCTTTCTGCAGCCAGCAGTCGGCTCGCGTACTCGATTGGGTGTTCATTATCCTTCTCCACCTGCAAGAGAACAGGTCCGAGAGCATAATTGCTGGCATCTGGTTTCAAAAAAATCTTCATTTTCAGCCACTTGCTTCAGTACTGGTGGAGACGTTAATAAAATTTTTAATCGATTAAATGAATTTTGCTGCTCCTGTGACCACTTCAAAGTAGCGTTCTTTTTTGTTAAACTAGACAAGACACTTTTGACCAAGCGGCACCTGGCAAATCGATGAGCGTTTGCCAAATCGCACGTAGACTGGCCTAGAGAGAAGTGGAGAAATATTTTATGGACAGATGAGTCCAAAAGCGTTCTTTTTGGCTTCAAAGGTTGACGAATGCATGTACGCAGACCGCCAAATACAGAATACAGACCGCTACGTACCGTAAAGACCGTAAAACATGGTGGTGCCAAAGTGATGATTTGGGCTTGTTTTTCGTATTATGGCGTTGGGCCCATAAGCAAAATTGATGGCAATATGGATCAATTTCAGTATATGAAAATACTTGGGAAAACTATGTTGCCTTATGCTGATGAAGAAATGCCAATAAAATGGGTATTCCAACAGGATAACGATCCTAAACACACCAGTAAACGCGCAAAGACCTAATTTCAAACAAAGAAAATTCAGGTAATGGAGTGGCCAACCCAGTCGCTGGACCTTAACCCCATAGAAAACCAATGGGGGGATATCAAAGGAGCTGTTTTTGAAGCTTGTTCGAAAAATGCTAAGCAGTTGTGGGAAGTTTCACCTCTCAAAAATTCCAGTTCAGAGGTGTCAGCGTTTGGTGAACTCTATGCAACGCAGATGCGAACAAGTAATCAAAAATAATGGCTACACAACCAAATATTACATTTTAAATTTAATTTCAATTTAATTTTTTTTTCGTTTATTTATTTTATTTTCATGAATTGATAGGCGTTTTATAATTACTGCTAAAACTGCTATTTTTATGAACATATGAACTGAATATTTATTTATCTTTATAAAAAAAATAAAAAGAACCACAGTTAATTTAAAAAAAAAATTATTATTTATTTTCTGAATATCAGAATAAAATTTTTTAGTAAAAAAATTTCCATTACATTAGTATTTCCATTACTTAAATCAATTTACTGCTATTATTATAAACATAACTGTACATGTTTCGCAAAATTTTACACTTCTACAACTAAAACTGACATTTTTATTAACAAAGTTCTCAAAGCGCTTAGACTTAGCGCAACTTACAATGTAGAAACTTTTTTGATTTTCTCTTAAAATTTTTTAATATAAACTTACGGCTTTAATATGAAGATATACAAATAAGGTTCATTGCCTAGGGGGAGAAGCCCCCTTCTCCCCTGCGGACGCCCATGCATATACTATGCAACATTAAGAAATTAAAATCTTCTAAAACTTAAGGCCCAACCAAGTTATGCCTAAGTAAACAAAAGTTTGAGAGGAAAAGCCCGCACTTACACAGCAACATATGAAGTTGCCCAAGTTTTGTTTAAGCATTCCCCTACAAGAAAGAGGTAACCGAAACTCCAACACAATTGCATAAACGTTTCTGCTTACAAGCACATTCTCATACCCATTTCAGTCCCAAAATTTGTGAAACAAGGAAGTAATATGAACATTTTATCAAGTGCATGTGAAAGAAAGAGAAGGGAACTTTTTAAAAAGCATTTTTGCATATCCGCCATTGTATTTTACCAATCTTGGTTTCGCTAATAATACAAAAAGTTCTGCAATAAATAAATTAAAAAAACTGGAAATTACATACCGTTGTAACGCTGCTGCCCTTATTAAGAAGGATGCGCCAATGAGCACTTGCCAATATCAGTAATGCAGTGAGTACTTCAACATTCGCCATATTTAATTCCACGCCCAAATTCGTCGCCACAGAGGTGGTTAACTGTAGCAGCAGCAACAACAATAACAACAATACAAATTTTATAATAAATCTAAATCGTTTGTTTTAAAGCACCAACGAATTACATGCATTTTTATTTTTAAAGGAGTACGTTAAATAAAACTAATTTTTACATTATATCTAACGTATTATATCTAACTGATTTTTCGGTTATATCTATCTGGTGAGATTTGGTTATCTATAACCTGCTTACTTTTTATCAAAAAAGGCTGCCAGAAAGTAGTAGCATGAAGGCATGGAAAAGTCAGTAGAAGGCAGTGTGTCGAAATTCGGCATTGTATTGGACGGCAACTGAAATGTTCAAGCAGCTCAAACATTTTTGTTTTTTCAGCAACAGCCTTCCTACGCACTATAACGGCAGGCATATGAACTCTGTTGAAAAAAACCATTATTTTGGCATTGAACTGAAATATTTGGGCAGGCTTAAAAGTTTTGTTTTCTACAGAACGGAATGCTTTCGCCCTATACTGGCAGGTACATGAACTCTATTAAAAACAAGCATTGTATTGGCATCCAATTGAAAGGGTCTAGCAGCTTAAAAATGTTTTGCTTTCTAGACAAAAGAATCATCTCAACATTGTACTGGAAGATGCTTTCTGTCTAAATCTTCTGAGCTCTAACTTTTTACTGGATTTAACTTGAAATTGTTGAAAACCTTTTTACATGTAACATGTGAACTTGACAGTTACAATTAATATTTTTTTGCCGAAAGTTTGCATAAATAAACGTTATTTAAAAATGTAAAAAGGTAAAGGTGCTTTATTCGTTTTCAATCATGTTTAGTGGAACACTAAGAATCATATTTGGTGGAATACAAAACATAAGAAATATCATTTACATGTAATGTAAAATTCATTTTTAATATACTTTGGCGAAATTTACTGTATTTCAGAAGATCTGATATACTGGTGTACAAGAGTGACTTCAATATTTGATACGACCGTCGGTTTTGAGTAATTTTAAGTGCATTTGTTAATTACTACATACAAATCTAATTAATAGTTTAAGTTAAATAGAGTGCTGCTCCTCAAAATACCACATGAATGATAAAGTCCTGGGGTCATTCATGAATCTATTTTTGCATTGATTGCGATACAGTTCGCCATTGTAAATGTCTTCTAGCCTGTCAACATTTTCTTTTTTCTGCTAAAATAGTGAGCAAATGTTTTTTAAAGACATAAGTGGAGATGGGCGTTTTAGGGCATATGGATGGAATAAATCAATTCCAATAAACTGCTTAATGCAGAACCGCTTAGTTTGTGTCGTAAAACGTATGCTAGGATTGAGGTGAAGACTTCAGATGTTGATACCGGAGATCCTAGAACAAATCGATCTTTTCCAGCAATCGGATCTTCACTATCCTCGTCTGATGCACAATTTTTTGATTCTGGGAAGGATGAGTGACCAGCAAATTCATCATCTTAATTAAAAACTTTAAATGATTTACGGTACAAACATTTCCATGTCAAATTTCGTTTAGGAAATCTACTTAATTTTTGCGTGTTGGACTATGTTTTTATAGAGCAATAATTTTAAAACTCACCATTCTTTTCAATAAAACTGTTCGCACACGTAGTCTCTGGTATAGTTAGTGGCATTGCATTATACTCACAGGAGTGGATTTCCTTTTTTGTTTGGGTTTGCTTACACCTGATATACTAAAGATAAGCCTTTAAAAAAAAACTTTGAAATTTACGTTTGAAAAATCTCACTCAAAATTGTATGTCACAACATCAAAGCCGTTCAAAATTTAGGTGAATCGCAAAAAATCGACAAATCCAAGGGCCAAAAACTGTCAATTGAATAAAAAAGCTCAAATATATAAAATAACCTAAAATATATAAAAGAAACCAATATTTTGCATTCAATGTCATGTTAATGCCCCATCCAATTGCCTGCCACTACCTGATTGTATTCTGCTCTGTACATTCCCTGCCAAGTTGCTTCCACTGAACGCCACTTGCATGCTCTCTTATACATTTTTGAGCCTCTGTTATCCAGTCTGCTGTTCTGTACAGTGGCAGTCAACTGGCTGGTTTTGGTACAATTCCCGCCCTGCCCTGCCAAAATTGGGCCAACATAATTTAATTTCTATTCCAATAAAATGTCTGCCGTTTTAAGTTCATTTTCCGGCCAAAAATTTTGTCTGGGGCGTGTGAGATAGGGATGTCAGATCATACGTATACATGAGTTTCGGTTACTTTCTTCCCGAGGATCTTCCTAGCATAACCGAAATTTTGTATGAAGAGATAACCGAAATTTCAGTTTAGAAAAACCGTTTTTTAGTTAAATAACCGATAGTCTTCTTGTAGGGTTTCTCAACTTTCGTTTACTTTTTGAAACATGATAGAGAGCTCTTGACATCGTAGTTTGCTAAGCAGAATAGGGTTGCTAAGAGTATTGAAAATGTGTTTGATTAAAATTGTATTATTTGTATGACAAACTTTTCAATGAAAAATATTGTTCTTTTTTGTTTGTATATATTTAAGCATATCATGGAAAATTTGTATTTTTTTGCTGTGAAATTTTGCGTTTTTCACAGAATATAAGCCAAGCAGCACAATAAACATGTTTTATGTATGTGTTAGCTGATGGCAACACTTTTTAACATATGTACTCAATTGTTTTTTTTTTTTTGTCAATTGAAAAAAATACGTTAATTTATTTATTCACAGCTACTGCAGATCCCAATTTTGTTGAAAATCTTATCAAAATTGATAAAAAACATAAACACATATATGAAGAAGCTGACAGGCACCATAATATAACTAACCAAGTAGCCGCACAACTTTAGCTGCGGATGACGAATGTCAAACAAAAGAAAATCAAAACGAGAGCGTGCTGTGGTTTCTATGGCATCTGATGCAAAATGTTGTTGTCAAAATATTAAATTATTCTTAAGTTTTTTCATATATTTTTTTTATTTTAAAACAACACAATATTGAAAAAGAAAAATTTAGCTTAACGCTCGTTTAAAAAAAAAGTTAAACTACCTAATACCGGCTACCTGATAAATAGTTGTATCATGACAGGCACTACTTCAACAAATTTTTCAGAGAAATTTTGAACTTTTTTAATTTATTTTTGTCAAGATTTTGTAAACGTTTGACATTTTGTTAAGGTATAATATACGTGTAAAAAGAGAAAAACAGTAGCTTGTTTTCAAACATATTTGTTGAGGTACAAGGAGTTCTTATATTTTTTTGAAATTCATACGTGTTATTGTACATAAAAGCTACTTTAATAAAATTTTTTTAGCAATTTTTGGCTTTTTATCGAGGTCGCTAAAAATGAAATTTAAAAAAATAAAACATCAAAAACTGTTAGATGGATATGGCCTTTCCCATGTATTTGACACAAACAAATCAAATGTCATTTTAAAGTATAGGTAAATAATTGGGCGTCCCACCTACGAACAACACCAGGGGGTTTTTTTTAAATTATCGTATAACTATGAGTAAAAAGTTTTTAAAGAAATAGATTTTTGAGCGCTTTTTTGTCAATTTAAAAAAATAAAAGAAAATAAGTACTTGAATTCAGGTGGAATGCTTAAAGAACAAAGTTAGGAACAAAAGCAATAAGTTTCATTGAAATTGAAGCAATAGATTTTAAGTTATCTATCGAACTTTTTCGGATGTTTTTTTTTCAATTTCATTTTTAGCGACATCTATAAAAAGCCAGAAAATTGCTAAAAAAAATTATAAAGTATTTTTTATGCACAATAACTTTTATAAATTTAAAAAAATAAAGCAATTCCTTGTACCTCAAAAAAATGTTTGAAAACAAGCTGCTGTTTTTCTATTTTGACACGTATATTATACCTTAAGCATAAAATTTGCCAACTCGGCGACTTTTCTACTTAATCACACTTTTCGTCAACTTTTCTCTGAGACTTTTGTTTGCTTAAGCATAACTTGGTTGGGCCTTTATACTAAATTTGACTTAAAAAGTTTACGCAAACATTAAGCCTTCACAACAGTGAAAAATTTCAAATTTCCAAATGGTGCTTTTGCTTTGTTTTTAAGGCTGTCATTGCAATCGGATCTTTTCCTTGTCATTTTTTATTTATTTTAAGAATTAATACTGATAAATAAGATATATTGAGTCTCATTTGCAACAAACTGTATCTCTTTACAAAATGAGTAGGTACACATAAGTATATACATACAAATAGATAGAAAGACTAACAACATTAAAGAAATTTTTTGTTCAATGTATTTTTGTCTAAAATGTAAAAATAATGATTTTTTTTAATGACATTGTTACGAGTGCATTGATCAAATTTGAATAATTTTAAACGAAATATTGCTTCGTCATAATTGTGCTGACCCAAGTGATAAATTCTGAAGTTCTGTTGTTTTTTTTCATAATAAGCAATCAGTTTTGAAAAGGTTTACCTGTTAGCAACTTTATTTGATTGCTTTTTGCTACGTCATCTGTTACTATATAATAGCAACAACAAACGTTTCTATGTCATAAAAATGCATTTTCTCTCAGAAAATATTTCTTGAGGAGAAACATTTTGAACATCTTCAAAATCTTGTTAAAGAAAAAAAATGGAAAAGAGAAAGTCGTTTCGGGTATAAAGAGGCCTGTGACGTATAATTATCTTCATTGTGAAATGGGACAGTTTTTATTGTTGGTGTTTTTACACATAACATACTTTATTTGTGACTGAAAACTTGGTCTTTGAATACTGTTAGAAAAAACTTTACATATTACTTAAAGTGTACGATATAGGAAATTGAAGGCTATTTTTAAAGTTTTGCTTAAGAACATAGATAAATATGATGTTTGGAATCTTATTAAGGGGTAACTTTTAGTTTTCATCGACTTTTACTATTTGCGATAGAAGTATTACTCTCTGCGTATACGTCCTTAAAATTTTAAGTTGATCCGAACAAAATTAACTGAGAAGAATCCATTGTGTAGACGACAGGTTTTAACTGAAGTTGAAACTTTAAACGCGTTTTTTTCGAAATGGCTTTTTTTTAATTTTGCAACCTTATTCAATACATATAAATGTAGGTTAATCGTTCGATTTCTTTTCGATAAAAATAGCCGTTTTAAAGCTAAAAAATACCGTTTCTTTGTGAAAATCGAACCACTAACTTTGACTGTCCATCATTTTGTCAAAATGCATATATTTTTAAATTCATTGATCAAACAATAGTTTACATCGTTATTTTACTAAATCAATTGACATTTGATATTTTGATATTTAGATGATACAGTTCGCCACAATGTTTGTCACCGCAAAATGCAAAAATAGAAACATGATTATTTTACGGCTATTTGTAACCAAACTGAACAATATTTTCTAATAAAAATATTACTAAAAGGTGTTCATTGTATGCACTTAAAGATGATAAATTAATCGATTTTCTAGTGTAGAAAATTGAAAAAATAAAAATTGTTTGTCTTTTTTGATAGTTTATATATTCATAAATATCTTCTTAAAAAGATTTTTCGAAATTTAAATTATTTTAAAAGTAATAGCCATTTACTTCGTCAATTAGACTGCCTGAAATTTAACTTAAAAACTTTAAACACGTTTTTCTCGAAACTACTTTTTCCAACACGGTTGACATGATATCTCAAGTTCTAATGGACCGATCAAATTAAAATTTGGTGTGTGCTTTTTTAAATATTTTTCTATGGCCCGAATAAGGATTATGTAAAAATTGTGTTTTTTAATATATTAAAAAAATTCATAACTTTAAAAAAGGCCAAAAATTACTACTTTGAAAAAAAGGCCAAAAATGAATTTTTTTTTCAAACAGTCGCCACTTCGGAAAAAATGTCCCCAGTTCGGGGTATATCGACATTTTTTCTAATTAACAATACCTTTTTTCCGATGACTAGAAGGATTGAAATCGTGTCAACATGGAGGCACCCTTTTTTAGCCAACAGCCTGTAATTTTTTAATATATATTTTATTTTTTTGTATTATTGAAACATTAATAAAAACATAACAAAAAATGGATGGTAAAAATATAATTGGTTATTCAATTCTTCCGTCAAAAGAGGCCCAAAATTCCGGCCCCTACACTAGAATAATGCCTTAAAAAAGTTAAGTAGTTTTTGTAAAAAAAATCATGAAAATTACCATTTTTTTAGGAAGGGTTAACTTCCTTTAGTTTTCTCGCCCTGGCGTTTTGACTGTAATAGTGGCAGGACCAATCCGTTATTTTCATTAGAAGTGGAATTGAAAGAGTGGCGAAGAGAAATCCCTTAGTTCTATTTAAGAAGTGGCTCAACAAACATTTGAAAGAGAGTTTGGGGCTAGCGCAACCTCAATAATTTATATAACATTCTTCAGTAAGTTCAAAGGATGATATAGATGGCTCCAAATTCATTAGTTTTCTAATCCAAATTTCATGACAGTCAGAATTTTTGTTCTAAAAAACAATATTTACACACATCTTTTATATATTTTAAAGAAATTAAAAACAATGGCTTCACTTAAAAAAAACAGTTACTTGTGTGTCAAAAAATGGAAGAATTTTTTGCTTTAAATCGAATTTTCCTGATAAAATTTGAATTTTTTTTTATTTAACAATACACCATTCGATATTTTACAACCTGGTGAATCAAGTAGAAACAATCATATTTCTATGAAAAAACTCAACTAACAGCATCTAGTTTAAATGCTGGGGTGTGTGTTACCCCAGTGTAGTGCTTATGTCACACTTGGATAGTGAAGCGTTCAAGCAAAGCTATTGGTCTTAATGAGTTTGGTTAATGTCTTATTACTTTTATTTGCATTTAAAGGTTGTTTGGGGGTGCTGAGCGAATTTACGAATAATTGAAATAAACAAAACCAGTAAAACCGTTTAATCGCTTTTCATTGAAATATATGTATGCACATTAGACTTGGCGTAAAATTTTTTCGGAATTTTGATTGTGGGTAGCGGCTAAAGTATGCCATTCGATAACAAAATCAACGTCTTTAATTCTCAGGTCAGTCGGAGTGTGCCAAACCGTGCCACAATGAGCTCGAAATTAGAAATATAGAAAACACTAAAAAAGTTTTTGTTTCTTGTTTTCTGCATTTTATCAGTTTATTTTCTCATTAAACCATCTTAAATATAACTTGAATGCACATAATAGGAATGAAGTTTACAAAATAGTAAAGAACTTAAAATTCAGTTAAGAAATAACAAGAAAATAATTATTTTCAACTCATATAAAATATTTGTTATTAAAAATATTACTTTTTTAATACTTACTGTGACCTTAGATCTACACTGTGATATTAAATCGCTTTAATTCTCAGATAAGCATAGAAAGAGATAAAAACGACTCTATTTTCAGTTTGCCGCTCAGTGTAAACCAGGGCTCGCAAAAAAACTCTAAAGAAAATTATTTTTCTGTCCTGTTTGTTTCTTCTTAAGATCACAACAACTATTTTGGTTTCTTTAGTTTTCTCTCTCCGATTCAAAAAGTAGCACAAACCGAAGCAAGCAGAGATGAGAGAGAAAAGCAAAATGAAATGTTTCTTTTTTCGAATAGAAAAACTTCCTCTCACTGTTATGCTTTTGAATCGCGGGCACAAAAACAATCAAAGTAAAGTATCTTTAGCGATCTCTTGTAGGTTGCTGGAAGCACCAAAATCCGAAGAGAGATCTGCAATGTTTGTTCGTTTCCTTTATGATGCGACTTTTTTTTGGTGTTGAAAAAGTTATTGCGTTGGAATTTTTCTTTGTTTTGTTTTTTTATTGAATTTGTTGTTTTTTATAGATGCGTTGTGCCTCTGTGCATATGTATTTGAGGTAACGTTTTGTTCGTGAAAAATACAATGTCTCGGTTAAAATAAATGCTGGAGTAATAAAATGAAGTGGTTGGGATTGGACACTGCACAGCGGGGAAGATAGGGTATTTAAAATTTAAGGAATGGTCTAGATATTAGAAATGACTTTTTTAATTTCTATCCTAATTTTTTGCGAGTAAGCATCTAAGGTCTGTATTTTATTATCAACCCAAAAAGAAGAAGTAAAGATACTTAGAAGCCATCAAGTATATCCCTTTCAGACCGTGATGCATCAGTTGTGTGGGTAACTTTTAGTTTAAATAGTTTATTTGTCGTGTCTCAAATTTTCACGAAATTCTTGCGTCACATTTAATTTTTCTTTTAAATGAGTCGTAGAAGTTAGTCGCTTTTTTCATATACTAAAATACTAATAGCGCAATTTTAGTATAGTTGACACATTTTAACTAAAAAAATAATATATTTTGAAATCTCAAATGATTTGATTCGTTATCCTTGAAGGATATGAAAATATCAAAATTTAGGCATTGAATATGTTTTCATATCATATAAAGACCATTTACTCCAAAAAATCATAAAAAATTCTCAGTAACTCAGCGTCAGGTCTGAAAGGGATATGCTTTACTTTTTATAAAATACAATTTACCCTTTATTAAATTTATGTACTGTAAAACCTCAGAAATTAGAAGCTAAGAAAATTAGAATCACCTAGAAATTAAAAGTTGAATTTTCAAAACATTAAAGCTTAGAAGATTGTATTCTAATTTCCGAGGTAATTGTTTATGCAGTTTATATTTAACACTACAGCGTTTTCTATGAATAGTTGAAATTGAAGCTAATGACCTTATTATGTAAAATGTACGCAATCACCTCACTTGGAGTTTTTTGTGTGGCAATAATTTTCATAAGAAATTTTCAATGAGAGAAAAAGATTCTATTTAACTTCATATGAAAAAGAGATTTACCAGACCAAGTGACCAAAACAGCCTAAAATTGACAAATGAATATCCAGACAAAAGAACGTTTTGCAAAATAAGGCCATTAACAAAAAAATTTGTATAATTTTCTACACATTATAAGTGTGTAATTTTTGTTCAGTAACTTTATCTTTACATTATTACTTCAAATGAACTAAACTGCCGTATTTTTGTGGCCTGTATATTTAGGATAATGTTTTAATAAATCGTTTAAACCAAATTTATATTTAAAGATACACATATACTTAACAAAACTGGATATAAGAAGAAGAACTTAAATTCGTTTTGTCATTAAAATGCACCAAAATATACGTTAAAGTACTGAAAACTGTCCCCGTACGCAACACGGAATACTTGACTTTTAAAATAAGTATTGTATTGTAATAATTAAAGTAATATCTCTTATAGTAAGAAATTTCTACTTTGCACTGTTTAAACATAAATAGTCTCATAGCGTAGAAGCTATTGGTTTTACGTTTAAACTATTAAGGGCATTTTCAAACCAAAAGGGAAAATGGGAATAAACTCTCAAGAATGGGGAAAAATTAGGTTGGTTTTTGTGCAAAAAGAGTAATTTTGTCAAAAATTAAAAAAACTGATGTTATGAATTTTGAAACATTTTTATTTAAATACATTTTAAATTTATCTGAGTCAACTAGAGTTTTAATTGAATTTTATTACTGTTCAAATAAGCCTGTGTTTTTCATTTAAATTCATTTGGATTGTCATCAGCTGTAAACACAAACGTAATTTGTTCTCTGTTCAGCGTCATTTTATTTATTTGCTTGGCAAACTATGGAAAATAAGTAAGTAAAGCTAAGAGCTTTTAAAAGATTCAATTTCTGGGATGAAGGGGGAGCATTTAGACTTTTCGCAATTGGTAATATCATCGTTTTAAAAAACAAAACGTATCCTTCATTAATTCCGTTATATTCCTATTTTCCTCATTTATTTAAAAAGCCTGAATCAATTTATTTCGACTAAGAATAAAAGACACTAAGAAATATTGATTTATTAAATATACTGACACAAAATACGCCAAATTTTTGGCATCGTGTTTTAAATATGAAATTTGCAAACTCAAGTGAAATGTTTCCAAAAATTAAAAAAATTATATCGTAAAATGTTCTCTTCCAATATAAGAAATCGGTTAGACAACCGTTATTATACGTTATTAAACGGTATTTTACACACCAAAATGCATGTGAAAAATCAAAACTGCATAGAATTAGAAACCGAAAGGAAGTGTTTGCAGTTACAATCAAGTAATATGTATGTGCACCTTGCACAGTGAACGTAATATTTAGCTGTGATATACTTTTTATGGTATATTTTTAATAACATTACTTATATTTGTATTGTTATCGTTCCTATTTAAAATAAAACACTGAAGCAAGAAATCTAATGTCGGTAATTTGACTTAAATAAATTTTAGAAGAGGGGGAAAAACTTGAAAATTATAAGGGAAGACCGAGAAAAACTTATTGAAATGCATGAACAAAACGGGAATGAACAACATGCAAAAAGTTATTACTCACGCCTCGATAAATAAGAAAAGCAAAATTAAATGGAAAGCAATACAAACTATTTAAGTGACAACACGGGGAATACGATTTTTTTCAAAAATGAGACCTAGTTAGATCGCTTTTTCGACCCGTACACCCCTATATTGAAAGTTTCATCGAAATCGCTTGGGATATACATTTTCCTAATGTCCTTATAAGGGATGGCAGCAGTTATTCCGATCCCAGGATTTTTGGAATCGATCTTCGCGTGTAAAACCCTTTTCGGGATGAACAAAGGGGTATTTCACCGATTTTTGCTGCAAAAAGTCAATGTTATAAAACACAGACTTGATACATAAAAAATAATTTTTGCTGTATTGAATAGTGTTGAATATGTCCCAATGGTTTCCAATGGTCGTACTGGGTTAAAATAAATTAACTTATAAATAAAATAAATTAGACTTAAATAGAAACTACTTATCGACTAAAATAATTCTGGCCGCCTAAATCGGTCAAATACCTCAATGTGCGCTGCAAAACTATTTCTTTGTAATGTTTAGTAGTGTTTAAAATGTCCCAATGGTCGTACAGGGTTAAAGTCAAAAAGTAAACTAGAATAGAAACTATTTACCGTATAAAATAATTTTGGCCGCCCAAATCGATCAAATACCTCAATAAGCTCTGCAAAATTATTTTTTTCGCAACGTTTAATAGAGTTTAAAATGTCCTTATGGTCGTAAATGGTTAAAATCAAAAAGTAGACTAGAATAGAAACTGTTTACCGTATAAAATATTTTGGACTCCTAAATCGATCAAATACCTCAATGTGCGCTGCAAAATTATTTTTTTTCACAACGTTTAATAGTGTTTAAAATGCCCCAACGGTCGTACAGGGTTAAAATCAAATAGTGGACTTGAATAGAAACTATTTACCGTATAAAATAATTTTGGCTGCCTAAATCGGTCAAATACCCGAATTTGCACTGCTTAACGAATTTGTTTGCAATGTTGAATAGTGTTGAATATGTCCAAATGGTCGTACAGGGTTTTGGTGCACAACAAACTTTTAATTTTAATTTATAACTTTTATTTTTTTAGTATATATTTTTTAAACTGTTTATTTGAAAATATTTTATTCAACTGAACTTTTCAAATGAAAATTTCTGATTGATACAAATATGAATATTTATACAAATGTTTTTATAATAACAAGTATTTATAACAAAGTGTAAATAAATTAACATAAGAATAATATAAATGTTAAGTTGAGGTAACTAAGATGTAAATTAATAATCAACAATAGGTAAGTACAATGTAAGTTAAGAATCAACGAGAAGGTAAGTAAAATGTAAGTTGAAAATCAATGTAACAGAAGATAAGTAAAATGGAAGTTAGGAATTCAACTAATGTGGTGATGCAACTTAAAGTTATTGAGTCACCACATTATTCCCCCTCCTTTTTAAAAAAAATCTTGGTAGTATTCGCTAACAGGTTAAAGTGTACTTTTTTAGTATCTTTATGTTTGGTTAACTGTGTCTGTGCTGTCTCAGTGTCTAGGGAGGCTGGTTTTATTCTATCGATGTTGACTCTTGTGTTAGTGTTATGTCTACGAATTGTGAAATATTTTGGTGTTCTCTCAACCACTTCGAAGAGGCCATCGTACGCTTCTTGTAGTGTTTTGCGGATCGTGTCGTTGCGTACGAAAACAAAGTTACAAGTACTGAGGGCTTGAGGTATATACGATTGGAAGTTAGTGTTATGATGCGTAATGTTTGACTTTTTGTTTTCTACTACCTCTTTAAGTTTGGCTAAGGTGTCCGATGGATTAAAATTCTGACTGCTATGTATTACTAGTTGCTGTGGTAGCCTGAGTGTTTGCCCAAATACCATCTCAGCGGGTGAAGCTTTAATGTCTTCTTTGACCGTGGACCTGAGTCCTAGAAGAATTAGTGGCAACTCTGTGTACCAATTTGTCTGATTGTTGCTTGCTATTATAGACGTCTTCAGTTGACGATGAAACCTTTCTACAATCCCGTTAGCTTGTGGATGATAAGCAGAAGTGGTAATGTGTTTGCTTCCTAGATTCTTAACGAAGTTTCTAAAAGTTGTGGACGTGAATTGAGGTCCTCGATCAGTGGTAATTTCCAAAGGAACTTTGAAACGTGAGATGTATTCTTTTTGGAGTGTATCTACGACAGTGTTAGCGTTAGTATCTTTAATTGGATACGCTTCGGGCCAACGTGTGTTTCTGTCAACTAGGGTAAGCAAATATCTGTAACCTTGTGATATTGGTAAGGGACCAATTATATCGACGTGAACGTGTTCAAAACGTCCGAGTGGGATGTCTATCTTTTGTGGGATTGTCTTCGGATGTTTGTGTATCTTTTCTCGTTGGCATCTAATGCATTCTTGTGACCATTTATTGATTTGTGCGTTCATTTTAGGCCAAAAATATCTTTGTGTAATGAGTTTTCGAGTAGCTCGTGTACCTGTGTGTGAAATGTTATGTATTTGTTCGAAAATTTGTTTGCGTAATGTTTGTGGGATATATGGACGTGTTTCTGAATTAGTTTGTTCGCACCAAATTTTAATGTTAAGTATTGGTATGTGTACTTGTTCTAGTTTGTAAATATGTTTGTTTAGTATTTCTTGTAGTCCTGAATCTATATTTTGTTCTTTGTGTAGAGTTTTGAGATTAATCTCTGAGGTTGTGAAAGCCTCTATCTCAGCTCTTGAAAGTGCGTCTGCTACGGTGTTATCTGTACCTTTAATGTGTCTGATGTCGTTGGAAAACTGTGCGATGTATTCTAAATGTCGTATTTGTCTTGGACTTCTCTCAGTTTTTGAATGTAACGCTGAAGTTAGTGGTTTGTGATCCGTGTATATGGTAAATGTGCGTCCTTCTAAATAGTGTCTAAAGTGTTTAATTGTGAGGTAAATGGCTAGTAGTTCGCGATCGAACGTGCTGTATTTTATTTCTGTAGTAGATAATTTTTTTGAAAAGAATGCCAGTGGTTCTGTTTCTTGATTATGTTCTTGTTGTAAGACTGCGCCTATAGCAGTGTTTGATGCATCCACCGCGATAGAAAGTTTTGCTTTACTATTGAAATGTTTAAGTAGTGTTTCCTTAGCGAATCTTTCTTTTATCTCTGTGAATGCTTGTGTTGTGTTTTCTGTCCATGTTTAGTGTTTGTCCTTTGTTTTTGTTGCTGTAGTTACCATTTCGTAAATGTGTGTGAGTGTGTGTGCTAGTTTTGGAATGCATCTGTGGTAGTAGTTAATCATCCCGATGAATTTCTGCATTTGTTTGACTGTTTCTGGTTTTGGGTAGTCTTTTATGCATTGAATTCTATCGGGAGATGGTTGTATGCCTTTGTTTGAAATTGTGTAACTTAGAAAATTTATTTTGTCCACGCCGAAAATACATTTATTGGGTTTGATGTTTAGTCCGTAATTGTCTAGTTTTTCAAAAACTAAATTTAGGTGTCTAATGTGTTCTTCTTCTGTCTCACTGGCCACTAAAATGTCATCAAGGTATACGAAAACGAAGTCTAGTTCTCTCAGTACTTCGTTGATAAATCGTTGGAATGTTTGAGCTGCGTTTCGTAAACCGAATGGCATTCTTAGAAACTCAAACATTCCGAACGGTGTGGTGATTGCAGTTTTATGTATGTCTTATGTAGCCATGGGTATTTGGTGGTATGCTCTGATTAAGTCTAATTTTAAAAATATGTGTTTATTGTGTAAGTCTATATTCAAGTCGTGTATGTGTGGTAAAGGGTAGCGGTCTGGAATTGTAATTGCGTTAAGTCTTCTATAGTCACCACAGGGTCTCCAGTCATTCATATCCTTTTTAGGTACCAAGTGTAGAGGAGACGCTGACATGGAGTCTGAAGGACGACAAATGCCTACTTTAATTAAAAAATCAAATTTTTTTTTAGCAATTTTGTATTTGTTAGAGTCTAGGCGTCTGGGTCTGGAAAAAGGTAGCTGTCCTTCTGTAGTTATATGGTGTACTGTTTTGTGTTTAACTGGTTTGTTGTAGTCTGCTTCTGTAGTCAGTGATGGATAATTTTTGAGTATATTTGTGTATTTGTTTTCTAGTGAAATTAGTTTAGGTAATGATGTTTCTGTGAATGCTGTGATGGCGTTGACTGTTAATTGTGTAAGTGGATCAATGAGCTTTTTGTGTTGTAAGTCTATTAGGAGTCCGTATTTTGTTAAAAAATCTGTTCCTATGATAGGTCGTGTAATGTCTGCTAATATGAATGTAAAAGGAAAGTCACGGCTTAGTTTTAAATTTACGTTTAGTAATTTCTTGCCAAAAGTCGCAATCGTGCTACCGTTAGCTGCTGTCAGTATTAAGTCTGAATTTTTTTGGTGGGGTCTAAATTTATTTACGGGAAGTACTGATACTTCAGCTCCGCTGTCTATTAAAAAATTTATGTGGTTGTCATTGTCATAAATAAAAAGACGGCGTGTTAGAATTGTTTGACTTCCATTATTAGCCGTCGCACAGTGGGTTGAAATCACGAAAAGTGGAGATTAATTAAACTGCTTATCCGATTCTAAAAATTCTTTCACTATGAGAATGCTGAGTTATCACTGAATGAAATAGGCTATACATTTTTTGGAAAAGTGGGTGGTGCAACGCCCCTTTTTTAAAAATCGCTCTGGCGGCCATAATAATAGACCCATTGTCATGAAACATACCCAATGTGGTACTGTTGACTGGGTAATATTCCTATACTTGATTGTGATTGGGTAAAGGGGCGTGGCACCGCCCATATAACCTGAAACTTAGAACGGATATATCTCATGAACTATCAGAGGTATGAAGATGGAATTTGGTATATATATTGATCGTGCAGTATGAATTACACCCAAGGTGGAATAGGGCGGTGCCACGCCCCCTTTTAGAAAATTGCTCTAGCTCTGTCGGAATTTTGTTTTTTTTTTAAAAATACTAATAAAAATGTTACATAGTAATAAATTTATTTTTTTAACAACTTGTTTGTCATGATCTGATTTAGCTTGCCACTTTTTAAGTGGTAGTTTATATGCCACATGGAGAAGACACTCAAAAATTTAAAAAAAAAAATATAATTGTAATTTTTTTATTTACTTCATTTCGTAAACGTTATAATTATTATTTACTTCATAAATTAAAATTAGTTAAAATAATCTTCATCTTCATCGTCTTCATCATCTTTGTCACCATTATCATTTTCATTTTGGGGAAGAATAAGTAACTCCAATGCAGACTGCGGCATTTGCTCTATTTTCTTTTTACAACTCTTCCTCTTGCTTGAAATAAGTGGATCTGAACTTAAAAGAAATCTATTAAACACGTCTTCTATTGTACTTTCCCGACAGGATTTACGCCAAAAATGTTCCCTATAGCCTTTGAAGTCTTTATTTCTGGCTTCCTGAGATTCTTCAGTTAGCTGACCAATAGGCAATGGTGCAAGCGCTATAATTTCTGGCCCGTGAATAAAGTATTTATGTAGAGTTGGAGGCATATAATACCATGGATAATTTTTAACAAATAGTCTGGCAGTGTCATTAGCGAAATTTGAAAATTTTTCAATATTGACCTCAATACCACTTGAAACAACTATTAATATTATGTGCATATTTTTTATCAACTGTAAATCAATTTTTGTAATTTCTGCAGATACTTCAGCATTCTTAAAAAAACGCCTTGCCGAATTACCATCGTTTGAGTTTCCAAAGCCTGGTTTTGGTTGGTCAACAATCAATCCAATTTTCTCTTTGAATTCCCTTTGAATGCGTTTTTTTGTATCAGCAATAATTTTTTTTTCATCATCACATCTAGTTTGCCATTTTTTAATCGGAAGTTTATATGACAATTGAATAAGACAGTCAAAAAATCTTATCCAGCCATGAAGGACAGATAAACCAAACTGCATGGCATCTGTATTTACAACTTTTTTAATCATTTCATCAATATTGTTGAACTCTTTGCTTGTAGCGCCACATATATAACACTTTTGTGTGGACTTTGTGTCTGTAATAGCGTTACAGACCTTACCGTCAATCATCACAAGAATTAGTTCGTGATTAACTTTCACTACTCTCTCTCCAACTACTACTACGGAATCGACAAGAGCCTTTATTTCAGTCTCCACTCTTTCTTTTTCGAGTTTAATACTGTTGACCGTTTCTTTCATAAATTCAATTTTCAAGGGCCTACAAAAACGAGTGGAAGACGGACGAGGATTTTGCCAAATTGTTTTATTTTCACAAACTAATTTCAATGGTACAATCGATGTTATAAATACTGAAGAATCCGAGGCGTTAATGTCATGAAAGGCTTGTTTATATGCACTATGTCCTGAACTTCCATCAAAGCCCCACTTAGTGTATAAAGTCATCTTAGACAGTTCTTCATTGTCTAACAAATTAAAATCCAAATTTTTTATCGAAAAAATACGCTCAGTGGTATGGTCTAATAGTGATTGTAGATTGACTTGCGCTAACGTTTCAGTAATTTGTATTTCGTCTCGTTCTGGATAACATTTTTTTTTAGCTGCTTGGACTATTGTATACGATGGAAATTTCTCTGGAGCGGCTTCTCTAATTATGTTATACTGATGTCGAGTTAGCTTCGCTTCTATCAAGACGGAAAGATGCACTTAATTGCTGTGATGATACCTGTTCTAAACTTTGTTTGTATTTTTTTGCTCTTGTTGGAGATGATATTAATTCCTTAATTATTTTCGACGCATCTGCTTTTCCAGCAGCTCTAAAGCTCATTTGTGTAGCGTGCGCTAAAATAGACAATGGAGTATTATCTCTTATATCTTTACATTTCTTTCCTTTAGTTTTTTCTGTACACTCATCAAATGAGAGATCATGCCGACCTCTTTTTTGTGTTGGTGCTGGTGGTGCATTAAAGGAAATTGCAGTATCAAGCCAATTCTTGTTATTTTTAAAAAAAAATGTATCCATTCTATGAGATTGTAGCCACCGAGTCTTATAGTCTGTGCAAAAATTATTAAATCTTTTGGTGAAATCTACCATATCTGAAGGGTCAACGCGTGTGATTAGTTCCCACCTCAGAAGATTAAATCGATCTTCAAGTGATTTAGGCTCTGAATTCTTCATAAAGTTTTGTAACTCATGGCGAGGAATAAAAATTGTTTTGGGACTTGTTCCTGCAGTTAGTAAAATTTTTAATCGTTTAAAATTTGCAAAATACTATTCGTTTTACAAACACACAACACTTTCAATAATAACATCACATTAAACAAATCATTGACAGCCCATACAAAAAATAAATGAACGTGGCTGTACTGAATCTTAAATAACCTAAGTATTAAATTCTTACCAATTAATTATCAATACATTGATCGATTAAAAATTATTTACGCACCCATCACTAATAAACTACACACTCAGTAGCTACAATAACAACTACCAAACGGAATATAAAGACAAAAGATAATAAAGACAACGTGATTTTTTGTTTGTTTTTTTTTCACATAGATTTTTAGCAACGGGAGTTATTTTACTAAAACTTCAATAACTCAAAAAATTGTAAACATTTGCAAGAAAAGTTTCTGAGATTTATTAGCTGAAATCTCATACTTTAAGACTATATAACCCAGAAATTTTTAAAACTCAATACAAACATCAAAAATACACCAATTTTGGAGCAATTTCATTTATTTTTTTTTACAATATTTCCAAAACATTTATCTAACAAAAAAATATTTATCATATGCTCAAATACCTGAAGTAGACGGCTCCATAATAAAACTTTCACTTTTAGAAGTCTTAATTAAAAAAATATCCACTTGAAGTATAAAAGATTTTTACTCATAACCAATGCGCGCAAAAATAATAACAATTATTGACTTTGAAGACACACTGCAAATAAAGTAAACAACTTAGAACTGTTATTTTTGCAATTAGTGATGTAGAATTTTATCTAGTTTCACCCGGTACCAAATACGGTTGTGAAAGCTAGAGCTCATTTTTTGAATTAATCTCCACTTTTCGGGACTTCAACCCACTGTGTGTCGCAATTATGGAGTCACCTAGTTTGTCGAATTGTGTTGTGTTGTGTTGTGTTGTGTTGTGTTGTGTTGTGTTGAGTGTCGTTTTGTCTGAATGAACATGGTTGTTCACATCGTCTAGCTGCCCTACCAAATCTAAAGTGGTATCTGCATACCCAATTGACAGGTCGTGATATGCTTCTTGAAGGGGATCTACGTTTTGGGTATCTTTGGTAATTTGTTTCTCGTGAATTATTACGATATCGATCGTTTTTTAGTTCTTGGACCTCAATTGCCAGTTTGTTGAAACTTGTTAGAATCTTTGAGGTCGTTTCGGCAAACGATTGCGTAATCATCGTGAGTTCAGTAGATTTAGGGATGCGTTGGGTATCATTGCCAACTGAAGCTACTTCTGTTTCTGACATAACTTCCCACAGTTTGTCAGCTAATCTCAATAATTCATCTAAGTCTTTGTGATTAGATCCGGTCAATGCTATATTGAGACTTTTGGGGAGCTTTCGTAGCCAAATTTTAGAGATTAATTCACTATCAACTGTGGTACCGGCCAACATGAGTAGTGCTCTATAGAATTGAGATGGTTTTTGGTCACCCATCTCGGTGCCAGACAGAATTTTGTCGAACCTCTTAGTCTCGCTCAGAGTGTGTCTATCGATTAATGTTCTTTTTAAACCTTCATATAAATTTGAAGACGGAGGTTTTTGAATAAAGTCGAACACCGTTATAATTACCTCTTGAGGTAGAGCTGTAACCAGGTATTCGTACTTTGTTTTGTCAGTGGAAATTCCTTTTGATTGAAATTGAATTTCTGCATGGACGAACCATGCGTCTGGACAAGTTGTCCAAAATTGTGGCAATTTAACTGATTCCGCTTGAATTTCTGACCGCATTGGAGTGTCAAATGGATTGACGAAATCAGTCTGTAAATGTATAAGGGGACGATGGTCGCCTTCGCCAAAGTGAGCGAGAGGGTCAGAAGTTTGTGAAGGTATAGGTGTTTGCCTAGGAACGGGTGGTAGTGTGTGTGACAGACTCATAATTTCCTAAAATGTATGCCTATTAGTGTATTTCCTAACTTGTGTTGCCCTAGTGCAGTGGAGTGCCTACGGCCTTAGACGATAGGTTTCTTCCGACCCTATCGTTTAAGCGCCGCTTTAAAAGCTACGGTGTGTGCCTCGTGAGAATCTAAAATAATACAGCAACCTGAAAAAAAAATTTTATAAAATGTCAAAAAAAAAAAATAAATCAAAATACAAATTTTACAAAATTAATAATCAAATAAAATTTGTTGCTGCTAGCGTTGTTAATGTTGTTGTTATTGTTATTGTTATTGTTATTGTTGCTCTTCTTATTGTTGTTGATTTCGAATGTTGTTATTGTTGTTATTGACTGCGTTGTTAACGTTGTTGCTTTCATTGTTGTTGTTATTGTAGATGTTGTTGTTATTACCGCTACTGTAGTTGTTTTGTTGTTGTTGTTTATTTTTTGTTGTTGTTGTTGTGGCTTTGGCTAGTGGAAGCGACGACTGATGAGGAACTTGAAGTGGAGGTGGCGTTGACGGGTATTTTAACGTTTTCTGCGGCGGAGTTCGTTGTAGTGTCGCTCTTAGCAAATTTTTATTAGAAGCGCTAGCTCCAGACTTATTATTGAAGTTTTATTTCGTTGTTTGTGGCTTTCTGCCACCAATTAGTATCGGCGAATCACCAACGTTGCTAAAGTCACTAGCCTTTTGATTGACCTTCTTTTTGTCCTTGATTACAGCTGTAATGGGTGCGGCAATTTCAGCTTAGGTACAACAACTGTTACTGCAGCGACAGAAGCTGTAACGTTTGTTGTAGTGGGCTGTAGTTATTGTGACTGCTGCTTTTTAAGTTTTGGTACGTTGTTGCTACTGCAGGTTGGTAGTGTCAGCGCTGTAGGTCGGAGGTGGATGCTAGTTGTGTTGTAGTGCCGCTGTTGGGATGGAAGTTGTAGCTTTTGAACTGAGCGATGTCGTAGATGACGATGGCGTTAGTTGTTGGTTAGTTAGTTGTTGACGTAGCAGTAGATGTTAAATTTGAACTGGAGGTGATAGTTGTTTGCTGTTTTTTAGTTGTGTTGTTAGGAATTTCTTTTGGCTTCTTAGCTATGTCGTCGTCGACGTGGTTGTTTGCTTTGGTTGGCGTTGTCGGCTATGACGAGAGCGCAACGAGAAACGCAGTTCGCACTTTTGCAGTTTTTGTAGTTCGTTCCTGGCAGGATCGCCAGTATTTGGTGCACAACAAACTTTTAATTTTAATTTATAACTGTTATTTTTTTTAATATATATTTTTTAAACTGTTTATTTGAAAATATTTTATTCAACTGAACTTTTCAAATGAAAATTTCTGATTGATACAAATATGAATATTTATACAAATGTTTTTATAATAACAAGTATTTATAACAAAGTGTAAATAAATTAACATAAGAATAATATAAATGTTAAGTTGAGGTAACTAAGATGTAAATTAATAATCAACAATAGGTAATACAATGTAAGTTAAGAATCAACGAGAAGGTAAGTAAAATGTTAGTTGAAAATCAATGTAGCAGAAGGTAAGTAAAATGGAAGTTAGGAATTCAACTAATGTGGTGATGCAACTTAAAGTTATTGAGTCACCACAGGGTTAAAATCAAATAACAGACTTGAATAGAAAATATTTACTGAATAAATAAATTTTGGCTGCCTAAATTGGCCATACGTGCGCTGCTTAACGAATTTTCTTAGAAACGAGACCTAGGTAGATCGCTTTTTCGCCCCTGTAAATCCCTCTACTGAAAATTTCATCAAACTCATCAAACAAAGAACTCATTTACAAACAAACATATAAGCAAACAAACAAATATTGCTCGTTTAAAAGTAAAAGAAAGATATCAAAAATTCGTTGACTAGGAGCGTGAAATATATGAGCTGGTCATATTAATTTTTCCCCCTCAAAATTTCTTCTGAAAACACCTTCATTCTACCTGCCACCCTTCTGGGGGTCCCCATACAAACAACCTTGCCTCTAAAACCATGTCGTACAAATCTATCGGTCTATGAATTTTTCATGCAAGCAAATCAACAGAACGAGACTTAAAAAATCTTAGCTTCCAAAACAATGCTGCTTAAAACATGACGAAATTCTTTTGTCTAATATAAGCAGCAAAACGAACACAACATTTGTTACGTGTTGTGGTTGCGATCGTGACAACAAAATCTAAAAAACGAAATACTTGTTGTTTTCGGTAACATAACATCTGCATAACATAACACAAAACAATAATTTTCTTTCTCTCTTAATTTTCTGTTCGCTTTTGGTACGCATTTCTGTTTGTAGCAAAGATCCAAACCTAAGCAGATAGTGAAACTGTTTGCTTTCGCAGATTTAGCAGATGTAGAGTTAGTTTTTTCGTACAGTTTATTTCCAACCCCTGGTACTAAGTAACCTGTGGTCGCAATATTCTACTTGGGATGGCAACTGCCTAGAGGCCCCGCGCATTGCTAAAAAAATTTTTGAAAATGTTTCATCGAGTGAAAATTAAATTTGAAGTCTTGCATCCTCAATGGCAATATTATTGCTTTGTTTTTTAAACCGACTTCAAAAAGGAGGAGGTTCCCAAGTTCGTAGTTTTCTTCTTTTTTTTTTTCTTTTAATGTATTTAAATTAGAGTGGAACAAAGTGTATGGAAGCAAAAAATCTTCATCGGCTTCATATATTCCTGAAAACTTCTCGTTAAAATTTTTTTTCTGCATTCTTGGTTTTTTTCTGCGACACAACTTTTGTGTTTTTTTACTGAATTTTTCCTCTGAATCCTCTTAGCTAAGTCATAAATAAAAACTTGTCATGATTTCCCTATGATACCATGTACGCGCTAGAAGTTATACGGATTCAAAGTTTACCGAAATCGTTTATTCGCGAATATGGCCGTTCCTCTATGTCGGACATAAAATATGATTGTAACAAAACTGTAAATCAGATAATTATATAAAAAAATATCTCAGATAGTTTTAACGTAAAACCAACAGTATACACGCTATGAGACTATTTATGTCTAAACAGTGCAAAGTAGAAATTTTTTACTTTAACATATATTACTTCTATGACTATAATAATTATATAAAATATATACATTTATTAGACGATGTGCTTGGTTATCGGTAAATGTTCGAAGTGAGAAAATAGCAAACAAATATAAAAATTCTGCCAATAACCTACTTATAATTAAAGTTAAAAATCAGCTCATAGTAAGAAATTTCTACTTTGTGCATTTAACATGCAATAATAATAGAGTTTAGCTACTACAGCTTTTTCACACTTTCACCACGTTAGATTATTTTAAGAATCAACCCAAATATTTTTGAAATATCTCAAAGATATCGATAAAAATGATCCAAAACAATCAAAAGTGAGAAAAATTTACCCACTATAATATGGGTTGGGCTCAGGGACAACACAAGACATAACACCTAACCATGGGTTTACATAGATCTTATCCTTCATTAGTTTTCAATCTACTTTTGAGTTGACCTTTCGACAAGTTAACATCAAACACACTACACTCATGCGATTTAATGGAGTAGTTAACATATAATTTGTTCTACTAAATGGTAAATAAATCAAGTTGTTAAAGTTTCTACTGCTTCTACGGTTAGTGCTAAAATTTATAAGGGAAAGAAATTCTGGAGAATCGAATACACCAGTCATGAGTTGGTGTAAGTAGACGATATCAGCAGATATCCTTCTCTCACTTAAAGATTGCATTTTTAAAAATTTTAAACGATCCTCATATGAAGGAATGTTAAATGTGTCAGTTCCACTCAAGCCTCTCAGAGCAAACCGAACAAAAAGTTTTTGAATTCTTTCAATTCGATCAGCATGCACATTGTAATGTGGGGACTTGCGTACTCCAAGTGAGGACGCACAATTGAATAATACAGCTTTGTAGTTGTTATTAAGCTCTCAAGCTCTGCCCAGCGTTTTATTAAACCAAGCATACAAGATGCTTTTTTACAAATTCTAGCAATATGCATGTTAAGCGACAATTTAAAATCCATGCATATACGAATTGATCCAGTTTACAAAATTCTGTGGAAATCCCATTATTTTAAGTTTTAATAAAATTAGATTATGTGGTAATTTATCAAAAGCTTTGCTAAAGTCAGTGTAAATGCAATCGACCTGGCAACTATAATCAATAGATTTTAAGCAGAATGTAGTGAAATTGAGGAGATTAGACGCAGTAACAAAACCATGCTGATGAGTTGTCATGACTTGCCCACAGTGAATTTTCACTCGATCGTACACTTTTCGCTCAAAAAAGTTTAGGAATTGAAGACAACTTAGCGATAGGCCTCTAGTGACGTCGCATTGCCCAATAGTGATGTCATTCCTGCAATCGTTTTTGTAAATAGGACTGATATAAGATTTTTTCCAGAAAAGAGGAAAATTACTTTCAATAATTGATTTATTAAAAAGCAACGAGAGTGGTTGACACAAAATGGAGCCGCATTGTTTTAATACTGCGGCAGGAATCCCATCTGGTCCAGCGCTAAAATCTTCATCGATTGATACAATATACTTAAAAATATCCTCTGAGGTAAAAGATATATGCTCCAAAGAAACTTTGGGTGCGTTGATCATATAATCAAAATACGCTAAATCAGGATTAAAAGAATCTGAAAAAAATGATTCTTTAAAAAGATTGGCAAATAGACCACAAATAATGGTGGAATCGTCAGTAAATCCATCCTGAAATTTGAAAGAAGAAGAAAATCCATCAGTCTTCTTCTTAACATTAATACATCCCCAAAATTTTCTTGGATCAGACATAATACTCAGCTTTATATTATCCAAATACTCATTATATAAAGCAGCTGAGCGATTCTCAAATTCCAGAAACAAACGTTTGTATGTTTCAAGGTCATTTGAGTCATAGCTACAAACATATTTCTTCCATGCCCTATTCCTATTGTTGCGAAGAGTCTTTAAACCCTTTGTGTACCAAGGGTACGCAGAATTTTTCGCAAATTTGAGACTATATGGTACAGACTGAGAAAACATGCCAAAGAGCTCCATATAGAAAAAATTTATTGAACTATTAACAGCCCTATTCTGGCAAATTAACAAATTGTTAACCAGTATTTTGAATATTTCTATGTGTTTTTTGTAATTTTTTTATTTCAAAACAATATTTGAAGCTCAAAAATAAAAAATTTTGATAAAAATTGTCAACTGCTTTTCAGTTATTGACAATTTCATTAAAAAATTTTGTTTTTTGAGCTTGAAATTTTGTATTGAAAACAACAAACCCATAGAAAAATTTAAAATACTGGTTAACAATTTGTTAATTTGCCAGAATAGGGCGGTAAGACTATTATTATTTATGTATTCTGTAATTATATTTAATTTACTATAAAGTAAATGATTCAACTTCAAAAAGTCAGGTTTTTGAAATTGAATTCATAAACTGTGTCAACAGAGCTTGAATTTGCCATATTCTCCCTATCGGATTTATACCAAATACTCAATGGTGGATAGTAATTATTAATAGTAGTCAAAGCATGAAGTGCCTTCTGAACAATGACATTGTTACTGTCTGTAGTTAAGACTAGGTCAAGTAGAATTTCGAGACTATTATAAATACAACTAACTTGTTGTAAGTCAGAACATATATTGGCGTGTCTTCGAATTAGATACACAAAAATGTGTTTCATCGTCAGAAGAATGCCATTTTAAGGCAGGCAAATTAAAATCGCCCAACAATAAAATGTCTTCATTAACGTCAAGTAAATTTAATATAAATTCTATGCAATCCGCAAGGCTTGCATAGACCTCTACAGTGTACATAGTCAGACAGTGTACATGTCTACATAGTAGAGTCTACACTGCTCTTGGGATGAACGTATGCATTAATAACATATACATTAGAATTGCAATGTATAACCTTAACGCATTTAAGATCGATATTAGCAGAGCATGGAATATCAATAAAGGAACTAACACAGGAGTTTCTTACAACTAATAGGACACCACCACCAACTGCAGAATTATTGTCAGCGTGTCTGTTCCTCCTATATACTTGAAAACTATTGTCAAACAATTCTAAGTTAGTAATTCCTCCGTTCAACCAAGTTTCAGTTAACGCGATAATAACTTCAGGAAAATTCTGAGTTGACAAAAAGATCCCACGCGTCTTTGAACACAATCCCTTTACATCTTGATAGTAAAGGGAAAGCCTATTTAGTTTTTTTGGGTCTGACTGGTGGTATTAGTCATCCTTCTAGACCTATGTTTAGGCTTAAACTCAGAAACGAAGTCATTATCAGCCCACTGATTAGAGCTCAGAACAGTTGCAAACTTTTCGGCAGCAACTATGAGAATAAATGAAGCGTGGGAAGGTTTATTGCCAATTTTTTTGCATGAGCAGAAAATAGTCTGGCTTACTAATTGGTTATGTTTGACAGCCGTCAATACATTGTCACTTGTTGTGTCGGGCTGAAGGCGTGAAATGAAAACCTTCTTTCTTCTCGACACCGCTCTTAAATTATGGAATATGGTAGAAAAAATGTATTTGAAGGCGTTAGAAAAGGGTAAAGGGGCCCCGAAAACTACACTGCCTAGTGGCCCCGACATGTTTTATCCGGCCCTGCGACAAGGTTTACGGAAACACAGCTTACGTGAATATTGGCGACTGTAAACAGTAATTTGCTGACGGAAAATCATCTAATAGATAATATGAGCGCTTTAGACCTTGCAGCCGTAAACAGTACCATACCCACTCATTTCACAAAAAATGTGAATACCCTACTCGATCTTATTTTCGTCGATTATTGTTCCAAAGTGTTGCTTTATGACCAGCTTTCAGCCCCAGCATTTTCTAAACATGACTTCATTTTTCTTTGCTACGATTTTAATATAAAGACCCCAAAAAATCAAACATTGATCATAATTCACTTAGTATTGAATTAAATCGTATTGACTGGACCAGACTGTACTACATGCCATCAGTTGATGATCAATCAGCGTTTTTAGAGAATAAAATAAGGCTCCTTTTTGAGAAATACGTACCTATTAAAACTAAAATCAAATCAAATCAAGCATGATCAACCACCCTGGTTTTCAGGAATGATTAAAAATTTAATTTGAAACGAGACAAAACTTACAAACGCTGGAAGAGGTTTTAAACACCAGAGTTACTTCAACTATTTAGGGAATGCAGAAAAAAATGTAGTGAAGATAATGCTAAATTATAACACTATGAACATCAATATAACTCAGCGATTGGTGGAAATCAGTGGCAACATGTTGTAACTTCGAAATTTTCGAAGTTGTCGAAATTATCGATAGTCGGTATGTTGTAGCACTTTCGACAGGCGATATTTGCGATAAAATATCACTTTGATTTGGTGGCAGTGATCGCGAAGCGAAGTAAATATAAATGCAAATATATATTCATTAAAGCATTGTTTTATCATTTATTTAACATATAAGTGTTAAATAATGATTTTAAGCTACTGAAATAATAAAAGTATTTCCTTTAAAAAAAGTATATATATGGTATATATATAAAATATCACTTTGATTTGGTGGCAGTGATCGAGAAGCGAAGTAAATATAAACGGAAATATTTATCCATTTAAGCATGGTTTTATTTATTATACATTATTTATATAACATAGAAGAGTTACATACTGATTTTTAGTTAGTGGAATAATAATAGTATTGGCTTTAATAAAAGTATATATATGGTTACCTTAGAACTGTTTGTTCAAAATAAGTTACCCTTAGTTTTGCCAAGAATGTTATTTATAATTATAGTTATATTATAATTAATAAATAATCAATTTATAATTTTTAGTTTAAATGACATTCTTTATTAATAAAACAATTTTTTAAAATATTGATTCACGTTATTTAGCATGCCGTTTGATTCACGTTAGGTATCAGAAAAAGACTTGCGGGCAGCTGTTAAATGTTCGAACATAACTTCGAAACAAACCAAATCGCCTGTCGAACGAAAATATTACAGCATACTGCCAGATCGAAAACTTCGCTTCGATGTTCGCTTCGATAGTGAAGTTACAACATGTCGCCACAGACCTGTAGTGGAATTCCCAAACGCGTTAACGACGATTTGCGATATCGGTAGTTAGCGAAAACTGTCACTTACTATGCACGTGGCACGCACAATGACCGATAACGACAACGTTAATTATCGTTAAGTTTTTTGGGAAGCAGATTCGGGTAGGCAGGGTTGTTGCTCAAGCAGGTGGAGACGTTGACATAAATACCCTGAATAAAAATTTTAATGATTTTTCTTTACCAAGGCCAATAACTAATTCAATCACTGTATTGGAAATTCAACAATTAAAATCCAATGCAGTTGATTTGAATGAGATACATCCTAAATTCCTGAAAGCAATTTTTCCAAAACTCCTTCCGTTTGTTACACATCATTTCAATACCATCATAATGCCATCTTTATGTCCAACAAGCTGGAAAAAAATCCAAAGTCATCCCTATTCCTAAAACTTGCAATGACTATGACCGACCAATTGCTGTTTTGCAATTTCTATCCAAAGTATTCGAAACCTTAATTCACAAGCAAGTACATCAACACCTTTTGAAAAATGCATTACTTTCAGGTAGACAATCCGGATAACGACCAAAACGAAGCTGTGCTACTGCATTGCTAGATGTTTCCAACGAGATTCGAACAAATCTTGATCGCAACGAGATTACTTTTTTTGGATTGCTTGTTCACTCTTAAGTATTCGACACCGTCGATCACAATCTATACGCTAAGTTATCAAATACGTTTAAATTTTCATCGATAATTTAAATTGCCCGGGAGGTCGCAATCTGTTCAAATTGGAAATGTTTTTTCGGATTCCTTGCCAGTTGTCCGTGGTGTTCATCAAGGCTCCATTTTGGGACCTCTTCTGTTCTCTATGTGCGTTAATGACCTGCCAAATACAGGGTCCGCCAAATAACTCTTTTTTTTTGAAAATGCTATAAAAAAAACTACTGAATATTTTCTCAAATTTCTTTTTTTATTTAAAAGTACAATTCTTCCGGTTAATAATGAAAAAGAATTTCATTCAAATGGCTGCCTCGGCTGGCCATGCAGTAGCCTACATGATCGGTCCAATTTTTAAGCACATTATCTATTGCGTGCAGCTGTATTTCACCAATGGCTTCACGAATATTGTCCTTTAAAACGTCAATTGTCTCTGGCTTGTCGGCGTAACACTTAGCTTTGAGGGCATCCTACAAATAATAGTCCAACGGTGTCAAATCGCAGCTCTGAGGTGGCCAAACGACATCAGCTCTGCAGCTGATAATGCGATCTTCAAAAACAGGGCGCAAAATATCAAGTGTAGCTTCGGCTGTGTGGCACGTAGCGCCGTCCTGTTGAAACCAAATGTTGCCAATATCCTCCTCTTCAATTTTTGTGAACAAAAATTCGTTCAGCATGGCCCGATAACGATCGCCATTGACTGTAACGGTCACTCTATGCTCATTTTCGAAGAAAAATGGCCCAATTATGACTCTGGACCAAAATCCGCACCAAACAGTAACTCATTTTGGGTGCAGCGGCTTTTCAATGTATGCGTGCGGGTTTTCTGTGCCCCAAATGCGACAATTTTGCTTGTTTACATACCCGCCAAGATCAAAATGAGCTTCATCTGAAAAGATGATTTTTTTGGCAAAATAGGCGTCTTCTGTAAGTCGATTTGCAGGCCCACTTAGCGAAGCGAAAACGCATTGGATGGTCAGTTGGCTTCAACTCCTGAACCAATTGGACTTTGTATGGCGTCATACCAAGGTCTGTATGCAAAATTCGTCTCAATGATGTCTCCGAAATGTTCAATTGTTGAGAACGACGGAGAATTGATGTTGATGGCGCTTCACGCACACTTTCTGCCACAGCAGCAATATTCTCGGGTGTATGCGCTGCTTTTGGCTTTTCACGCTTTGGTTTATCGATGAGGATGCCAGTTTCTTTCACTTTTTCACAAGATAACGAACATACGGAGCTGACGGTGCTTCTCTTCTTCCAAAATCCATACTCAATTTTCGCACACATTCTGCAACATTACCATGATTTCCAAAGTAATGTCGCAATATTTCCCAGCGTTGTTCAAGCGTATACACAACCATATTCGATCAGCAGAAGGATAAAAATGTCTGATTTGATAATTATCTGTCAAATCAGACATGAGCTAAGTGTTACCATTCACGAAATAAGCACTAGTTGAAAAAAAAAACGTTAGATGGCGAACCCTGTATTTGAAAAGCTTACATTCTTGAGATCTAACCGAGGTAATAGTTTATTGCAAACAAAATTTGCCTGCTTCATGTCCGAGCGTAAGTTTTATGTTAATGCGACATGTCTTTAGAACTCTCTTCCCAATAATATTCAGTGTAGTAGCAACGGAATGCAATTTAAAAAAGCTATTTCTTGTTACTTGCAGTAATTGTGACATTCAACATATAAAAGTGATTTCTTGTTCTTATAAGTTTGTTCTTCTAAATTATAATAATGTTTATCAACTGTTAATTATCTTATTTTTATTCATGTATAATTTTTATTAATGTAATAATATTTTGCATCTATGCCTTTTATTTAAAATTCTTGTTAAGTCTTAGGTTAATATTCATCTGTTCAAATAAATCAGTACTAATGTTACTTTCAACTTGGCTTTTATGCTAACTTGTATGATATTTGTGTGTAAATATTACTTATAACTGCGTATTTTCTACGAATTTTATTTTTTATTTTTTAGAGCTGAATAGGATACGTAGAGTCGACGTATGTTAGTACATATTACGAATATTTTATTCGTATTCGTACAAAAACAAATATATATTGTATGAATACATATGTTACATTTACGAATGATCATAATATTAAAAACGAAAAAAAAATTCTGTCTGAGCTGGGGTTTGAACCTCGGCTATTAAGCTCGCGGGCCACACACTCTACCAGTAGGCTACGGTTACCTCGCAATAATACAGTTCCTTATATTCTGTAGTTGTTCGAAAAACCAAGCTGAACGATTTCGGTTTTAAATTTTTTAAACTCATCTAATAATTCGTACATTCTACGAATAATTCGTACGGTCAACCTACGAATGAATTTTTTCTACTAATGTAAATTTTTATTCGTAAATAGTACAAAAGCATTAGTAAATACTGCGAATGTAATGGAAAAAATTACGAAGCTATTCGTACGAGAAATTTACGAATATTATTAGTTATATGTACACAATCATTGATACAATGCACTAAAACGAACTGACTTATTTTTGTTTACGAATATCATTAGTATTTAAAACGAACACATTCGTAGATACTACATCAGGTATTAGTTATATTTTACGAATAATTTCGTAAAGATATCACCATACATATACTTTGTATATTGTACGAATACTTGTAGAATGTATGAATATTTTGTTTACGAATATGTTTCGTAGAAATTTAACTAATAAAAGTTTTGAGTGTACGTGTGTGAACATTAAAAAACTGCGTCATGTGAAAGTGAGTCGGTTGAGTGAGGCTAGTGCAAACCGACACCCATAAATAAGTTCTGACAACCTCTACTGCTGTTAAATTTGGCATAAAAACAAAAAAATATACAAAATTCAGAGTATTAGTGCTTAATACTCCGTTTGCAAACTAATCCGCCGACTAAGAAAGTGAAGAAATTACCAAGTATTAATTTTTCTTAATCCTCGGTTCAAAAGTTAGTCCTCGGCCATTAATGTAACAAGAAACATACTTACTTACATATAATTCTATTCCTATCTTTATTAGCTAAAGGAAATCATGCATTATTTAGTAAGCATCTTACGATTTTTCCCACTGGGCGATAGCGCAATCGTTTTTATATGTATGTATTAAGGTAGATAAAAAAAACTTTTTTCGACACTCATATTCTGTGAGCTGGATTCAAGTATATCTTAAATCCGAAAGAGTATCGAAATCGGTGTAACCGTCTGCTAGCGGTTTTGATTTGAAAAAAAGAATTTTTTTCGCCAAAAATCTAAATTGGTATTTATAGCAAATTAAAGGTATCTGGTCCCCAAAGTAATGAATAATAAGACTGTTAGATTCGAGAAATTTTATAGTGCAACAGTGTTCAGATTTCGGTGAAAATTTTTGGGTATTTTTTGTTATATATTAAAAATTGTTCTTGCCATTTGCAAAATACCGAATGGCTCGTGCACCTTGTAAGCCTTTCGTGTGCAACTGTAATAGAAGAGCAACGTCTTGGGCACATTATGTGTACATTGGATTCACAAGAACTCTACAATGGGATTTAATCACGAAAAGATTTTTTTAAGCTCAATTCAATGACTTTTTACTGAAAATCATTATAAAAATAATTTCCAATATTTGATTTTATTTTTAAATGTTAGAATAAAATTTAGAATAAAAGTTAGAATTTTTTAAATTCAAGATGGTGGAAAGGGTTGCCGCCTTACTTTTTTTTATTTTATGAATTCGGGCTTGGCGCGAACTAATGGGCAAAAATGGGTCGCTTAATCCGAATCCGTTGTCAGAATTTAAAAATTATAAAATTTTGAAATAATAGGGTTGCAACCAAATAATATAAGTTTATAAAAACTTTCAACATCATTTATCAGTATTAAGGGGTCGCTGATTTCGAATCTAAAGTCAGAATTTAAAACTTCAAGATGGTGGATAGGGTTGCCACCTTAATTTTTTAATTTTTACGATTCGGGGCTGGCGTAAACTGAAGGGTAAAAATGTGTTGCTGAATCCGAATCAGTCGTCAGAATTTCAAAAAATAAAAAATATTAAGGTGGCAACCCTATCCACCATCCTGAATTTTAAAATTCTGACATCAAATTCGAAATCAGCGACCCCTAACACTGATAAATGATATTAAAAACTCTTAAAAATACATATTATTAGGTGACAACCCCATTTAAAAATTTTACAATTTTAAAATTCTGACAACGGATTCGGATTCAGCGACCCATTTTTACCGTTTAGCTCGTGCCAGCCCCAAATTCGTAAAAATAAAAAAAAATATGTGGCAACTCTATCCACCATCTTGAATTTTAAAATTGTGACTTCAGATTCTAAATCAGTGAGTGTTAGGAGCACTGATAAATGATGTTAAAAACTCTTAAAATTACATGCAATAGGGGTGCAGCCCTATTATACAAAAGTTACATAATTTTTTAATTCTGACAACGGATTCGGATCCAGCGACCCATTTTTACGTAGTGTTCGCGCCAGCACCGAATTCGTAAAAATAAAAAATTAGGTGGCAACCCTAACCTCCATCTTAAATTTTAAAACTGTGACATTATATCCGTTGTCAGAATTTCAAAATTACAAGAAATCTAATTAATAAAAAACCTCCTAGAAGAAATTAAGGGAATATTTTGGATTTCTGTAAATTGAAGTGAAATTATGAAGTTATTGCTTTTTATATATGTAGATATATGATGTTAAAAGAAACAACCGCACAGTGCATTTTTTTAATTTTAGGATGCCATTTGGTTTTATTATTTTTTTTTTTTTTGTTAAATTTAAAAACAAGTATTTTTATTCTTCATGTGGTATTAAATACTTCATGTATTGTATGGTTTTTTTTTTTAAATTCGTCAAAGTTTAAACTTTTTTAACAAAAATAAGCTAAATAAAACAAAAAAAAAATAAAGTTAAGTTTTAACAATAATAACTTCGAGCACAGAGCATATTTCAAGGTTATGTAGACTTTTAATGTCTTAATCGCCATTGCATTTAATATAATTTGTATTTGTATTTGTATTTTTTATAAAATAAAAATAGAAAAATCGTTGAAATATGACTGTAAACTTTTCAAGGAATGAAAATTTAAGTAAAATTTAATAGAAAATATCTAGCTAGCTAAGCATTATTAAAGTCGAAGACTATAACTATCATAAAATATCGTAGTTCTACCTTCTTTTTCTGTAAGAACCTGCTGCGATGCAGTTGACATTGAATTCAAATTTTTTTTGTGCTGCTACTTAATTTAGGCTAAGACTCATTTGTACAAAATTTCATGGCCCTAGCTTTTATAGTTTCTGAGATAATGCAAATGTCATCCTAAAATCGAAAAAGCGCACTGTGCGCCGCAGACAAAAAAATTTTCAAGTTTCTAGTAAGAGCTTGCATAGCAAAATAAACTATGGATTGCTCTGATAAATTGGAATGCTCTGATTGTACGTTTTCATGCCATTAACAATAAAAAACTACTTGATTTTCATAAAATGGAACTGATGTTTAATGTTTTCACAAACTTTATCTCCTAACCCAATTAAGAGCGACAATTTTTTGCATATTAAGGCTTAGGTATCCTATAACTATTTAGAATTTCGTCAAAAATATTTGTATTTTACCATTTTCTAAAAGAAGAATATTTCAAAAGTATTCTCTAAAAATTCAGACTAATCGGAATGTTATATATGAAGATAAATAACTTTTAATATGAGTTTTTCATCTGCGGTGATCACTGTAACTGTAAAACGGCTACACTGATCAATTTCAAATTTTCCTCACTTATTCTATGCATAATTGCCCTCCGGATAAACGAAGGGATTTATTTTTATTATCATATTTTTCTTATAGCCGAAAATATGAGTGAAATTTAGGTTGAATAAACAGAATTTCAACATCCATTCGAAAAATCAAAAATTTTCAAATCCCTCCGTTCATCAGTGATCCCTGCAAAATATTTTTTTTATCCCTTAATTAATCCAATATAATAGTCATAAAAAAATAAAATATTTTCTACAATTGTATATCTTACATGAAAAAAAAAATTTGTTATTAATTATTTAATAACTAAATTAGCCAAAAAAAAACTAAATAAGACCCTTTTCTTGTACTCCCTAACTAGTTGTGCCCCTTTAAGAAAATTATGCTGAAATAACATTTCATTTTCTACAGAGTCAAAAGTGCTGCCAAGTATTTAAAACATTTCGTGTCTGCTTTGCACAGAGCAAAGAAAAGGTAATGATAAAAAAATACTATCAAAAGTGCCCATCAAAAAGCGCCAGTCACCTATCGCCTTAGACGATTTCACTCCTGTTTTTTTATTTTTTATTGTTAAAATAATTTTATTAAGCTGCATCGAGTATATTTTACTTTAGCACTTTAAAAAATAGCGATTCATTGTCTGAAACTATATAAAAACAAATTTTTTAGTAGTATTCCTCCATAAAATCAAACATTAAGACACCATAAAGACTAAAAAATTATTCTTTCTTGCTTACAGAGACTCAAACTTTTCGACAACTTCATCAAAATCAATGTTCCTCTTTCAAATCAATTAACCCCAGCGGCTTCAATAGATAACATTGAGAGGTCTGAAAGCCCCATTGTAGACCGCAAATAACTTTTTATTAATATAAGTTTGGAAAACCTTCTTTTGCATGAATCAATTTCACACAAATCGTTAAAAATAATTTTAAGCCTAGTGTTAGATTCGGCAACGACTCTCCAAATCCCTATTCAAAAATAAATTTTAAAAAATCTATTGAGATCCAGTTTGTAAGTGTTTCCAAAGCTTTGACGTGGCACCTAAGTCTTTTTATTTCAATCGTTAACTCTTCTTCATGCACCTCATCATGGACTGTGACCAATCTTCGTATTAAGATATGCAATTAATTTTCTGAAGCAGTTAGCAAGCTCGATGGCAGGAATGCTCAAAAACATTTTGAATTTCTTGTATTGATTTTTTTTCGCTCTGAAGTTCCGAATAAAACCTATGAGACACTATCTGTTTTACAATTTATATTGCATACTATAAAAACCACTTCCAAAAAACCATTACATACTTTTAGTTACATAAAAGAACATAGCAAAACTTTATATAATATTCAAAAATTGTGGTATCAGTCCAATTATTACTCTATATAAAATATAAGAAAATGTGTAATGAATCTTTATAATGTTGCAACCCTCAGGTATTTTTGCATCCGACCCTCCTTGCTTTGCTACTGTTCAGATAATTAAATTAAAACAACGAGTACATATATAAAGAGTATTCATCATCCAGCCTTCCAACTTTGTTCCCGACGATGATAGCCACCCACTGACAGAAAAACCAAAACAATAACCAACGAGTAGATTTGGTCTGAGTAGCTAAAAATAGATTGATGTTTCTATTCTCATTGCGCTCATGATAGGTGTTATTATTCGCTGAAAATCAGCTGGGGATAAACTGTCATTATGGGCATATAGCGTCAAAATGAAGCAAACAATGGTGCAAACAATGTTGCTTTTTGTATTATTTGAAATGAGAAATCGACAAACAATTATTTATCTTGTCTTTGAACTTGATATAAGCAGCGTGATAAATAGCAAATTTATTGCTTCATTTCATCAAAAATTAGGTTTCTGCATAAGAGAAACAATATGAAGAATATGATTTAAAGTTTTATTCACCCCTATTCTTAAATCCGCGTCGAGTAAATATCGTCGTCGAGAGCTCGCTTTTACCAATGAATTGTCGTCGAAGATCATTGCGACGATCAAAACTTTAAATATTTATTTGACGACGTTTGCTCAACAATTGACATGAATAATCACTGCAGATCTCAACGTTAAAATTGAAAGTTTCCAGGATACAATAATTTTCTTTCGACGTCGTTTTGAGAGCGAGCGCGGGTTCAAGAATAAGGGCGATTGTTTAACTGATTGATAAATGAATTAAAAAAATATATAAAAAATAAGGACGCATATATTTACTTCTCAAAAATTAAATGTAACCTATGACATAAAGTTCAACAGAAGTAACCAGCAGCAGAAAAATTCATATGCAAATGTATAGATCAAGGCAAAGGTGTGATTGCAATACTATTATTTGACACAATATGCCCAAAGTAACGAGCAAAAGTAGCGAGCTACCTGGCAACTTTATCATGATTGCGCTCAGCAAGAAGAAGTAAACATTGAAATAAATGTGACAAGTAACGAACAACAGAACAAAGGCTGTTGTAAATTTTATCAATTAAAGCAAAAATAATATATGCCACAAATTTTACAGCTTCTTATTCCCACGTTCATATGTGTTATTTTGTGCGATCTTCTTGGTTTTTGCCGAATTTATGTTGTTTCTAGCTGGACATTATTGTTGTGATTTTATTGTAGCTATATTTTGGTTACAGCTGCAAATAATGATTTTTTTGATATTTCGTTAGTCGAATAAAAAGACGGAATTCTGATTCGGCTAATGAATTATTATTTCCTTAATAAGGAGTCGCAAATATGTATGTTTTTTCATGAACAGAACAAAATAATGCATTTAATAATTTTTATCCTCTGTTATATTAGAATATAAACAGATAGAGAAAATACAAATAAAATTGGTTTTAGAGTATTTGCTTTACAGTTGTTCACATTATTTTATTCATTTTAAAAAAGTATATACAAACCACCTCCACTGAAATATTTATTCCTAAATCAGGAGTTGAAAACAAACAAAGAATGCATTTACAAATTGTTTCCTTTCCTTTGATTTAGAAAATAAAAGAAAATACAAATAAAATTGTTTTTTAAGTATTTAATTAATTTAAAAATAATTATGTACTTATTAATATTGTACTTATTATATTTATTATTATGTACACATATACTTATAATTTTATTAGTATTCTTATTAGGTACTTATTTATTATTAAAGTTTGTGAAAAGCACCAGCAAAAACAAACCAGCTCAATCAGAAATCAGAGAAGCCTGCAAGCATAATCAAAAGCAGATTTTGCTTCAATTGGAAAATATTTAAGTATCGCATTTGGATATTTTTACAGATTTATTTAAGATAGATTTTTTGTTTAAATGTATATAATTGATCCGAGTAAAACAATTTCATTTGGAACATTTAATTTTTTTGTATCGTAACTATAATGCAACTATAGAATTTTAAACATTCATTTGAATAATTTGTAAAATTCAACATTTTTAACGTTTTTGATTTGTTATAAGTTTTTATTTAACATGCTTCGTTCGTATGCAAGCCATTTTTCGACAACTTGTTGATATCCGATTAAGCTGAAATTTAGCATACATATGTAAGTCCGATGACAATGCAATATTATGATAAAAAATTTTTCCACACCCCATTTTACCGCCCACAAATAAATAAAAATCCTTGTTTGTATGTATGTATGTATGTATGTCCGTCAAAATTTGCAAATCATTTTTCGCATACATATGTAAGTCCTGTGACAATGCAATATTATGATAAAATTTTTTGCCAAACCCTCTTTTACCGCCCACAAACCAATAAAAATGCTATACCTCCAAGACTACTGACTCGATTCAGCTGAAACTTTGGTAGTAAATTTTCTTGAAGTAAAAGATGGAGGTTAAAAAAAAAATTGGGCCACGCCCAAGTTAAATACCGATATGATTGATCATGTATGCTAATGATCATAATTAAAAATATTTTTAATAATGTAAATAGTGTACATAATGTAAATGGTGTAAATAATGTAAACAGAGTTAAGAAAATAATGTTCATAACATAAGTAGTGTTTATCGTGTAAATAATGTTAATACTGTAATAAGGTTAATGGTCTAAAAAATTAAAATGCTGTAGTATTTGCTTAGTTTTAAAAATAAAAGATGTAAATAATAAACCTTTTAGACTAAAAAGTAAAAAAGAAATAAGAAGTAAAAAAATTTTTTAAAAATAAGCTTTTATTTTAAAAAAACATGAACTAAAAAAATTTAAGTTACATTTGTCATATATGTATATAGTAGGCATATTCTAGGTGCAGAAGAACCCCTCTCTTGGTTACTCATCATCATAATATAAGCGTACGTAAATTGGTAAGTTCTAATGACTTATATAAATTTAAAATTTTTCAAATACATTTATATTTAAAAACGCTGATATTGTCAGTGGTGGATTTAGGCATTCTGCCGCCCTAGGCCTGATATTAGCGCCGCCTCTAATACATTAAATTTTTTCTTACAATAGAACAAAATTATGAACATTTTCTTTTTTCTTTTTTTACACAGAATTACATAGTGAGTTATACAAAATAATAAAAATAGAGTTTTATTATGTGCTCATGCGAAATCACTGTTTCAATATATAATAAGACCAGCGCATGTAATCGCTCCTCATTCATATTAAAATAAATAATAAATTGGCCATTTCAACCCCAGAAAGGACTTTGACCGAACTTCTATTGATCAGCTATGCTGTGCGTGTTATTAAATGTTTGAACACAAATGATCGAGAACTGGACCTACGAGTTTAATGCCTACTCCGAACGGCTTATGTTCTCAAGAAGCTTTACATGGCAGTTTTTTTACTCTCTGAGGTTTGCCATTGTCTGCAGAGAGGTGACGACGGAACAGAAAAATTAATTCAATTGAAAAAACCTTCCGTCTGAGTTGCAAATTGAACTCAGGTTCTTTAGATTTGGGGCCACGCACTCTTCCCACTAGGCTACGGCCACCTCCTCATTCATAGTTGCCCATAAATAGTTTTAATTTGTTTAATGTAGAAAATGAGCGTTTTCCTAAATAGCTTTTTTTTCGTCTTTCTCTAAATCTTCATAGAACTTGGGCGTTTTTGAATGAGTATGAATAACAAATGTAGTCCGCAAACGAATGGATTGGGCTATGTGTCAACGAAAGAAGGTTGTTTAAAAAACCAGAAGCAAGGTTGGCAGTAGAACCGAGCCCTGCGGTACTCCTGCGTTGATGGCGTGAAAAGTGAAAAAGTGGTCGCATTAGTTCCATTTTTCGGTAAAGAACGCCATTAAGTCACCACTAGGCCTTGGGGAAACCATTTTGACATCACTGAGCATTTGGCTGTGCTCTAGATACTTCATAATGTTAAAGTTAAAGTTAACTACGCTCTCCAAAACTTTGAAAAGCGTAGACCATATCGCAATGGATCGGCAGCTTGCGGGGTTCGTGGCATCGCCATTTTTAGGTACTAGCTGGACATTTGAGACCTCTCCCTTCAACAAGATGGAAATACTCCTATTCTGTGGGAGATGTTAAAAAGTTTTCGCAAAGGCCGAGTCAGCGAAGAAGCACGCATTTTAAACACAATCGAAAGTATTCAGGACCAGAAGTTTATGTTGAGAATTGTAAGCAGCCTTTTAATTGCTCTCGTTCGAAAGTAAATTTCTTGCATTGCAGAAGATCTACCCTCATCAAACGACAGTGGCTGATTGCTATTCGAGAGAGTGGAATTTTGTGCAAACAATCTTGTCAATAGGTTCCCTTTATCACCCGAGTCAGTAAAGATTTGGTCATCTTTTAAAAGAGTTGGAATCGATGAAAATGTCCGATTCTTTACTTTTTTAACAAATTTCCAACAATTTCTGATCGCTTTGGGGCAGAGAAGACACTTTTTTAATACAATTTTAGTGCAGAAACTTTTCGCCTTTTAAAATTGCATTTCAGCGATTCCTTGCCTCGATGCGAAATGTTTTGCTATTAGTATTCTTGAGGGAACGCCAATTCTTAAAGGCTTCCTTTGTAGACATGGCTTCAATCCCGCAAAAGACCATAAGTGATCTTTTGGTTTAATGTTTCTCATCTTATTGAGAATGAAAGACCGCGTACCCAATAAAATATTTCTTGTACCATGACAGTGCGGCATTCACATTTCTATCAGCGAAATATAATTTCTAAGTGAAGTTGTGATAAAAATTATTTAACGCAGTCCAATTTGCATTTCCATAAAATCATGCAGTCCTCTTCGAAATTTGTAACAGGAATACTTAAATAAATGCAAAATAATATTTCTATATTTGGATAAACATACACCGCAAAGATCACGTAAATGAAAAATATTAATGGTATTCAGTATAATTGTATAAGTTTACGCTAAGCGCTTCCACGAACCCAGCCTGAATAAAAATCGAGTAAATTGCGTAATTGTATTAAAAAGATATTTCCATCACAAAATTATTTTAAACTTTCATCATTGGTAAGTGCATTTTTAATTTTGTAAATTGTTAAATTTAATTGAAATGCTACTTGTCAAAAACAACATTAAGCCACGGTCGCATAACTCAAAGAAATATTTATGGTGAAATTGATACACAACTTTTATTAATCCCTAACAAAACAAAATTATCCAATCAAATCAATTTTAGTAAAAATTCTTTATTTTTTCGGCAATTCAAAATAAACTTTATATATTTGATTAAAAAGAGCAACAAATTAAATGCGCTGTTTTGAAATAAAATTTAATAAATATAATTAATGAACTACTTTGTTGGCTTGATAAATAGATTTGTTATTGTGAAGAAATAATTAATGTTATTGATACTCGACTGAGTCAAGTGCACAAAATTTAATTTTCATAACGATAAAATGGATTATCAACTACAAAAAGCTCTAATCATGAGAACAAAAATAAAGGCTTTGTATTAAGGTGGCGTCATTTGCTTTTTAGAAGCAAGTACAAAACAAAGTTAAGGACATAAAATTCGCGAAAACTTGAAAATTCAGTGCAATTTTTTAAGAGTGTGGAAGCTTATTCTCTCTTTTACATTATTAAACCTACTATAAATGCGATTTAGTGAAATAAAATGTTCTTTCTCTCTAATAAAAGCCACAATTTTGCCACAATGCAACTTCGACATATGACGGACTTTGACATTTTTGGCTGAGTTTCTGTTTAAATGCATTTATCATTACCTACTGTGATTTATAATAATGTAAGCAGCGCTAATACCGAATAGTATAGATAATATCAACGTTTGTGAATTCCATAACTATACAGCTGGGACACCCTGTTTCGAACTTTTAACTTTTCAATCCGGCACTGGTTGATTCCTTGTGTTAAGACAAGAAAAAAATTGTAAGACAGGGGTGGTCCATCTCCCCCCTGTTTCGAGCAATAAGCGGAAGCGGAAATAGCAATTCATAGGTGTCATCAGTTTTAATGCAATAACTTAGAAAATATTTCAGATAGAAACCTCTTTGAAACGGTTTTTTAAAAATTTTTAATTAGTTAAATAATATTAGTTAAATAATATCTTTATAGCAACTTAAATATGAAAAATATGTTTTTTATTTTCCTTTTCTCACTGTAAGCTCGTTTTACATAAAAAAAAGTTCTAAGACTATTTTTTTTTCTGATGCAGTCTTAATCGCCAAATAATTCTCTGCAGTATTCCATTATGCGGCTTCACCGTGCACTGATGACACCTATGAATGCCATTTTCTTCTATACTACCGCTTATAGCTCGAAACAAGGGGAGATGGACCCCCTGTCATACAATTTTTTCTTTTCTTGACTCAAGGAATTAACCAGTGCTGGATTGAAACGCTGTAAACATAAGTAATATGTTTATCTATATATATAAAAATGGATGTATGTATGTGGGTATGTGGGTATGTGGGTATGTGGGTATGTGGGTATGTGGCTATATCACGTATAGACTCCAAAACCGCTGAACCGATCTTTATGAAATTTTCAGAGAAAATAAATCCACATCTTGAGAGTGTTCCTGTGAGGTTTGGTAACGATTGGAGAAGGGGGCGTGGTACCTCCCATACAAGCCAAATTTGCTCCATCGATCACAAACCAAAAAAAGGATATATATCAGGCGGTTTCAATCGTAAAAAACTAAGATTTGGTAATTTTGTTCAGATGGTTACTGTTGGTAACTGTACAAAAAATGGGCGTGGTCGTAAAATAAATACGCCCACTTTTTTGAAATCATGGCAATTCCAGAGTTCTATACACTTTTACAGTGAAACTTACTGTATAGGTGCTCCAAGAGGCGGTCACTATATATAAATGTTTTCACGCCCACTTTTACCGCCCACAAATCAATGTCTATATTTATAAAAAGCAAAACGATGTGTGTCTGGCTGTGTGATGTCTATAGACTCCAAAACTACTAAACCGATTGACCTGAAATTTTGGCAGCCGATTTATTTCAGGTACGAGATGGTTGAGGGGAAAAATGTGCCACACCCCCCTTTTACCGCCCCCAAATCAATAAAAATGTTATATTTCAGTCAGTTTGGGTCGTATAAGGCTAAAATTTTGCAATTTAGTATGTACGGTTACTGTCGATAACTGTGCTTAAAATGGGTTTCCACGCCCCCTTTTACCGCCCACAAAGAAATGAAAATGCTTTATTTCAGACGGTTTTGGTCGTATAAGACTTAAATTTAGTACTTTGGTTTGTGTAGTTACTGACAGTAACTGTACGAAAAATTGGTTTCCACGCCCCCTTTTTGTGCCCACAAATCAGTGAAAATGCTATATTTCAAGCAGTTTTGGCCGTATGAGACTAACATGTGATACCTAAGTTTGTATTTCTACTTTCGGCAACTGAACTAAAAAAAGGCGTCATCGCTATATAGCCACACCCACACCCACTTTTTGAGAAATCATTAAAATTGACTACTGGGTCTATTGAGCTAAAATGTTGCTTTAGTTTGTACTGTTACTGTCAGCAACTATACTAAAAATTGGTTTCACGCCCCCCTTTTACTGCCCACAAACCAATGAAAACGTTTTATTTCAACGGTTTGTATCGTGTTGGACAAAAATTACTCTCGGCAAGTGCACTAAAAATAGGCCTGTCCCACTTTAGTTAAACTCACTTTTCAGGGAGTTAGCGTCGAGTGAAGTAAAGTGCGCCAGTCTTAACCTAAATTAAGCTGAAATTTGGGCAGTCGATTTGTTTCGATTACGAGATGGTTCAAGGGAAATATTTTCCCGCACCCCTTTTTACCGCTTGCAAAACAACAAAAATGCTACATTTCGCATGGTTTTGATCGTATTAGACTAAAATTTGGTTATTTAGTGCGTATGGCTACTTTCGGCAGCTATACTGGAAATGGTGAATATATTTTGCATTTCTTGACATTTTCGTATATGGCAGTAAGGTGGTCTGTGGCAGAACAATGTCTGCCGAGGATAGTGAGTGTTCCTGTGAGGTTTGGTAACGTTTCGACGAGGGGGCGTGGTACCTCCCATACAAGCCAAATTTGCGCTATCGACCACAAACCAAATAAAGGATATATATCAGACGGTTTCGATCGTAAAAACCAAGATTTAGTAATTTTGTTCAGATAGTTACTGTCAGTAACTGTACAAAAAATGGGCGTGGTCGCATTAAATATACTCCCACTTTTTCGAAATAATGGCAATTCCGGAGTTCTACACATTTTTATAGTGAAACTTGCTGTGCAGGTGTAGCGTACCGTTTCAGTGATAAAATTTTATGGGAGTTGGACAAGGAGGAGGGGCACCTCTCATTTAACCCAAATTGGTGATATCGAATTGCTTTGAAGTTATAGGTTGACAGCGTCAGAATTCAGTATTCGCCCTCAATTTATACATGCATTTTCATTAATTAAATTTTATGGGCGTACGAAAAGGGGGCGTGAAACCTCCTATTTAACCCAAATTAAAGATATCAAGCGACCTATAATCTTTGGGATTATAGGTCGCACAGTTTTTGAATTCAGTATTGGACCTCATTGTTCACATGTAATTTAATTGATTACAATTTATGAGCGTTGATCAAGGGGGAGTGGCACCTCCCATACAACAAAGATTTGTGATATCGAATAGCTTTGGAGTTCAAGGTCGCACAGCGTCGGAATTCAGTATTTGACCAAAATTTACGCATGCGATTTACTGATAAATTTTTTTAGAGTTTGTCGGGGAGGTGTGACACCATCAACTTAACCCAAATTTGCGATATCGAATAGCTTCGGAGTTATAGGTAACTCAGCCTCGGAATTCAGTATTCGACCTCAATTTACACATGCAGTTTCATTGGCGAAATTTTATGGGCGTAGGGAAAGGGGAGTGGCACCTCCCATACAACCCAAATTTGTGTTATCGAATAGTTTTGGAGTTATATGTCGAACAGTTTTGGTATTCGGTATTCAACCTCCATGTACACATGCAGTTTCATTGATTAAGTGCTATGAGGGGTGATCAATAGGGCGTGGCACTTCCTATACAACCCAAAATTGTTATATCGAATAGCTTTGTGGATATAGGTCGCACAGTCTCGGAATTCAGTATTTGACCTCAATTTAGACATGCTGTTTAACTGATAACATTTTATGGGAGTTTGACAAAGGAGAGTGGCAGCAACGCGCCGGGTTTCAGCTATCTATATATATAAAAATGGATGTATGTATGTGGGTATGTGGGTATGTGGGTATGTGGGTATGTGGCTATATCACGTATAGACTCCAAAACCGCTGAACCGATCTTTATGAAATTTTCAGAGAAAATAAATCCACATCTTGAGAGTGTTCCTGTGAGTTTTGGTAACGATTGGAGAAGGGGGCGTGGTACCTCCCATACAAGCCAAATTTGCTCCATCGATCACAAACCAAAAAAAGGATATATATCAGGCGGTTTCAATCGTAAAAAACTAAGATTTGGTAATTTTGTTCAGATGGTTACTGTTGGTAACTGTACAAAAAATGGGCGTGGTCGTAAAATAAATACGCCCACTTTTTTGAAATCATGGCAATTCCAGAGTTCTATACACTTTTACAGTGAAACTTACTGTATAGGTGCTCCAAGAGGCGGTCACTATATATAAATGTTTTCACGCCCACTTTTACCGCCCACAAATCAATGTCTATATTTATAAAAAGCAAAACGATGTGTGTCTGGCTGTGTGATGTCTATAGACTCCAAAACTACTAAACCGATTGACCTGAAATTTTGGCAGCCGATTTATTTCAGGTACGAGATGGTTGAGGGGAAAAATGTGCCACACCCCCCTTTTACCGCCCCCAAATCAATAAAAATGTTATATTTCAGTCAGTTTGGGTCGTATAAGGCTAAAATTTTGCAATTTAGTATGTACGGTTACTGTCGATAACTGTGCTTAAAATGGGTTTCCACGCCCCCTTTTACCGCCCACAAAGAAATGAAAATGCTTTATTTCAGACGGTTTTGGTCGTATAAGACTTAAATTTAGTACTTTGGTTTGTGTAGTTACTGACAGTAACTGTACAAAAAATTGGTTTCCACGCCCCCTTTTTGTGCCCACAAATCAGTGAAAATGCTATATTTCAAGCAGTTTTGGCCGTATGAGACTAACATGTGATACCTAAGTTTGTATGGCTACTTTCGGCAACTGAACTAAAAAAAGGCGTCATCGCTATATAGCCACACCCACACCCACTTTTTGAGAAATCATTAAAATTGACTACTGGGTCTATTGAGCTAAAATGTTGCTTTATTTTGTACTGTTACTGTCAGCAACTATACTAAAAATTGGTTTCACGCCCCCCTTTTACTGCCCACAAACCAATGAAAACGTTTTATTTCAACGGTTTGTATCGTGTTGGACAAAAATTACTCTCGGCAAGTGCACTAAAAATAGGCCTGTCCCACTTTAGTTAAACTCACTTTTCAGGGAGTTAGCGTCGAGTGAAGTAAAGTGCGCCAGTCTTAACCTAAATTAAGCTGAAATTTGGGCAGTCGATTTGTTTCGATTACGAGATGGTTCAAGGGAAATATTTTCCCGCACCCCTTTTTACCGCTTGCAAAACAACAAAAATGCTACATTTCGCATGGTTTTGATCGTATTAGACTAAAATTTGGTTATTTAGTGCGTATGGCTACTTTCGGCAGCTATACTGGAAATGGTGAATATATTTTGCATTTCTTGACATTTTCGTATATGGCAGTAAGGTGGTCTGTGGCAGAACAATGTCTGCCGAGGATAGTGAGTGTTCCTGTGAGGTTTGGTAACGTTTCGACGAGGGGGCGTGGTACCTCCCATACAAGCCAAATTTGCGCTATCGACCACAAACCAAATAAAGGATATATATCAGACGGTTTCGATCGTAAAAACCAAGATTTAGTAATTTTGTTCAGATAGTTACTGTCAGTAACTGTACAAAAAATGGGCGTGGTCGCATTAAATATACTCCCACTTTTTCGAAATAATGGCAATTCCGGAGTTCTACACATTTTTATAGTGAAACTTGCTGTGCAGGTGTAGCGTACCGTTTCAGTGATAAAATTTTATGGGAGTTGGACAAGGAGGAGGGGCACCTCTCATTTAACCCAAATTGGTGATATCGAATTGCTTTGAAGTTATAGGTTGACAGCGTCAGAATTCAGTATTCGCCCTCAATTTATACATGCATTTTCATTAATTAAATTTTATGGGCGTACGAAAAGGGGGCGTGAAACCTCCTATTTAACCCAAATTAAAGATATCAAGCGACCTATAATCTTTGGGATTGTAGGTCGCACAGTTTTTGAATTCAGTATTGGACCTCATTGTTCACATGTAATTTAATTGATTACAATTTATGAGCGTTGATCAAGGGGGAGTGGCACCTCCCATACAACAAAGATTTGTGATATCGAATAGCTTTGGAGTTCAAGGTCGCACAGCGTCGGAATTCAGTATTTGACCAAAATTTACGCATGCAGATTTACTGATAAATTTTTTTAGAGTTTGTCGGGGAGGTGTGACACCATCAACTTAACCCAAATTTGCGATATCGAATAGCTTCGGAGTTATAGGTAACTCAGCCTCGGAATTCAGTATTCGACCTCAATTTACACATGCAGTTTCATTGGCGAAATTTTATGGGCGTAGGGAAAGGGGAGTGGCACCTCCCATACAACCCAAATTTGTGTTATCGAATAGTTTTGGAGTTATATGTCGAACAGTTTTGGTATTCGGTATTCAACCTCCATGTACACATGCAGTTTCATTGATTAAGTGCTATGAAGGGTGATCAATAGGGCGTGGCACTTCCTATACAACCCAAAATTGTTATATCGAATAGCTTTGTGGATATAGGTCGCACAGTCTCGGAATTCAGTATTTGACCTCAATTTAGACATGCTGTTTAACTGATAACATTTTATGGGAGTTTGACAAAGGAGAGTGGCAGCAACGCGCCGGGTTTCAGCTAGTTATATATAAAATGTAATAAAATCTTTTTATCAGAACAACAAAACATTTTAGTATTTTTAATAAAAAAAATGTTTTCAACAGAAAAGCATTTTTCTATTCAACAAACTATTTTTTCATGTTGAAATATTCTGTATTCATATTGGCATATTGTTTTATCAAATAAACAATAAAAACACGATATTTGTGAGAATAGCTTATATCAAATTGAAACATTCATTTATCAAATAAACAAAAACAATTTTGTCAATATGATCTCAACATATCTATTACCTTAAATCTAATCGACAAAAGCTTTTGTTGACTGTATATTGACAAAAAATGTATCAACTTAACCTAGGAATTAGCACTCGTCAAAATAGTTTATTGATGTATATTGGGTTTCTTCATCAATTAGCTACGAAAATATTTTTCCGCCCTGTCAATTCTGCTGCAAAAAAATTGAAATCATCCCTAACTTTTTGTTTTCCTCAAAATTTTTCAGCCCTCAAAAGTTTTGACGCCCCTAAAATGTTGCCGCCCTAGGCCCCGGGCCTCACGGGCCTAGGCCTAAATCCAGTACTGGGTATTGTGTAGTAAACCTGTATAATGGATTGCAGTTTATGTACAGGTAAGCTTACTAAAAGGTTCAATGATATTGTCAGTGGTGGATTTAGGCATTCTGCCGCCCTAGGCCTGATATTAGCGCCGCCTCTAATACATTAAATTTTTTCTTACAATAGAACAAAATTATGAACATTTTCTTATTTCTTTTTTTACACAGAATTACATAGTGAGTTATACAAAATAATAAAAATAGAGTTTTATTATGTGCTCATGCGAAATCACTGTTTCAATATATAATAAGACCAGCGCATTTAATCGCTCCTCATTCATATTAAAATAAATAATAAATTGGCCATTTCAACCCCAGAAAGGACTTTGACCGAACTTCTATTGATCAGCTATGCTGTGCGTGTTATTAAATGTTTGAACACAAATGATCGAGAACTGGACCTACGAGTTTAATGCCTACTCCGAACGGCTTATGTTCTCAAGAAGCTTTACATGGCAGTTTTTTTACTCTCTGAGGTTTGCCATTGTCTGCAGAGAGGTGACGACGGAACAGAAAAATTAATTCAATTGAAAAAACCTTCCGTCTGAGTTGCAAATTGAACTCAGGTTCTTTAGATTTGGGGCCACGCACTCTTCCCACTAGGCTACGGCCACCTCCTCATTCATAGTTGCCCATAAATAGTTTTAATTTGTTTAATGTAGAAAATGAGCGTTTTCCTAAATAGCTTTTTTTTCGTCTTTCTCTAAATCTTCATAGAACTTGGGCGTTTTTGAATGAGTATGAATAACAAATGTAGTCCGCAAACGAGAATCAATGCCACTGATAATGTGTAGTAAACCTGTATAACGGATCGCGGACATCGGTGCCTCAAACTTTTAAATATAAATGTATTTGTAAAATTCTAATCTAAACGTACTTTTTTTATGTGCGCATTCAACCGCATTTAAAATTAAATTTACAAAAAAAATATATTCCTAAGCCGTTGATTTCCAACCAATTAAGAAATGCATTACAGAAATGCTCATAAAAAATTTCTTCAAAATATTGCATTCGTTCGCAGCCATGTCTTAAAATACTTTTGTTAAAAAATATTGCGTTCCGTTAGCGGGAATGTAATCGAAGAAGAGAATTTTCCAAAATATTTTCGCAATTACATGAAACTAACGATTTTGCTACATGTACAAATAATAAAACGTTAAAAATATTGAGTTTTACAAATTATTCAAATAAATGTTTAAAATTCCATAGTTTATAGAACTACGTGATAAAAATAATATACATAAAAATTAAATGTTTAAAATGAAATTGCTTTACTCGGATTAATTATATACATTTAAACATAAAATCTATCTGTAATAAATCTGTAAACATAACCAAATGGGATATTTAAATATTTTCTAATTGAAGCAAGATCTGCTTTTGATTATCCTTGCAGGCTTCTCTGATTGAGCAGGTATATTTTTGTTGGTGGTTTTCACAAACTTAAATAATAAATAAGTACCTAATAAGAATACTGCTAAAATTATTAGTATATATGTAAATAATAATAAATATAATAAGTACAATATTAATAAGTTATAACTATTTTTAAATTAATTAATTAAATAATTTTATTTGTATATTCTTTTATATTCTAAATCAAAGGAAAGGAAACAATTTCTAAATTCATTCTTTGTTATGTTAATAGCCAAAAATGTTTTCAACTCCTGATTTAGGAATATATATTTCAGTAGAGGTGGTTTATATACACTTTTTTAATATGTATAAAATAATTTGAACAATTTTAAAGTAAATACTTTAAAAACAATTTTATTTATATTTTCTTTATTTTTTTATATTCTAATATTCTAACAGAGGAAACAAATTTTGAAATGTTTAAATCTTTTATATTCTAAATCATTGGTAAAACTTGGTAAATGCATTGTTCTTTGTTCTGTTAAAAGACAAAAATTAATAAAATGAAAAAAAAAAAATTAAACCAACTGTTAAGCAAATACTCTTAGACCAATTTTATTTGTATTTTCTTTATTTGTTTATATTCTAATATAACAGAGGAAAAAATTTAAATGAATTAATTTGTTCTGTTTATGAAAAAACATACACATTTGTAACTCCTTATTAAGGAAATATTAGCTATGTTCGATGAAAAAATCTCTGTGCAGAGCAGGACAGCGTAGAGCAGATCAGCTGAATCGTCGAAAATAGTTTCAGTGCAGAAAAGAGCCGATTTTTCAAAGAACGAAAAAAAAACATGTTTGAGCAAACAACTGTCAAAAGTAAAAAAAAGGAAAAGTTATTCTATTTTTCTGACAAGAACCAAAATAGCTGATTGATTTATTTGCTGCTCAAACTTACACCACAAAAAATAGTAGTGCAGAAAAGAGCAAAAAGCTCAACTTATAGCAACTTAAAAAACAAAGACCAAGAGCAAGCGAGAGCAGCTAAGAGCAGAAAAAGGAACTCATCGAATACTCTTTGCTGATCTGGAGTGAGAAATTTCTATCTAGAGCTGTCATCGAACACAGCTATTAATTCATTAGCCGCATCAGAATTCCGTCTTTCTATTCGGCTAATGAAATATCTAAAAAAAATCATTATTTGCAGCTGCAATCAAAATATAGCTATAATAAAATCACAGCAATAATGTCCAGCTAAAAACAACATAAATTCAGCAAAACCAAGAAGATTGCTCAAAATAACACATACGTGAAAATAAGAAGCAGTAAAGTTTGTGGAAAATAGTATTTTTGTTTTCATTGATAAAATTTAAAATATCCTTTGTTTTGCTGTTCGTTACTTGTCACATTTATTTCTATGTTTACTTCTTCTTGCTGAGTGCAATGAGAACAGAAACACCAATCTATTCTCAGCAACTCAGACCAAATATACTCGTTGGTTATTGTTTTGGTTTTCTGTCAGTGGATTTTTCTTTTTTACACATAGAACGGAAAAGGTTATTCCTTTCAAAATTTATTTTGATTTCAATATTTTTCTAATCAAATTCCAGCAATTTTTGGCTTACTTTTAATAGCAAGGTATTGGTTATATTTCTTTTAATTCTATATTTCAATTTATAATAACCTAGCAAATATATGCTAGAATTAAGTAAAAATTTGTTTTTTAAGTTTATAACAACTTCTCAAATATTTGTACGAATTACGTAAAAAATTTGCTAAGTTATTATAAACTGAAATAGCAAATTTGCACTTAACTTAAGTATATATTTACTAAGTCATTATAATTTCAAATAGTTAATTTTTATTTAATTTTTTTTCTGAAATCTAGCAAAATTTAGAATTGGCTGAGATTAAGTGCAAATTTTGCTTAAATATATAAAACAAATTCGTGAAATGTGTTTGAAATTCCATAACACAAGAACGAAGCGTCCGATTTGCTTCAGAATTTGTTGAGTTTATAATTATTTGGACAAGGTTTGTAAAATACAAAATTTTTGCCACACCCCTTTCACCGCCCACAAATCAATAAAAACGATATATATGAGACAGTTTTGGTCATATAAGACTAAAACGACTTGGTTGTTTATTTTTTAATTTTTTTTGTCGGAAACTGTTCAAAAAATGGGTTTCCACGCCCCCTTTTTACTGCCCAAAAATCAATTAAAATGCTATATTTCAGACAGTTTTGGTCGTATAAGGTTAAAATTTGGTGATTTAGTTTGTTGGTTTACTGCAAACATAATTGAAATGGGTTTCCACGCCCCCTTTTTCCGCCCACAATTCCATCGAACATCCATCGAAAAAGTTCATAATTTGTTAAAAAATAAAGACGTTCTTATTGTGCTGGGTGATTTTAACCTACCTTTTGTGACTTGGAGATCGTCTGACGATTCTTCATTTCTTACTCCTGTTTCCAATAGTGATTGGATAAATGACTTCTTAGATAAGCTGTCTGATCTGTGTCTTCAACAAGTCAATGATATTTTAAATATAAACCACAGAACCCTAGACCTTGTATTTGTAGATAGATGCACTACTGTTAATCTCCATTGTTCGAATCCCGTATCTCTTCCAGAAGATGTACATCATCCAACTCTTGAAATAACAGTTTTACTCCTCCACGAAAAAGAAGATAAAGTAACTTCTGATGCGCGAAATAAAAAAGTTTATACTTTTAAGAAAACGGACTATGTAAAACTTAATTCCTTACTTTCACAGACTGATTGGTCTCCAATTTTAACTAGCGGAACATCATATTCATATTATGACGTCGAATCTTCTGTACAGTTTTTCAATGATACTCTGCAAAGGTGTTTCTTATTGTCCGTCCCAAAAAAAAGGTGTTTCTCCAATCCTTTAAATTCACCCTGGCTAACAAATGATCTAAAGGCACTTAAAAATTTAAAAAATCGTTTATTTAAAAAATATAAAATATCTGGTTCTTGTTTAGACTTTGCTTCCTATTCTTCTTGTCGTTATAGATATCAACTATTAAATAAACAATGCTATTCTGCTAATATAATTAACATAAAATCTCAATTTAAAGATGATCCAAAACTTTTCTATAGTTTTGTTAACTCAAAACGTAAAGCCTCCAGTTTTCCACCCCTTATGAAATTCAATCAGGAAGAATCATCTTGTGACAATGTGATTTCTAACATGTTTGCAAACTTCTTTAAATCAACTTACTCCGATATACCATTTAATACTAGCACGGTGTATCCTTTTCTCCCGCCAGTTAACTCTTTTCAAACTCCTGTAATAGACCCAAATATTGTCATGTGTTATCTTCGACAAGTAAAATCTTCTTTTACGACCGGCCCTGATAAAATTCCAAGCTGTATTTTAAAGCAATGTGCTACAAACCTGTCTACTCCTCTAGCAAACATTTTTAATATTTCCTTGCATAGTGGTTATTTTCCTATTATATGGAAGGATTCTAATATTATACCCCTTCATAAATCTGGCTCCAAGATAGATGTTTCTAACTATCGAGGAATTGCAAAATTAAGTGCAATCCCTAAGTTGTTTGAGAAAATCATAACTGATCAATTAACCCACTCCGTGTCTTCCACCATTTCTGTCTTTCAACATGGTTTTCTGAAGGGTAAGTCTACTACAACAAACCTCTTAGAGTTTACTACGCGTGTTATAAATGGTTTTACTTTGGGACTTCAGACTGATATTATTTATACGGAATTTAGCAAAGCTTTCGACAGTGTTAATCATAATCTTCTTTTGAAAAAACTCCACCGTATTGGATTTCCTGTCACATTATTAAATTGGATAAATTCAAAAGGTTTTATATAAGAATTCTCTTTCAAAAAGTATTTCGGTCACTTCTGGCGTTCCTCAGGGCAGTTATCTTGGACCGGTTTTGTTTTTACTATTCATTAATGATCTTCCTTCGGTAATAAAACACTGTAACGTCTAAATGTACGCTGACGACGTGAAACTTTTTCTTTGTTACAAATCACCCGAAGAACGACATCTTTTACAATCTGATCTAAATAGACTTGTGGACTGGTGTAGCTTAAATATATTAAATCTCAACTTAAAAAAAAGTAACAAATGACATTCTCGCGAAGATCTGCTAGTAACATAAATTACACTATAAATAACACTAACTTAGAAATAGTTTCCAGTTTTCTCGATATTGGTGTTATTATGGATTCAAAACTTCGCTTCAATCTCCACGTTAATACGGTGATAAATAAGGCAAGAGGAGTCCTTGGTTTCATTAAAAGATGGGCTAAAGAATTCAGTGATCCCTTTACTACTAAATTATTATATACCTCTCTCGTAAGGCCAATTCTTGAATATGCATCAGTTGTATGGAACCCACAATATAATGTCTACATCGACGCCATAGAATCCGTTCAAAAACAGTTTTTACTTTTTGCTTTACGTCATAGTCTTTGGAACCCCAATATTATGCTTCCATCGTATGAAATACGCCTTAAAATTATTTTACTACCTTTCCTAAGAAGCAGAAGAATGATGCTTAATGTCATGTTTCTGTATAAATTACTTCGTGGCGAGATTAATTCGGAATATCTCATCTCAGCTCTAAATTTTAACATCCCAAGGAGAGGAACTAGATATTTTCTGTTTTTCAAGTTGAGTCAGTGCAGTTCTAATTACGCTCTTCATGAACCTTTACGATGTGTGTGCAGTGATTTCAATGATAACTTCAACATGATTAATTTTACTGATTCGGTAGACGTCTTAAAACGGAAAATAATATTACATTTAAATAATTAAATCAATTTAACTTCATCCTATTATACCTAACGCAGTTTTATAACAATATAATATTGGTAATTGAGATTGTTCTGTTTCTCTTTTTTGTCTCGATATTATGTTTTATAAAGTAAGCACCATCAAATATGAATCGTTTTTAAAACTTACTTTTGAACTATTCAATAATTTAATTTTTAATCGAATTGGGATTTACGTGCTCACGTGGTTTCCTGATTTGAAATTAGACTGAATTCACACTATCACCTGGATTGGTGTGCCAGAGTATATCTCTTTTCCATACAAGTTTATGCCTGCGTTGGCCCAAATGCATATCCAACTAATTGGGATTTTGATTTGGCGGATATGAGATTTATCTCATTTCCACGTAGGTCCTTGGGTTGGACAATGGCCGCAAACCAGTTAAAATGAGTTTAGTGTTTTTGATTGTTTTTCGGGTACCTTAAATTGATAATTACTATTATTTAATTTGATGTCGCTTATTTATATAGAATCAAGTATACTTATATACGCGTTTATATATATTCAATTTTTAAATTCCGCTGAAAAGCCAATTTATGTGCTTAGTGTAAAATCCTAATTGCCAATAGGGGGTATGTTTTAGTACGTAGGTGCATTCTGTCTGTCCCGGCTGATTCGGGCAGATTTTAGAATGTGAATCGTGCATGCGTATAGGACGGGTATACGTATCTTTGGAAGATTTCATACCTCCGGGCGAATCAAAAAAAAAAAAATTCAATGAAAATGCTTTATTTCAGACGGTTTTGGTCGTTTAAGATAAATATTTGGTAAAATAGTTCGTATGGTTACTTTTAGCAACTGTACTAAAAATGGGCGTGGTCTCACTATGTTAACGCCCCATTTTCAGGGGATAAGCATGAAGTGAAGCGAAGTTCGATAGATATAAACTTAATTAAGCTCAAATTTTGGCACTCGATTTGTTTTGAGTTCTAGATGGTTTAAGGGAAAAATATTTTGCCACAATCTTTTTTACCGCCTACAAATCAACAAAAAAGCTATATTTTGGACGGGAATACCTTTATACATAAAATTTTTCTGTACATGACTTTGCCTCTGAACTCCTCCTAAACAGCTGGACCGATTTTGAAGAAATTTGGTGTGTGTGTGTGCGGCTGGGTCTGTAGAGTCTAACCCGGTAGGTTGAACTGTTGTTGCTACGGCAGTGTTTAAAGGGGTATTTAAGAGTATAACTCAGAAACTAATTGAAAAATTATCATGATTTTTTTCACTACACCATTACTTTTTATACAAAAAAAAATTGCAAAAATACAAAATGAATGAAAAATGAAGTAAACGAAAAATATCTTAAATTTTTATGAAGTCAGGCATGATTTTTTATATAAAAGTTTTTAAATTTTTACGACAGAAACTTTAAATCAACCCTACATTTATGCATACCATATAAAAGAACATTACAACAGCTATTTTTTGTTTTGAATATTTTTTCAACAACAAATATTTTAACCAAAGTTTTTTGCGAAATAAAGAAATTCGTTTAGGTTTTTTTTTGGAAAATTATAAAAATTAGAAGGGAAATGAAAATGAAAAAGATTGACACACGATTGGACGATTTTTTGTATAAGGATACAAATGGCAAAAGTGCTTTTTTCAGAAAAAAGGCACAGCAAAACATTGATACTAACATTTTTGTAAGGGTAACACACAACTCTATTGCTTCAGTCAAAAATTCTCTTCCAGGTTGTCAAAATTTCCACTAGCCCCTTGGGCCTACATGATTTTGTTAATCAAAATTTCAAACAAAAAAAAATAAATCCAATCCTTTGTTACATGACCGAGTTATCACTTTCAAAGCCAGCACTTTCATTTTTGATTTATTTTATATTTATTTCACCAAAAAATAAAATTAGTAATAAAATTTTTTTGTGTGCTTCAAGTACGAAAGATAAGTCCTGAGTTGTGCATGTTTTTATATTGAAACTTGGTGTATATGTGCTATGAGACCAAGTGGTGGTCACTTTATACATAAGTATTGCCACACCTACTTTACAGCCCCTTATTTTTTTTTTCTTGTAATTTAGTTCGTATGGCTACTCTCGGCAACTCAGCTAAAAATGGGCGTGGTCGAACTATAACTATGCCCACTTTTCAGAAAGCATTATAATTACCGAGTTTTGCAGGTTTATAATGAAACTTGGTGTATATGCGCTATGAGACTTAGTAGTGGTCACTATATATATAAATGTTGCCACGCCTACTTTTACGTCCTTCTATGTATATGCAATCGTTCACGCTGTGTCTCTTAATATCTCAGGAACGGAAACACTTTGGGCCACCAAATACACAACATAAGTTATGAAGGTTAATATCTCAGATATTAAAAAAAAGCCACACCCCATTTTACCACCCAAAGTTAAACAAAATGCTTTGTTGAAGACTGTTTAGATAGTCACGAATTGAAGCTTCAAAAACAAACATGTGGCATGTGTAGCTCGAATGGCACGTTGTTTGGACACTTCCACACTTTTCAAAAATTTACAAAATGATAATGATCACAAAGAAATTAAATGTATTGTGGCAGTCGGACGTCGACGTCTGTCGGACTCGCTAGTAACAATACAAATTTAGCAAACAGTTTTCTTCGTGTACGACCTTTTTGAGTTATATTTATGTAAAGCTAGTTTAACATGGACTGAAATCATTGCCAGTTAAATTTGAGATGCCCTTTGGAATTTCGATTCATAGTCAACGATAAAATTTTTATAAAAATATTAAAAAGTTTATTTTAAAAGCAGAAAAATTTTACAAAATAGTTATTGTTTTTACATTAAATCTAATTTTTTTTATACAATTTTTTCTTTCTTTATATGAAAAAAATAACATTCTTTTTACACTCTGGTGAATCAGACAGAAGAAAAATCTTTCTTCTATGGCAAAAACTAAATTAACGGTATCGAGTTAAATTCTGGGTCACACTCAAATGTTTATAACTTTCCAAAATTACTTCTCTAGCCAAGCCCAAACGTCAAGCAAAAAAAACACTTCGGTTCAAGCTGTCTGAAGCAAACTGGGATCAATTCCAAAACATCGTTAACAAAGATGCTATTTTTCATAAACAAATTATTTCCGCTGCAAATGAATCAATTGCACGTACACCTATTCAATACAAATTTCCAAAATCAGTTCACTGGTGGAAAAAAAATCTACTAATCTCTGTACATCCAACCAAACCTTTGGCACACTTTCAAAAACAATTTTTCTGTCAACAGTCTTCTAGCCTACAAGAGAGCAAACGCAATCTTTAAACGCGAGGTCAAGATGGCAAAGCGTGAATCGTTTTATGCATTTATATATATCAGAAATAAACCCTTCCACTTCTTCTTAACTCATTTGGAATGAGGTGAATTGGCTTTATGGTAAAAATAGGGCTTTTACAATTAATAATTTAGTTGACAATGATGGTTCAACAATTTTTGACCATAATCAAATAGCATCCACTTTTGCTAAAGAGTGGTCTTGCTTTTTTCAAGACAATAACTTCAACTCAGAGTTTATTGAACTCAAAAACAGTTTAATCGTCGAAGTTAAGTCCCTTTTAGCTTAATATGGCTTTAGAAACTGTAAAATGCAAAACACCCGGTTTTGATAAAATCAGCTTAAAAATTTATCACCAGCTTCTAAATTTCATTTATTGCAAATATCCAATACCATCTTTAAATCAAGCGTAATACCACAAGAAAGGAAAAATGCAAGAATTATACTTTTTTTTTTTTACTCGAAAAAATAATAGCCAATAAATAGAATATGATGGTTTCTCAATAGAAACTGTCTGATTCATGCAAAAAAGTTGCATTTAAAAATAGCAACGGTACAATTGATGCGCTTCTTTTTGTTGATCATAAAATAACAGATGCTTTGATTTTGGAAAAGCTTTCGATAGAATTGGCTGCCACACTGTTTTAAACCAATTCCTGGAAAAATATAATTAACTTTGTGAGAAGTTTTCTCTCAAATAGGAAAATAAGGATATGAATAAATACATCTCACTCTCAGCTTTATCCCCTTCATAATGGAATTCCTCAAGGATCTCCTCTTTCGTTAGTCTTATTTCAGATTGCAGTTGAAGCACTAAATAAAATGATCATTAAACAAAAATTCTTTAGTCACTGTATTTACGCAGACGACTTATACCTTACTGTCAAGTATAAAGATAAAATTGAACTCCAATCCGAATTTGAGTTCCTGATTAATGAGATAAGTTCTTGGTGCAAAACTTCTGGTGCTAATATTTCTATACTTAAGAGCAAGGTTTTGCATATTTGTAGGAAAAACAATGTATTCCTTAAAATTTTGTTATAAATAATACTAATACTGATTTTGTAAGTAATCTTAAAAAACTAGGTATTATATTTAACTGCAACTTTAGATAGTCTTCACATATAGAGTACATAAAAAAAGCACTTGTAAATAGACTAATGCTTGGTTTTCACTATGTCATTTTCAGTGGTCAGTTGTTGTCAATCAAATTGAAAATGACAACATGTTGACATTTTTGTCTACATTTGGCAATCTTGGAAAATTAAAAACAAATAAATTATTAAATGGAGCTATGCAAAAATTTTTCTAGAGTTTTATTAAGGTGATATTTCAGGTAATAAAGTTTTATGTCGTCATAAAAATGACATAGTGAAAACCAAGCATAAGCTTAATTAAATGCCTGACTAATGTTTGTAGTAATCCACATCCATCGGTGTCAATTCGGGTGTTGAAAGCACTTCTTCTTTCAAAAATCGACTATGGCCTTGTAACTTATGGCCACACACCAATTACTGTAACCGCTCATTACTGTATAGGTGGTTTCCGTTCTACTCCGATAAAAACATACTGACAAATACAGGATTACCTACCATAGAACACTGAGTAAAAACATTAACTGCTAAACTTATCCCTAAAATATTAATGGCTACTGAGCAAATGTTTCAAAAGAGCATTAATAAAAAGCTAAAAGTTCCATCAGCACTTCAACATATTCAAGAAAGTACCCAAAAACTTTGATTTGAAGTAAAGAGTCATCTTAAATATTTATCTTCCCAGCCTCCATGGAACCTAAGCAACCATAGCTTTGTCAACAATCTTAGACATTTACCAAAAAACTTTACCAATGCTGCAACCTATATCATCCATTTTGAAGAAACCGTCAACAACTTCCAAAACTGGCACTTCTTCTATACTGACGGTTCCAAAACCGATACAGGAGTTGGTTATGCTGTTGGAAATTATAAGAACCGTCCGAATAAATTCTTTCTGCTCAATTTTTACTGCGGAATGTGAAGCAATTTTTTATACAATTAAATTTTGTAAAGTTTTAAAAGGTAAATACACCATATGTTCAGATTCATTATCTACCATCAAAGCTGTTTAAGATATTCTCAATGAAAATGAAACAAAAATAAAAATACGTGGCATGCTTATAAGGTATAAAAACAAACTAAAATTAATGTGGGTACCAAGCCACGTTGGCATAAGAGGCAACAGTATCGCAGATGTATGCGCCAAATATGCAACCAGTGCCCCAGTAGAATTTCAAAACACTTTTAATAAAGCTGACTACATACATGCTATCGACAGTTTTTACTAGAACGAACTTAAACAGAACTAGAATAACTACAATCACCAAAACAAAAGAACTTACCAGAATGGAAACGCACCTATTTACTATATGAATCACTAAACAGATGAATGCTGCACTATTAATTGTAATACTTATAGAAGAAATTAAATCTTACTACTATCAAACGTCACGAGAAAAAATATAGAAGCCATTATAAATATTTTGAAGCATTTTAACATATACTCAAAAAATTAAATAATGTAATTATAAAATGTAGGCTGAAGACCTTAGTGCCTGGAATATAAGTTTGTTTATGCAATTTATTGTGTAAATAAACTTTTTAATAATAAAATTTTTTTTAAATTTATTTATTTATTTATTTATAGTACGATAAAAACTTTGTTCTTTTAATGTACATGTTGGAATAATATTTTTAGGATTATAGAAATAAAAGATTTTCTTAAACCTAATTTAAGCAATTATACTTATTATAAAGTTAATCTTAATATTTGGTAGAAATAAAGAAAGAGCATAAAAGTGAAGTAATTAAGAGAAAAAAAAGTGCCAAGAAGAAAGTATAGATTTAAAGAAAAGTGGGAAATTTATTAATCGTTAATTAGAAGCGAAATGTTGAAATACGGCTAGTCTAAGGGCATTAATCTGTATCACGAAGCAGCACACCAACGACAAGCAAGACACGAGAAGCAATACTTTTTTCTATACGAAATTCTATTGCTTCTCGTGTCTTGCTTGTCGTTGGTGTGCTGCTTCGTGATACAGATTAATGCCCTAAATATTTAAAATAGTTATTTCCCTTAAAGCTCTGTAGAGCTTTATGTAAAGAGCCATGTAAAGCTCTGTAAAGAACCATGTACTCGGTAAGGAATTCCAAAGACGAGTGTCATTAAAAAAAATAATCTTATGGAGTTGGGGTAGTTAAAAATCAGTGGGGTAGCATGTAACTTCTTGTTGAATGACCAAATCGAATTTTTTCAATTAGATATATGATCAAATTTTCACAGTCCATAAACATATCGTGTAACCTGGTTAAATATTAAGTTTAATTTTAATTGAGATCGGGAGTCCAAATTGCTATAAACACATTCTGCATAAGTAATTATAGGTAGTAAAGGGTGTTTTTTATAGAGTGATACAACTTTGAGTTGGCATCACTGCTTTATTTGACAACCCATTTGACAGCTGATTATTGTTTTTCGTTTAGTTTGCTTTGGCATTTTATCATAAATCGACTTACACCAGAGTAACACGTGCAAATTGTGGAAATTTTTAATCAAAGTAATGGTTCTGTTCGTCAAACTTATCGTGCACTTCGTCCATTTTATGGCGTTCATAATCGTCCTTCAGAGCTGCTAATTCGAAGAACAATAGATCGTTTTGGACCACATTTACTGTTACTGATAGTGTGCATCCCGTGATACGCCGAACAGTGCGCACTGAATAATCTGTAGCCGCTGTACAGGAAAGCATTGACGATGATCCTTATCAATCAATTCGTCGCCGTTCTCAGCAACTGGGGTTGTGTCCTTCCACTTTATGGAATATTTTACGAAAAGATCTTGGCTTAAAACCTTTCAAGATTCAACTTGTGCAGGAATTAAAGCCAAACGACCATTGTATGCGCCGCCAATTTGGCGAATGGGCTGAAGCACAAATTGATATTGATTTTGAATTTCCATGGAAAATTTTATTTTCCGATGAAGCCCATTTTGATTACGTACCCATTACGTAACTAAACAGAATTGCCATATTTGGAGTGAGGAGAATCCACAAGCTTTTGTCGAAACACCATTACATCCACAGAAAATTAATGTTTGGTGCGCTTTATGGGCTGGCGGAGTCATTGGCCCATATGTCTTCAAAAACGATGATGGTCAGAATGTTACTGTCAATGGTGAACGATATAGGAACATGATTCGAAGTTTTTTCGTACCTCAATTAGCTGGCATTAATCTTGCTGATATGTGATTCCAATAAGACGGAGCCGAATGCCACATAGGTGGCGCTAAAAAAATAAAAATAAAAATAATTTCACGAAATGACCCAAAATCGTGTGATTTAACCCCATTGGATTATTTTCTTTGGGGTTAAGTAAGTCACTTGTCTACGTCGATAAACCACAAACAATTGAACACCTGGAAATCAACATTCGAAGAGTTATCGGCGAGATACGGCCGCAAATGCTGCGAAAAGTTTGTGAAAATTGGTGTTCCAGAGTGCGCCTTGTACGCGCCAGCCGTGGCGGCCACATGGCCGAAATCATATTTAAACATTAATGTCATACAACTTTCTATCCAATAAAGCCCATTTCATTGATATAAATATATAACTATGTTTTATTATGTTTTAAACTTGTATCACTCTATAAAAAACACCCTTTATAAGTTGAAGAACAAGTTTATATTTCAATTCAACTGGCGTATAATCAGCTGAAATTCTTAGATTACGCAGAATATAATATATCTCTTGAGCCACACTGTTGATGTAGTCACTGTAGGTAAGTGTAGAATTAATATGAAAACTAAGATTTTTGATTTTGCTGACGAGACTTAGCTTTGGTCTTTTAAAATAAGGTCCGGTATGGCTTCAAAGAAGACATTATTTTTGCTGATGGGTAATACAAATGATTTCGAAGCATTAAGTTGAAGCCCATTGACTTATTCTCTCTAGATCCTCATTAAGCCTGAATACCAGGTCTTCCATGAGACAGGGAATACAACATTAGGGAATATAAAAAATAAATGTAAAGAAACAACCATCTTAGAAAGCATCAATACAGTCACACAAACTCCGAACATTAAATACACTGCAACTCCTTTGCCCATATCCA